>PVHX01000256.1:0-343731 GCA_004024805.1 Geosciurus inauris | reverse complement strand
ATGACTTAATAATGCAAATTTATACTCTTAGAGTTTTGGAGACTAGAAATGTGAAATTAGTTTCATTGGACTAACGTCAAGGTGTCAGCAAGGCAAGTTCCTTTGGAGGCTATAAAGAATCTGTTTCCTTGCCGTTTTCAGTTGCTAGTAGCTGCCTGCCTTCCTTAGCTTGTGGCCCCTTCCTACATTTTTGAAGCACATCACTCCAAGCTCTGCTCAGGCCTCATATCATTACCTCTTCAAGCAGTTACTCTTTTGTAAGAGGAAGACGAAGAGAGAGATGTTTTCCTCTTTTAAGGACACTAAATTATTAGGGCCTATAAATCTAGAATAATCTGTCCATCTCAAGATCCTTAAGGTGATCACATCGGCCAAGTCCCTTTGGCCACATGAGATAACATTCACAGGTTCCAAAGATTATGACCTGAGAGTCTTTGGGGGCCATTCACAGCTCATCACAGCAACCAAGTCTGGGGAAATCTGGTTGGCCCAGGCCACACTCAGCGGCCTGTTTCTCTTTGCTTTGGTGACGTCTGTGCCACCGGGGAAGACAAAGTACAAGCCTCCTCAGAAGGCTCCATGCTGCCCCATGAGTTGTGTTTTCTTTGCTGGTGAACTCATTCTGCTAACCACTGGCATTCGTCAAAGGCAGCATGCAATGAAAGTCTTGGCCACATTCATCTTGGCTGCTGAGAATCTGCATCCAGTCTGCAGGTTCATGAATGCTATTGCTGCTGGCCCCAGCGTCCCCCTCAGCCCCATAAATTAAACCTGTGAGGAAGTCTGGTCTTTGGGGCCAGCTCGGCTCTAGGCTGTCTATGCATTCCCAGGAGGCAGTGGGGAGCTCTCTCCATGTCCTCAAATAAATTGCCTTCCTTCTTGGGTGGGACCAGTATCATTCGAGCCTGTGGTAGATGTTCAAACTCCAGGAAAGTCTTTCTTACATAGGCCTGAGCTGGGCTTCACAGAGGAAGGGCATTATGTCAATGAAAACAAAATAAAACCACAGGGTCCTTCTTGGTGGGGCTTTGTTCTGCCAAATCCTTCAGGCTACACAGCCCTGCAACTGGCTCCCCTCCGCCCTGTGCCAGGACATTCCTGTGTGACTTTGCAAAAGCACAGCAGTTTGTTTCCAGGAGGTGTGAGAGATGGCTTCAGAGCACCAGCTTCTCCAGAGGATGGGGGAGAAGGAAAGGAGACAAAATTCTCCTCAAACTGTGAAGGTGGGAGTTAGTTCTTGTCAGGATCAGGATTACATTGAGATGTTGCTCTGTCTGTTATTTATGAGTGACTATTTGGGCTAACACATAAATTTTTAATAGCAAGAGGATATGTATTAACACTATCTCTAAATAAAATTGAACTAGGAAAGTACAACCCCAAATGTTGGGAAATGGCATTTTTTAATGTATTTTTTAGTGGATGAACATAAGTCTATGTGTATTTATCCAATGTCCTCTGTGAGCAGAAATGAACATACTTTAGTAATTCAGACTAATTAGGTGGGAGGCCTAAGTGAGATGTCTAATTACTATTTATTAAAGGGAATGTAGTTTTATTATTTTCAAGAGCTTTGAGTAAAGAAGCTAACAAGATGTTACCTAGGAGACATATTTATAGATTTATTTTTGAGGTACAAAAATGCTCCAATTTAGAATTCAGCTATTGGGAGGGCAAGATTGGCAAATTGAAGATGTGTTCTTACTGCAGGTGAAGACATATTGGAGTGTTTTGATTCACAGAAAACAGAAACCACTCACTCATTTTGTGTTAATTGTCATGAATTTCAGTGCTGGAGGTTCAGGCACCAGCTACCACTGCACACGAGCACCATGGCATGTACATCTGTACCATGGAATGGTTATGGTACATCAGAGCAGAGAGAGGTGTTGACAGTCATCCGGTCAACAGCCCTCTCTCGACCTGGGAGGAGATTGTGGGCTACCAGCAGCCCACACTAGGACAGAAGAATTGGGATCTGAATTTCTGACTCCCAAGTCAATTCTCTTTCCTCTTTCACTGCTATCTGCTCGGCATTCACAGCCACATCAGAGAAGTGGTAAAGGAAATGGATGAGAGAGAAGAACAGGAGAGCTACGGATTTTGAGAAAGCAATAAATCATCCTTCTATGATCTCTAACTGGAATTGGAGCAGGAGACCACTTATGCCTTCTCTTCCCTGCTGGCCCCTGAGCCAACGGAAGTATCAGTAGTAGTTGTCATTTATCCAATGCTTGATTGGTGCCAGACATTCTCCTAAGTACCAGACATGGATTAACTCATTTAATCCTCAAAACAGCCCTTTCAAGTAGATACTATTAACCCCATTACATCTGTGAGGAAACTGAGGCAAGGAAGAAGTACTCACTCAAGATCATAGTGACTGAGAGAGGACTCAGCTGACTTTATAGTCCCCTCCCTGCAGCACCACTCTGCCAGAGTCTTCCAACAGGTGGCACAAAATATTGGCCCTTTAGCCATTTGGTTCCTAAAAAGGCCCAGAGTGGCTGAAGTCACTTGGTGGGTTGCAAAAAGTCTCACCTGTTTATCCTGGGGTGTCTGTCATATTGTATTACCATGTTCTTATGTGCCACAATGTGAGAAAAGTTGGGAGGCACAGCTTTGTTCTATAAGATGGTCATGACAGATGATTCAGTTATTGTCTATATGACTTGTTACTGTCTGGTCAGCTTAGAAAAAGCTAGCCACCAGGTTAGCCCCACAGGCCTCTCAGACTCCACTCACTCCTCTGGGAGCATCTCAGGAACACAAGGGAGACATGGCAAGAGTAGGCCTGGATTTACATAAACGCTTCACCTACCAGAAAGGCTATTGGGCCCATGCCCTCTGAGAACAAGTCAGGCCCTCTTTGGTGTGTGACGGACAGCATCTTTTGATCCCAGGAAGGGAGAGCATTGAGGTTGAGAGTCCCAGAACCTTAACTGGGTGTCAGTTCTTTTTTTAAACTTCTCTATCTATCATATAGGGGCACCTGAATTCTGTATTGGTATGACATGTTCCTTGAAGGAGAACTACCTGTTCCAGAGATGTCCAGGTTAGAGGAGTCAGCAATTATGAGCTTATGAGATAATGACATGTGTGTTTGGTGTGATGGCAAATTATACCACAGGAAAAAAATTTTTAAGATTCAGTTTGAACTATTTTCCCATATAAACTTACTGCCTCAGGAAAACTGTGGTTAAAATTATACATTACCAGGAAACTTCAGATTTCCTCTAGAAAGCCAAAATAGAAATACAAGAAGCATTGTTGAAATCATCCCAAATTGGAAGCAATGATTATTCAATTAAAAGTAAGTGTAGTTACACTTTTTGTTTATATGCTATCTTCTAGCAGCTTTTAGCTAGAGGCTCAAAAGGAAATGTAGTAATCCTAGACTTCAACCTTACCTTCTTGATGGGTGGCTAACCATTTTCCTACAAATCTCTAAAGATGTAAATTCCTCTGCTCTCATTTGAATCTACATCAGTTTTCATGCCCTTCATGGTCAGAAAGTTCCTTCTAATATTTATCCTAAGTCTTTCTGCTATGATTTTTTTTGAGGGGTACTGGAGATTGAACTCAGGGGCACTTGACCACTGAGCCACATCCCCAGCCCTATTTTGTGTTTTATGTAGAGACAGGGTCTCACTGAGTTGCTTATTAGTGCCTCGCTATTGCTGAGGCTGGCTTTGAACTCGCGATTCTCCTGTCTCAGCCTCTCTAAGTGCTGGGATTATAGGCTTGCGCCACCGCACCTGGGTCTCTGCTACAATTTTAACCTATATTTTTTGACCTGTCCTAGGGAAAATGGAAGCCACAGTTAACCTTTCACATTCTTAGAAAGCATAACTAAGCCAACCCCTCTCTGTCCCCCTACAAAGATAGCTAGAGCTTATGTCACATATCTTCTTTTTGCAGAGAGAGTTACCTCTGAACCATCTTCAAACTTTCATCATGGAAGAGTTCCAGGTTCTATACCAGAATGCAAGAGACAAGTAGTCTCTGTGGGTTTCACCAGTGGCCATGATTCCATTTTCCATTTGTAGAACCATGGATTGGCCACTGCCTAGCCTTCTGTGAGGAGAAACTTACAGGGACTACAGGAAGAAGAGGTACCACTTGCAAAGGATGAGACTGTATGCTGGGCCGGGATCTTGGGCACTTGAGTGGAGCCTTTGAGCTCCTCACTCTACATAAGGGAAGGTAGCATCTGTCTCACACAACCTTACAGGGTGATGCTAAGAGCAAAAAATGTAAGACTGGGGCTGTAACTCAGTAGTAGAGCACTTGCTTCAAAAGCAAAAGGCCAGCCGGGCACAGTGGCATGTGCCTGTCATCCTAGCACTTTGGGAGGCTGAGACAGGAGAATAGCGAGTTCAAAGCCAGCCTCAGTAATGGTGAGGCGTTAAGCAACTCAGTGAGACACAAAATAGGGCTGGGGATGTGGCTCAGTGATTGAGTATTCCTGAGTTCAATGCCTGGTACCAAAAAAAAAAAAGCAAAAGGCCCTGGATTTAATCACTGGCACTGTTAAAAAAAAATACAAGAGGCCATTGTTTTGGACTAAGCTCCAGCACTAGGACCCAACAGACCAGGCCAAAAATCAAAATAGAGTCTCTTAAGCTGAAGTTCCATGTCACCAGGCTGAAACTAAGCTGTTTACCTTACCTTCTGAGAAATCAGGATTAAAGAGATAACAGCCAAATTTCCCAAATGGGGCCAGTTTCAACTGGCATGATAATGAAATTCCCTTTGCCTTAATCCCTACACAAAAAAAATGTAAGCTGAAGTAACCTGATGTTAACCAACCAGCTATTTTTCTATTGTTCTGTCCCCCTGCCCGGCCTTACTAGCAAAGTAGCTTTGAAATGACCAATCTGATTCTTGTTTTTAGTTTCTGCTTTCTTCAGGCCTTTTTTGTCTACAAAACAGCCTCCTCTGCTCAGCTCATCAGAACATTTATTCTATTTTATGGAACAAAGTGTTTCCCAATTCTAGAATAAAAAATAATGCCAATTAAGATCTTTAAACTGAATTATTGTAATTTAGTCCTTTGACAGTACCCATTACTGTGAGTTTTTTGGATGCAGGCCTAGTCAACAGAAGATGTCCATCAAAATACACAAATTTCGCTGGGTGCCGTGGCACACACCTATAATCCTAGCAACTGAGGCCAGAGGACTGCAAGTTTGAGGTCAGCCTCAGCAACTCAGCAAGACCCTGTCTCAAAATAAAAAGGACTGGGGATATAGCTCAGTGGTGAAGCATGCCTGGTTTCAATCCCTAGTACAAAAAGAACAAAAACCAAAAAGCATATATTTCGCCAGGCGCAGTGGCGCAAGCCTGTAATCCCAGCACTTTGGGAGGCTGAGACAGGAGAATTGCGAGTTCAAAGCCAGCCTCAGCAACGGTGAGGCACTGAGCAACTCAGTGAGACCCTGTCTCTACATAAAACACAAAATAGGGCTGGGGATGTGGCTCAGTGGTCGAGTGCCCCTGAGTTCAATCCCCAGTACCAAACCCCCCCCCAAAACAAAAAACATATATTTCATCCAGGATAGGAACCAACCCTTTGACAACTAGTTATACATTATCACAGATAACTTAATTTCTTAGCAGAGGACTGGGCATTGGGGGAATAGTTAGTGTTGTTTTGGGGAAAAGAGAATGTTGGCTTATATACATGGACAGGGTGCTAAGCAATGGGGACTTTGGAGTGGCAGAAAGAACATCAGACTTCAGTCCCAGATTTGCCATTTGTGAATGATTTGACTTTGGACACTTTGTTTACTGCCTCTGCTGCTTAGCTTGCTCTTCTGGGGGAAAAAAAAAAAAGACAAAGATATGCATATACCCTACAGGTGGGTCTGAATATTAAATAGTAGTATGCAGGTGTTTGTGTTTTATTAACCAAGAGGGGAAATGCAAATGTTGGTCATTGCCACTGCTTTGATCTCTACCATATTTCCCAGGACCCAGGGCCAACGGAGAAGGGTGTAAATCACCAGCTAGTTACTTTGCTCAGGACACTGGATGCGTCTGTGCATGGGGATGTGTGTGGAGCGGGATAGACCATGAAGAGGTCAGACACTGTAATAACAGCTTTGATTCTGGATCCACCGGCTAGGAGCCTGGCACTATGGCTAATGACCATCTGCATTACCTTGAGGCCTTATAAGAGCCTGATATTAGTGATATTATTAGTGTATCTATTTTTTTTTCTTTTTCTTTTTTGGAAGAGGAAAGGAACTCAGAACAAGTAATGGTCCAAGGTCATATAGTAGTGAGAGGTGAAATTACGACTCAAACTGATGTTAAGAGTCTCTGGGGGCTCACTTCTTGGTATTGTAATGCCCAGACTCGAGACCACCAGAGACCACCAGGAGTCCGATTCCGATGTAATCACAAAAGGGTCTTTAATTCAAGCTCCAACAGGGTCCACCAACCTATACCGATGCAGCGGATTAGGAAGCGCAGCCCCGAGTCTAGGGGAGCAGGGATTTTTACAGATTACAATCACAAGCAGGGGAGTACATGCCTTAGCGTTACATGATTGGGTAAGGGAAAATGCACGCAGGGGGAACAGCAGTAGGATTGGATGGGGATGGGTGAAGTCACTGGGTGGTCAGTGGACCTTTAGACTGATAGGTCTGGCTACCATGGGCCCAGTTGACCTTTAGGTTATTGATAGGTCTGGCTACAGTGAGCTCATTGCCTGGCCTTCTGATTAGCTGATTCAAGTTGCAGAACCACTTTTTGGAGCCAGGGAGGGATGCTGTTGATTGTGTTGCAACTTCCAGTAATTGGGTGGGGGACCTAGGGCTCTGGACAAGAGGCCTAGAGTCACCAAATGGCTTTAGTCTGGACCTTTCATTATCTGCCCCCCTATAAATCTCTTTTCAGGTTCTGAATCCCAAAACCTTCATTAGGGAAGCCCTGGTTTAAACAGAAAACAGGAAGATCCTAGCACTGCTCCAGCTTAGCTACCACAGGTAGCAAGTAAATGGGACTCCTTGTTCTTCACTGGGATGGCTGTAGATCCCAAATGAGAAGTGACCATCCCATGTTCAATGTCACCCCAAAGCACCTGTTCCTCATTTGGAGCATTAGTAATTGTAACAGAAGTAGTAATATTTCAACAACAATGGTGATTAGTTACAGAAGGAGCCAAATGACAGCTCATCTCCATGTAAAAAGGGCTCTGGGTCCTTCCAGGCACCCTGGCCTGTTCCATCCCATTTCAATAGGGGTGCATACGCCCTGCCTGGAACCCAGCTGGTAGCATAGAGCTATTGTGACACAGACCCCCTTCAAACTCAAAAAGCTTTTCATCAGCCTGCAAGAGAGGAGAGCAGAGTGGAAGAAAAGTCATAGGAATGCAAAATCAATGGGGGTAGGGATTAACCCTTTCTGCATGCGGGATCCTTCCAGCCTACTCTCTCCCAAAGAGAAGGTATAAATAAGCGAGAGGAAGGTGTGGGGATGGGACAGGAAGGAGAAAAGCACCCCAGAGGCCTATTTTTAAACTCCGGCTTCAATTTGATGTCACATGCTCATTTAACGCTCAGCCACTGGGCAGGTGTGACTTGGGAATTAGGAATGACAGGTGATTTGTTTCAATCACGTAATCCTTCATCCACAGGAAATGGAGGGACTGTTGGTTTCCTCCTGAGGCCTCCGAAACCAGAAGGCCAACTTTGTAGGTGTGTAGTTTCACACTCCAGGCGTCTACCATAAGGGGACCAATGGGACAGACGGGAAGGAAAACATCCCATGATCTGGCTGGGGTCACCCCCCGCTCTGTGGGAGGGTTGGGGACCAGCCAGGGTGGAGGCCAGAGCAGGGGAGAGAGGGTGTTACTGTGTGGCAGGAGCCTAGAACAAATGTGGGTGAAGTGGACGAGGTTTAATTTAGCAAGGGTAGTGTCATAACTGTTTCTTTAGCAACCGCAAGGTACAGACTCTGGGAACAATGACTGTTCACCCTTATTTAAAGATCTATATAGACCCATGGGTATTAATGCAGCATGAACTTGTTTTTTTCTTCAGTGTTAACATTCTTGGTCTAGAAATGACCGTACATGTTAAAATCTTTTCTAAAGCTACCCAGGGCATTCTACCCACACAGCTGTATCTTGGGTTCTTATTATGTTTTGTTTTAAGGCAGGGGCTCCCTAAACTGCTGAGGCTGGCTTTGAACTTGCAATCCTCCTGCCTAAGCCTCCAGAGTTGCTGAGATCATAGATCTGAGCTACCATATCCAGGGGGAACTTGGGCTTTTGGACTCTAAATTCAGTGCTCTTCTTATGACTCCTTACACTAGTCCTTCATCACTAACAAATTAACTTTGTTCGTACATGGCTCCTTTGCCTTGGACAATCATTACCAAAGCCCTGACATGGACCTTCTTAGCCCTTGGGCTGAGGAAGCTAAGTCACATGACTCTCTAAAGCAACTATTTTCAAAAAATACCTTCCAATGCATTTTCACCACAACTGTTCCCACCTTGGTTTGGTTGTGATACTTATTTCTCAGGGTCCCTCTTGGGACTTTTTCTACTAAGATTCTCTTTAAAGTCCTACCTTCAGGAGGCCTTTCTTCTGTCTTTGACTCTGTTTATCTTCATTCTTCTGCCCTGGGTCATTTTTTTTTTTTGGGTACTGGAGATTGAACTCAAGGGTACTCGACCACTGAGCCACATCCCCAGCCCTATTTTGTGTTTTATGTAGAGACAGGGTCTCACTGAGTTGCTTAGCGCCTTGTCGTTGCTGAGGCTGGCTTTGAACTCGTGATTCTCCTGTCTCAGCCTTCCAAAGTGCTGTGCTCCCTGGGTCATTCTTAAGTCTGTGCTCTACCCCAGATGTGGCCTCCCTAAAGGCCACAAAACTTCCAGCTTGTCCTGGAAGGGACCACACATCCAGGATGGGTGGGTAACCCCACAGAAGTGCCTCCCCACCAACCTTATGGGCCCATCCCCCATTCCTGTTGTTCCTACCATGGGTTCCCCATTCTCCCGGAAGGTTTGAGATGGACATGTAGTTAACCTAACCCAATTCTGACTTGTGGGAGAAAACTTGCACTGGTCGTAAACTTCGTTTTTGCAAGGAGGCCTGTTCATCATCTTACACTCCTTTTCTCCAATAAAATGACCCATTTAAGCCAGATTTTTCTGATTAACAAGCTTCCTACTAAATGGCTTCAGCTGTACTTGTTGATTTATGAAACTCAGAGAGTACTGCTCAGCTGTGGTCCCCTGCCTTGGTCAAAGGGCCTGAGTAAGCCATCTGCCCTGATGACATGATGGCAGGGCTCAAGCTACCCTCCAAGGGGCAGCTCCAGAGGGGGCTTTTTTCTTTTTAATATTTTAATTATGAAAATATCTAAATACAAAATTATAGGAAATAATAAAGTAGAATCCTTTGGACCATTACCTGCCCATCTTGTTTGATGTGTTTCTCCCCACTTCAGTTAAACTGCCCTTCAGCTAAATTAAACCCAAACCTTTATATCATTCACTCATGAAGATTTCAATGTATTTTTTAAAAGATAAAGACCATTTGGGCTTTTAACAGAACTATAATCTCATTATCATATCTAAAAATATTAACAATAATTCCTTATTTGATATCCACTCAGTGTTCAAATGTTCTTGATTGTCCGATAAATATCTTTTTATATTTGATTCATTCACATCATGATTCCAATTACATTTGATTGATGTGATGACTCGTGTTTTTAAATAATCTGTGATAATCCCCTCCCCCCCCCACAGGGCATCCTCAAATAGACAAGTTACCAAAACATATGTTCACTATGCCCTCACCAACAAGGAAATCCCGAAAGCACCCTATCTCTAGAAACTTTTTTTATATTGTGCTTTTTCTTCTTCCATGGCTTCCTATTACCATGGCTCCCACTCAAAGGCTTCTGCCAACTGCCTTTCAGGATGCCCTAAGAAAGCTGAATCATCGTATCCCAATACTGATTGCAACATGAGCTCCTAGAGGGCTGAACAGTTATAACCCATTCATCTTAATAATAACTCACGTAATTTTATTTATTTTTTTATTTTTTGGCCAGTGCTGGGGATTAAACCTAGGGCCTCGTGCATGCTAGGCAAGCAGTCTAGTTATCCCTAAGTGCTTGTCGCAACCCAGTAGGACTGGTCCTTTACAATCCTTACTTTACGGATAAAGAAATAGAGGGATAGAAGAGTCAGCTCTACTCATCCTGATCTGGATTTTGGAATCAGGTTGTCTGATGAATGCACCCATGTGCCTAACCACTAAGAGACACTACCTCATTGTGCAAGGGCTTATTTCCTGCCAAGGGCTTCTGGAGCTTCCAGGCTCCTCTCAAGCAGAGCCCAGGCAAGGAGAAACCTAGATCAGTAGGAGGTGGAAAAGGTTAGGGCAAGGTTAGGGGGAAAATTTAGGGCAAGCAGACAGTGGATGGGCATGGCCATCAGGGACCTGGGAATCTTCTGTGGATTCCCTTTGACCACAATGGGCTTTGCCCATCCCTGAGAGAGGTAGTAAACAGCTTCCCCTACCCTGACTCTTTCACAAGTCCACACAAATACCATATCCACATGCCATACACTCTACCAGCTGCTTGGCTCAAGGGACAGTCCCCATAGGACTCCCTTCCACAAGCATAGACTAGCTGGTGCTGAATAAACAGACCCTAGAGAATGAGGAGGAGGGAAAGATGTTTTCTCTGATGGCAGCCAGAACTAAAGGCTATCTGACTTCAAGTAGAAAGGCTGTCTGTTTGTCCATCCAACCACCCATCCATCCATTCATCCATCCATCCATTCACCCATCTTTAAAAGGTCTTCTTAATTCTTGGAGAAGACAAAGGCTTTAGAGCTCCTGGTCTCCGCAGGCCTGGGAGTGTGGATGGGGCTGCACCATTAGTGAGCAAAGGCAGGGTGGGGAGGGTGAAGTGGTGAGGAGCTGGCTGGTTAAATAGTGCTAAATCCAATTCCATCTGAAGGAGAGAAGCTCTCATTTGTGGTTCTAAGCTATAGAAAAACACCAACTGCTAGCAAGATAATCCAATTTCCTTTCTCCATTGCATGGGAGGGGACTGCCCTGGCCCTCCAGCTCCAACTTCATGCTGGGTCTCAGTCTGGCTAGAGCTCTTTACCCCTCTAGCAGAATTCATATCAAAGCCTCAGCCCCCCAGGGTTCATTAGGAGGCATTTATTTCTGCATATTCTTGGAGGGTGCTAGGGAGGATAACTTGATTCGCAATGCAAATTGCTTGGCTGTAATTTCAACTTGCTCTCCCTCCCTGCTCACAGGGAGAGTTTGCAGGTCATTAAAAATATATGATTGCCTCCAAAATAGCACTGACAGCAGCTCTGCTGGGCAGGGCCAGGTGCTAGCGTTTGAAGGCCACTGAATGATGTGGAACGGATTCCCTGGGCAAATGGGGCCAGGCCCTCCCTCCTGTGCCAGCATCTGGAGTCTAGATCATAGGTATGGCGGCCTAGTTCTGAGGCCAGTTGGGTACTTAGACCTCATCTGTCTTCTGTCTTCAGCCCACTTTTGCCTTCTGTTGCTGTGGGGCACAAGGCAAGTGTTTCTGTCTTTGAGCTCTTGGTTTCCTCCTCCATAAAATGATGATAAGTAAGGAATTGGACACAGAGTAGCTGATACATAGTGGGTGGGTGGTCACACCGCAGGCCAAGCTTTCCCCCACTGCAGGTTTTGCTGCCAGGCCAATTACAGATTACACCCTTCTTCATTCCACTGTCCTGCCCAGTCTGGGCTTCTAGGACCCAATCAGTCAAGGAAGGATTGCGCAGACGTTTGGGTTTTTTTTCTCCCTTGTATTGCTGCAGGATTCATAACCCCCAAAACTATCTAGGCCTTTACCGTTAACCTAATTGAATACTCTTGATATGTATGGGAAAGGAGGATAGGACCTAAGGGATGTGAGCAGTGCTTAAAACCAATAGCAAGAAGAGATTTGAGGCCAGACAGGAAGGAAACTTCCTCCATGAGTCTGAGATACTAACCTGGGATTCTCCTGGCAGATGGGTGGGGCCCCAGAGTGCTCCATTCCTTAGCTGCAGGGATACTGTTTTGATGTCCTATTTATGTAATAAATACATGAGGGAGAACAAGTTGTGTACAACAGAAAGAGATAACCTATATATTTTGAAGGTTTAAAATTATCTTTTTAGTATAGGTGTTTTTGTTTTGGATGTGTGTGTGTGTGTGTGTGTGTGTGTGTGTTAGGGATTGAACCCAGGGCCTTACAAATGCCAAGTATGTACTTTACTACACTGAGATATGCCCCCAGCCCTGTTTCAGATTTTAAAGGTATATGTATCTGGAAAACAGTGCTTCAAAATGTCAAATATAGAGCTGTCATGTGAGCCAGCAATTTCACTTCTATATCTATAACATGAGAAATGAAAGCAAAGGGCCCCATGAAAACTTGCATATAAATGTTCATAACAGTATTATTCCTAATAACCCCAAAATGAAAATAACCTAAATGTCCATCAAAGGATGAATGGATAAATAAAATGTGGTATGTCCAAACAATGCAATATTGTTCAGCCATGAAAAGGAATGAAGTACTAGAAAAGGCTACAACACAGATGAACACGGAAAACGAACAATATGTGGCCAGGCATGGTGGTACGTGCCTAAAATCCCAGCTTATTCCAAGATTGAGGTAGAAGGATTCAAAGGACAAGGCCAGCTTGAGTCTTAAAAAGGGGTGGGTTGGGCCGGGTTTGGTGTTGCACGCCTGTAATCCCAGCCTGTCAGGAGACTGAGGCAGGAGGATTGCGAGTTCAAAGCCAGCTTCAGCAAGTCAAGCACTAAGCAACTCAATGAGACCCTGTCTCTAAATAAAATACAAAATAGGGCTGGGGATGTAGCTCAGTGGTCAAGTGCCCCTGAGTTCAATCCCCGGTACTCCTCAAAAAAGGGGAGTGGGTTGTATCTTAGTGGTTGGGTGTCCTTGGGTTCAATCCCCAGTAATGAGAAAGAACCACAGGAAGCAGAGAAGTAGAGAGAGGTGGGTAACGTAAGAAAACCATGCTAAACACTCAATGTTCAGTGGTGCTAAGGCTCTTCCTACCACCCTGCTCAGGCTTGTTTCTTTGGTGGGTTCCCAAGTTCTGCTCAGAGCTGAGAGACACTGTCCTGAGCGGGAAGAGGGTTTGGAGGCAGGTAGCAGCGACAGGGTATCATTGGTGGGAAATTTGCACATCCCCTGTCATCCAAGAGATAGTGCATTCTGAAAATATAACGATGACGTTCATGAAAGGTTTAAACAAATCTCTGGCTGACAGAGGCAGTCCTCACCTTTGAGGTTCATGTCATGAGCTTGTCAAATTAAACAAATGATGTCTTATGCAACGGGAGATCTGAAGGAACAGTTAGACATGAATTCCCAATTTTTAACAAATTTATTCATCACAAACTCCAATCTCTCTTTTATGCACATGCGTGCATGCCCACGCGCACACATGCACACACATATGCCTGCCTGCATTTACAGTTTAGTTTCAACAGTTTCATGAAGAATCCCAGGTGTCTTCTCTACAGTTGGGGTCTGGAGGCAGGCTCACACGGGAGCCCAGGAAAAGAGCTCCCCTCTCCCCAACAGGATTGCCTCTGTTCCTCCACATCCACCTTATGTATCAGATCTTTAACTTTTGGCAGTTCAGGAATCTTCCATGCTTATGCATACCCTGACTGTGGAACACTTTTCTCCTGCTTCTCTGCCTGGGGGTCACCTATTTGTCTTCCAGAAGAACCTTCCCTGACCTTCCCTTTCCCTGGGGAAGCTGGTTTCCTCACCTCCAGTGGAATAGCTGGGCAGTGGAAGAGCTGTGGCTGTTCCCTGGTTATGGAACAAGCACAGGTGACTTGACTGTGAGCTCCTAGGAGCAGGGATCATGGCCCACTCATTTGAATCATGGTGTCAGGTGGGACACAGAGTGGTATTCAAGTGATGATGGGAAGGAAAATAGAAAAAGAAGGTAGAGGGACAGAAGGGAAAGGGAGATCTTTTTTCATCTTATTTCTGTTTCATGTAGTAACACTTAAAAAGAAATAAATGAAAATGGTTTCCAGAAGCCTTAGTTCTATTTTCATTTTTTGTTGGTATGTAGTTTCATTTATTAATAAAGTAGAAAAGGAAAGACTCAGGTATGCTTTACATGCCAATGGAATTCCAGATCTGAGGATTTAAAAAATAATTTTTTGGCCAGGTGCAGTGGCACAGGTCTGTAATTCTAGGTACTCAGGAGGCTGAGGCAGGAGGATCACAATTTTGAGGCTGGCCTGGGAAATTGTCCCTAAACTAAACTAAACTAAACTAAACTGGAAAGGGATGAGATGTAGCTCAGTGCTCAGTGGTAGGGCACACCTGGGTTCAATCCCTAGTACTGCCAAAATAAAAAAAAAAAAAGTAAACTTTACTATATAGCTGGGTTCCTTGGTGTACTCCTATAATCCCAGTGACTCAGGAGGCTGAAGCAGGAGCATTATAAGTTCAAAGCCAGCCTCAGCAACTTAGCAAGACCCTGTCTCAAAAAAAAAAAAAAAAAGGCTAGCTCAATTTCCAAAAACTTTACCATTTAAGCCACTTTTAATGTATAGTTCAGTGGTATTAAGTACATTCGTATGTGGGCAGCTATCCAAAAAAATAGTTAACATAGTTAATATTCATATCTCACCTATAGGAAAGTCATTTTTCTTTTCCAGAATGACTTGGGTTCTTACAATTTCTGGGAAAATGGAATTTGATCGATTTCTTTCTCTCTTTCTAAGTTGAGAAAACACTCACATAATCATTCCCTTTCAGAGCAGAAGGGGCTTAACTTCTCTTGGGTCCAAACCCAGCCTGCTCAAGGCTCCTTGTGTACAGTGCACCAAGTGTGTGGACTTCAAAGGGCGTTCCACACGAGTGCTAGAGATATGGGTATACAGCTGGTGGGAATGACTCCTCTTTATTAGTTAGCATTTACCAAGCCTTTATAATCATTAACCAGTTACCCTGGTGGAGCGAGTCCCATAGGCATTGATGAGAATTATCTGAATATAGCATGATAGAAACGGGTCATCTGACCAGGTAACCCTATAATTGTTCCCAAACAGGTGCTTTCATGAGATACTTCTCAGAACCAGGGGCAGTATGGTGCAGAGGAAAAAAGCATTGAACTGATTCTCATTCCATCTCTGTCATTAGCCAGCTGTGTGACCTTGGATGCTTCCTCACCTGTTTCCTCACTGGCTCTATAGCTGGCTTCAATCAGGGAGTGCAAATAGCTAGCAGATGTCCCACTACGGATGCTTTCCTGTCACCACGGCAGACATTGCTAATCAATCACAGTCCTTTTCCTGATCTTGGACAGGGCTCCATCATCCCAAGCACCTGAGCAGATGTCCTGTAAGCTGCTGCTCATTGTCCACGTGGAACTAGATGGTCTTTGCTATTCCTTCCAGGGCTAACACTCAATAATTTTAAGTATTACGGCTGTTCATTTTGTTGTGGCAACTACCACCAAAAGACCTCATAAAACTGTGCACTTCCATTCCAAGGATCCCAAAGAATTTCTCTCCTCAAAACACTCCTACAAAACAGGAAATACGCATGCATTCCTGTGTCCCTGAGGCTGAGACTGCCTGAAAGAAAGCGTGTGGCCTAGATATTCTAAAACAAGTTCCAGGCAGGGCTAAAAGTAAACTGAAACCACTTTCTAGATCTTTCCTCAGGAGTGATAGTCAAGAGCCAATCCTAAGCAGAATTCATATAGGAGTTAAGGTGAATGTGGGATTAAAATGAATTGTTTCTCCTACACTGAGGGTAGGAATGTAAAATGGTGCTACTGCTTGGAAAATGGTCTGTCAGTTACTCAGAGTGTTAAATACAGGTACACTCTGTGATCCAGTGAATCTACTCCTAGATATATACCCAAGAGAAATAAAAGCATACATTGCCCCCAAAGTGTGGACAATGTTATTCATAGCCCCCAAGTGGAAACAACCCAAATGTTCATCAACTGACAAATGGATTAAGAAAAATGGTACATCCATACAATAGAACACTATTTAGCCATAAAAAGCAATAAAGAGCTAATGCATTCTACTACATGACTGACTCCTGAAAACACGCCAAACGAAAGAAGCCAGATAGGAAAGAGTACCCATTGTAATATTTTGTTTATGAGAAATGTCCAGGACAGGCAAATCTATGAAGACAGAAAGTAAATTAGTGGTTGTTTAAGACTGAAAGGGAAGGAGATTAGCGGGTGATGTCTAAGGGCAGTGAAGTTTATTTGTGGGGAGGAGCTGGAAATGTTCTAAAACAGACTATGAGATAAAGTAGAATAGACACCACTCTTCCTAAAGTGTCTGCTGAACTTCCTAGGTCATCTCCTGACATTTCCCCTGCCACCCTGTCGTCATCCCACGCTCTGCCACACTTCTGTGCCTTCATAGATGAGGTGCCCTCTGTCCTCCGTGCCTTGTTCTCACTCACCCTCCTCCTTATCTGGCAAAATTCAGCTCACTCCTTGGGAAAGAAGAGCCTCTGGCAGCCTCTGGACCCCAGGCAGTATAACTTTATGCACGTCTCAACACCTGCACAGGCCCCAAGATTCTCTGTCGTCTTGTCCATCTCCCTCACTCCACTGTGAGCACATCAAGGGCAGAGAGGATGCCACGGAGATTTATGGATTCTCAGGGCCAAACAACACGCCTGAGACATAGCAGGCCCTTGGAACACAAGTGGAACACTTGAGGGTCCTGAGCTTGTGACAGGAAAACTGCATTATTTTACTAAGTTATGTAGCACTCCCCACACCCCTCGCCGCTTTGGAACTAAGAAGCAACCAAGTTCATGTATCAACAGAAACTTCGTTGGGTTTAATTCTAGTGGCAGCTTTTGTACAAAAATCCAATTGTGTGCAATGGAGACATATCCCCCACCTCAGGAGGAATGTCTCCTCCCTCTGACTCGGGATCACTCTCTTTTCTGCTGAGGAAAATTCCTGAGCACCTCAGTTTGTAGAAATTAGAGAAAATAATGAAAGACTCAGTGTCTGGGTCTAGTTCCCACCGGTGGGGACAAAGTGGTTGGAAAAGTGGTGCAACTTGTGAGAAAACCACCACGTGGCCATTGTTCACCCCCGGAGACCACAGCATATGTCTGCAGCTTTACCCCCCAACTAAGACCCCCAGCTAAGACCCTGTGGGTCTTCCCAGCTCATCCCTCTCCATGCACAGTTTTTACTTATAAATAATGTATGTACTGTTGCACTGATTGTATACCATTAGAATCATGCAGAGGCTTTACATATATCATGATCTCTTGGAATTTGTTAGGGAAGGTTTCCAGGACCTCTGCAGTTTCCTAGATCTGCAAATGTTCAAGTCCCTTATGTAAAATGGCATAGTATTTGCATATAACCTACATTTATCCTTCTATATGCTTTAAATCATCTCTGGATTACTCATAATACCTGATACAATGTAAGTGCTATGTAAATCGTCATTATACTATATTGTTGAAGGAATAAACTTGAAAAAGTCTGTACATGTTCAGTAGAGATGTAATTTAAAAAAAGACTTACCAGGGGCTGGGATTATGGCACAGTGGTAGCGTGCTCGCCTAGCACGCATAAGGCACTGGGTTCGGTCCTCAGCACCACATAAAAATAAAATAAAGATATTGTGTCACCTACAACTAAAAAATAAACATTAAAAAAAAAAAAAAAAGACTTACCAACCTAGATGTCCTTTAATAGATGAATGGATAAAGAAACACCGCATGAGCTGTGGCGCATGCCTGTAATCCCAGCACTTTGGGAGGCTGAGACAGGAGAATCAAGAGTTCAAAGCCAGCCTCAGCAACAGCAAGGCACCAAGCAACTCAGTGAGACCCTGTCTCTACATAAAACACAAAATAGGGCTGGGGATGTGGCTCAGTGGTCGAGTACCCCTGAGTTCAATCCCCAGTACCAAAAAGAAAGAAAAAAGAAAGAAACTGTGATATATATACACAATGGAATATTACTCAACATTAAAAGAGAATAAAATTATGGCATTTGCAGGTAAATGGATGGAGTTGGAGAACATCATGCTAAGCAAAGTAAGCCAATTCCAAAAAAACCAAAGTCCAAATGTTCTCTCTGATAAGTGATGCTGATCCATAATGTGGGAGGGGGCACAGGAAGAATGGAGAAACTTTGGTCAAAGAGGAGGGAAGGGAGAGGATGGGACATGGGGGCAGGAAAGATGGTGGAATGCAATGGACAACAATGCCCGAGGGTCATGTATGACTGCACATATGGTGTAACTCTATATTGTGTACAACCAGAGAAGTGAAAAGTTGTGCTCCATCTGTGTACAATGAATCAAAATGCATTCTGCTGTCATGTAAACCTAATTAGAATAAATAAAAAATAAAAATTAAAAAAGACTTATTTATTTATTTTCTGTGACACTGGGGATTGAACCCAGGGCCTTGCACATGCTAACCAAGATCTGTATAACTGGGCTACATTCCTAACCTTTTTTATTTTGTTTTGGAGACAGGTTCTAAGTTTTTTGTTTTTTGGTACTGGAGATTGAACTCAGGGGTACTGGACCACTGAGCCACATCCCCAGCCCTATTTTGTGTTTTACGTAGAGACAGGGTCTCACTGAGTTGCTTAGCACCTCGCCATTGCTGAGGTTGGCTTTGAACTCGCAATTCTCCTGTCTCAGCCTCCCAAAGTGCTGGGATTACAGGCTTGTGCCACTACGCCCGGCTTAGGTTCTAAGTTTTTGAGGCTGTCCTTGAACTTGCCATTGTCCTAACTCAGCTTCCTAAGTAGTTAGGATTACAGGTGTGTGCCACCATGCCTGGTCAGGGCTGACTCTTAATACACACACACACACACACACACACACACACACACACACACCCTACATATACATATATACAAAGTAAATAACATTTGTATGATTATACATTTACATATTTAATAAATATTTATATAGTAGAATGTAAATGCAATAATACTGATGTATACTCTAATTTTTTTTCCCCAGCAGCTTACTGGATCTTACTCTGTACTACCACTCCCTTCCTACTCCACCCCTTGATTTGGGGACAACCCATCTAGCTCAGCACAAGTCCAGAAGGCAGAACTCATTCTCTCCTATGTGAAGATGAGAAAAACAAGGCTTATGAGTTAACGGAAGAGCCCCAAGCCCTACAGCTAGTGGACGCTGTCAGCCAAGTCCCAAACCTTCCTTTGTCACCCCCGTTCCACTGGCCCAGCTGTGGGGAAGGTATGGGGAGGGGACACACAAAGGAGTCTGTGAGAAATCTGAAGGGCAGCTACAAGTTGGGCAGGGCCCAAAATATTGTGTAAATCATTTAGGAATAAACAGAAACTGACCCTCAACCCCTTTTGAAAATATTAAAACATGGAAGAATAAGTGTTTTAACAAAGCATCTCTGTTCCATGCAATTCCCGGGCCTGAAACCTCATATGCAGCGAGCTTTGAGTTGATAGTGAACCAGCCTCCTGTGTATATACAGAATAAGTGATGGCCCCATAAAACGTGGATTTCTTTAATCTACTGAGGGAGCACCACTGACAAGACACCACAAGGGCACAGCTGTGTTTACTCCGGGGTGACCTGGTGTTATTTATAATAAACGCTTTTGCTTTTGCACTTTGGATATGAAGTATGTTACCACGGGACCAGACGCTGTTAATGGGTCCACACGGCAATGAGCACACCAGCCGGTCTGAGATTTAATAGCATCCATCATGGGACACCAGGATCCTTATTAAAGAGGAGTGCTTTTACAGTGTTTTCCAGAGCACCATATTTTCTGGACTTAGCCCGCAGGGAGAGTGCTACAGTGAGCTATATTGAACTGCAGGCCTTTAGATGGGGTCTGAGGCCATGAATACGAGGGGAGAAAATCATCAAATGGTATTTATTACGTGCCGTCCTGGGTTGACACAGTGTTAGGGGCCAGACAAGGAAAGTTAGAATGTCTTGACACTTTTCCCTTAGGAGCCTCCATCCAGAAAGAGAACACTGAGGCATAAGTAAAAATTATGACCCACTTCACCATGCACACTGTGGAGTAAAAATGTAATTAACTTTGATTTACAGCATGTGGTACAAACCTTAATCTATTCAACCCTCTGGCCACCAGAAGTTCTTTTTCATTTCAACCCTTGTTTAATGTCTTATCAATTGGTTTTGGGCCGCTTTTCCTATTTAGGAAGCTGAGTTCACCAAGTGTAATCTTATCTTTCTTTGAGGACCAAGAATCTCTTGGTGTCAGACTGATGTTAGTGGATGTTAGTTCTCTTCCTGAGGATACATTTCATGTGCTCTGTGATGAGCTGTGGACGAAGTGGACTGCCTTTGATGTCCCAACTCAGCTCTCCCACTTTACTAGCTGGGTGGCCTGGGACAAATGGCTTCACTGGTTGGGCCTTCTGAGCCTTAGAGTTCTCATCTGTAAAATGGAACTAATAATAGTTACATTACTAGGACTAGGGATGGTGATCACAAGGTTCTTAACATAAAATCTGTTCTATAAGAAGCACTAAACTACTAACAGTTCTCATCTGTCATATCAAGTGAATATGGAGTATATAATACATTGATCTCAGGTGCACACCTAGAAATATTAGTTGCTTGCAGTGAATGTTCTAGTGTCTGCCTGCCTGGCTCAAGGACAAATCACCTGTCGCCCAGCAGCTGGGACCATCCACTGCTGATGGCTCACAGTGTGTTCCTAGCTGGGCCTTGCTCTCAGCCACCAAGAACTGCCCCATCCAAAGTTATACTCCTTCCCAAAATGGATGGTGTGGACACAAAGGTACAGCTCTTTTGTCTCAGTTTGAGACAACCTTGAAGGGCCATTCTAGGTCCAGAGGTACCTGTAGGATGGGCTAAATCCTTAGATGGCAACAACATTACAGG
This sequence comes from Geosciurus inauris, assembly GCA_004024805.1. NCBI lineage: Eukaryota > Metazoa > Chordata > Mammalia > Rodentia > Sciuridae > Geosciurus > Geosciurus inauris. Next base: position 322,748 of record PVHX01000256.1, on the reverse strand, counting down.
CCAGCATCCATGGGTCTAGCTTTCTTCACCTGAGAGCTTTCCCCAGTAGGCCTGTGGCACCCAACTCACTGTCAGGGTCTGTTTCAGGAGAGCTCAACCTAAGATCTTGCTTAAATTAAATTGCTGATTTAACTTTTTCTTGAGATTTGAATATATCTCTCAAAAGGGATATGCAGGGAAACGGTCAATGAATTATGTTTTCTGGTTGTTTTAGTCTTAGCTAACTCATTTGTTTCCACTCACTGCTATGACAAAAATGAACCTAGTGGTTTAAAACAACACAGTTATTATATTATAATACTGAAGTTTATAAGTCTAAAATGGGTCTCACTGGTCTGAAATCAAGGTCTCAGAAGGGCTTTGTTCTAGTTTGGAGGCTGTAGGAGAGAATCTGTTTCCTTGCCCTTTCCAGCTTCCAGAGGCTGTTAATATTCCTGGCTCATGGCCTTCTTCCCTTATCTTCAGAGCCCACAATAGCAGGTCCAGCTCCCCATCACAGTACCTGCCTTCCTCTCCTGCCTTCTTCAGACACTTTTAAGGACCCTGTGATAACACTGGGCACACCAGGATAATCCGGATACTCTCCCTTTGTTAAGGTCAGATGACTAGCAATCATAATTCTATCGGCAACCTTCATTCTCCCTTGTCATGTCATGGATCACAGTCATAGATTCCTGGGATTAGGACACGGGCATCTGTGGGGGACCATGATCCTGCCCACCATGCTATTCAAAGTTTAACTGTTCAATCGATAAGACAAATGGGAACCAGACCAAAATAAGTGAAGATGAACTTCCTTGGACAAGTCCGACACACAGACATTTTGTTGTATGGGATATTTCAGGGCTGTGGATCCCTGGGAGGCTCAGTATGGGAAAGAGGTGCTTTAGGAGGAAGCGGGCACCAGTGTAGGTAAAACCAAAAATGACAAGTCCATGTTAATGCAGAAAGTAGAAGAGCCGTGCTTTGAGTAAATTAACAGAGAAGCACTTAAGTGGAGTCTGATGTAATGACTCAGCCCAGTGAGAATGTCTTTGGGCTGGGTTAGGCCTACTGGCTGATTCATCAAGTGTTAGGGGCTGAGAAAGGCTAAGGAATGGTAGTCCCATAGGTCTGACATTAAATTGATTATCAAATGTCAGGCCACATAAAAGAAAACACATGGACAAATTGACAGCTTTTTGTTACAAGTTATCTAGCTCTGTCTGGGCTCAGATGCCACACCAGGTGTCCAGCAAGTGGGAGGCATATAAATTAAGCTTAGGATAGTTACATGAAAAAAATCTGTACTCGATACTCCAATTTGTCTCTTCTGAGCCTCAAACTGTCTCTCTAACTGCCATTTCTGGCTTAGGGCTCAGCCTTGCAGAACTGAAATGGGTCATTGTGTAAGTATGGGAGTGTCTCTGTTTCGGTGGAATCCCTTTTCTCAGTGGAGCCTTTGCCTCATGTTTATAAACCTCTGAATAAAAGTTTAAAAGTCCAGGGAAGACACAATTCAAAAGGACGTGGTGACCTCATCAATTTCCCCTGCATCAGCAAAGTTAAGTGTCTGGGGCATCAGGGGAAGTTACTTGTGAATATATGGAAGGAAATTTAAGGTATGTTTTAAATAAACACACCAGAGCGTGTGCATCCCACATGAGTCTTCCCTTCAAAGCAATGTCCTTGGAAGACGAATCACTTATCCCAAAGATGCTGTTAAAAACCCTCTGGATCATTTCTTTTCAGACACTGCAGTAAATTCTTTGGAGTATCTTGATGAGGGCAAATATTTGTCTTTTAAAGGTGGATTTGATTTTTAACAACAGCCAAAATTCATTCAGATCAAAGTCTGGGGAATAAGGTGCATAATCAAGTTAAGTAATGCCATTTTAGATTAAACGATGAGGTTGATCAAATTGAATTAGATTAGCTTTCTCAGGAGGCGTGTGTATGGGCTTAAAAGTGGGAACAGTGGCATTAACAGGGTGAGCTGGCAGTTTTGAAAATGCTTTCTTCAAAAGACAGTACACATTTGGTCTGGGATTGTGGCTCAGCGGTAGAGCGCTTGCCTCGCATGCGTGAGGCCCTGGGTTCGATCCTCAGCACCACGTACAGAGCAATAAAATAAAGACATTGTGTCCATCTACAACTAAAAAAAATTAAAAAAAAAAAAAGACAGTACACGTTTGAGTAGCAATATTAGGAATTTATTTCTTTTTAAAAGTCTATTATTTCAGAGAGGCACTGTACCATAGCATTTAGGAGCACAGGTTCTGAAGTCAGTTCTGGAATCTCAATTCAGCTTCATCCTTTTTAGCTGTGTGACCTTAAGCAAGTCACCTAAACTTTCTGACATTTATTGTCTTCCTCTGAACAGGAGGATTATAATACCTCACAAGATGGCTACAGGGAATAAATAAGGTCATATATTAAATCATAAGGTCATGTATATAAAGCACCAGATCTACTAGAGGACACATAGTAGGTGCTCAGTAAATAGTGGTTGTTGCTTTCTTTCTTTGTCACATTGTGGACTCACAAACACATATGCCTGTTCACACCTAGGTGGGAACAAATCCATAATATTGATTACATTTGTGAAGGATATGATAATTCTACTAACTGTCATATATTGAACACTCCCAGTGGGTCAGACCCTTTTGAGCTTACCATAACCCTCTCAGAGGCAGGTACTATTATTGGACCCATTTTTATAGATAAGGAAAAGGAGGCCTCATCAGGTTAAGGAACGTGCTCAAAGGCATTCAGGTAAGGATGCTATGGCATTGGGATTTGAACCCAGCACTTGCAAGCTGTCACCTATATCCCCTTCCACACAGCTGTTCTGGAAGACTGGTCAGTCCTCTGCAGCAGGAGCAGGGCTTCAAGTGTGAACACTGGAGCCCCCTGGGTTGATTTGAGTTTGAATCCCTGCCCCCACCCCCACCTGTCCTGTGGCCCCTGGGGCTGAGGAGGAGGAGCTATGGGAGCAATGTCTAGCATGGAGCTGGTCCTTAGGAAACAGGGGCTGTAGTTAAATGTAAATGGAAACCTTAAATAACCCGATGTGCCTCGACATGCCTCCTTGGCTTTGGTGGCCTACCACCTGCTCTTACGGCACCCCATTTCCCTCAGGCAAGAGCAGCGCCCTGTTGTGAAAGCCTTTGGCGATAACCTAAGTATGAAAAAACAGCATTACTGATAGTGGAGAATTTTCTGAAAGGGGGCAAAGTGTTTCCATCAGATTGTGGCTAAATTCCAGCTGGGGTGGAGGTGACAGACAAAACCACTTAGTGTACCCCTTCAGCCCACACGTCATGTTCCTGGAGAGCAGATGGCTATCTGGGCTGGGGCTGGGGGTTGCCTGCTGACCCCCATGTGGACCAGGACCTGCCCCGATAGTGCCTTCTCACACTGGCAGGGGAAGTCCGAATGGACAGAGGAAAACTTCATGGTGTTCATTGCTCAGTGTCTGGCTGGAGCACTCATCCCTTCAAGTTTCTTCGACACATTCATTTCTCTTCCTTCTGTATCTAGAAGACCCCGTGCTAGGCTATCCTGACAATCACTTTCAGGGACTAGGGTTATGGCTCAGTGGTAGAGCACTTGCCTGGCATGTGAGGTCCTGGGTTTGATCCTCAGCACGGCATATAAATAAAGAAAATAAAAAAGATCCATTGACAACTAAAAAATATTTTTTAAAAAATGGCTTTCAGACCTTCCAGGAATGACTCAGATCTTGGGCTCATGTCTGTTGAGGTGATTCATTTTTAAAAAGCGACTTATTTACATGGTTACATCTGCTATATGCTTTTACCTATTAAATGACCCGAGTCGGGCTTCTGCCTGCCTGTGAAAGGACAGCAACATAAATTTAAACATACACTGGGTAGAAAGTGCTTTGTTTCCCAGGAGAGGAACTATACAATCCAGAATTGAAAATATTCAAAGGCACCTCCAGAGAATTTTTCTAGAATTTTTCTTAATCTCCCAATTTCTCATTACACGCCAACCAGGTGCCTCCTCGCGGTGTAGCCCTTCCCCAGCAGATCCCTGCTGAGGGGACTTGCTTTCCTACTTGGTCAACATCAACCTGTAACCCAGAAATTCTTTATTAAATGTTGAAATTAAAATGGCTTTCCTGACTGGTTGTCTTCATCTCCTCACCTGTAAGAACCTTTAAAGATGACCTTTGACATTCCTTCCTGCTGCCACCATGTGTGAGTTTTGTAAGATGGGCACTTCCGTGTTTCTCCAAGCTTAAACAGCCAGCCACCATTCTAACCTCGATATTATTCATTTCATTCACTACCTTAATAAATGCTTGTTGAATGAGTGACTGAAATCATTAATGAATGCCTACTGTGTTCCCGCCCCAGGGAACACACAGATAAATAGGACAGTTTCCACCTTTGAATTCGCACTCTGAAGGGGTGAGAGATGTATAAACAGAAGTGTTATTCCATTTAGCCTTCTTCTCAGTTAGTTTTGCCTGTTATTGTAATAAAAAAAAGTAATTTATTTAGTGCATAGTCTGTGTCAGCCATGCAGTTGGGTTTTACACTTGCTTTACAAGGTAGGTATTATCGACCTTCTTTTATAGATTAGAAAAAGCAGGCTAGCAAGTGACAAAATCCAAATCTGGTTGGCTTCTGGTCAAGCCTATGTGATTCCTGAGTCATATAGGTGTGGTAAGAGCTATGTAAGCTCTACCAATTCTAGAAAGAAAAGTGAAACAATACCGTAATTTGATCTCAAGGAAAGACAGCAAATGTTGATATGTTTTCAGTCCATTCACTGAATCAATCAGGACCTCAGATTTACCCTAATACAATATAGGTGTGGACTGACAAGTGCATATAGTTATAGAATATGTACTTCTTTTATTAGAAACACTTTCTCTCCTGATAACTTGCTTAATCAATAAAAGACTATGATGATGTCTTTTTCACCACTGCAAAAATGGTAGTATTTTTATATATATAAATTCATATATAAGAAAATGTAGCTAGGCGTGGTGGCGCATACTTATAATCCCAGCACTTTGGGAGGCTGAGACAGGAGAATCGTGTGTTCAAAGCCAGCCTCACCAATGGCGAGGTGCTAAGCAACTCAGTAAGACCCTGTCTCTACATAAAACAGAAAATAGGGCTGGGGATGTGGCTCAGTGGTCGAGTGCCCCTGAGTTCAATCCCTGGTACCAAAAAAAAAATGTGTACATATATATATACACACTATATATATATATATATATATATATATATATATATACACACACTCACTTTATGTGTGTATAATTTAAAAATGATGAAGTATCAAACTTAGATCAAGAATGTTTAAACTGCCTCCACTACTTTTTCCCATTGATCTTCACCATGAATTTGAAAAGGAAATAAAACCTTTATTTCTTTGCTACATTGATAGTTTTATGTTTTCCTTTTACGCGTGAGAGGCGCTCAGAGCGTTCATCTGAGCCTCAGTTTCCTCATAATAAAATTAGGGGTTGGTTTTTGTGCCTGCCAAGTACCCTTCCAACTCCAGCTTTCCAAGAGTTTGGCTGCGATTCTGTGTCAGTTTTGCCACAGGATCTCCAAGAGCTGGTAACACTGGAAAAGTTTTTTTGCTTGGTTTAATTTAACTTTTTTAGATTACATTTCTATCAAAAAAATAGTAAGGCCCCATTGTCAGTGCTATGTCTTAAAGATATTGCCAAACTTGTTTCTTATTCTTCACTCGACAAGTGCTGTCACAGGGCTCCATCACTCCTGGACTAACAGCTACCAATAAACAGAAAATTATTTCCAACCAGCTAACATGCTGTTTACTTTCCAGAAAAATTGCACTTTCCAATCTGACAGTTGATCAAGGGGTATCCCGCTGCTGTCAGCAGGAAGAAATGTTTAAACACAGAGATGGGAGTTTAAACATTTTCTCATTATCACAGAATAAGGGGAAAAAACACAAATAAATAAATAAGTAAAAATGGCATCCAGACTCTCTAACCCCCCACTGGGAGCGTAATGAAGCTGTGTCATGTGACCAGAAGGAGTGGGCTTTTATCTCTGGCCCCAGTATCTTACTCAAGTGACACCTGTCACATGACCCAACTTGGGTCTTTTATCTGCCTTCCCCAGCCACCCTTTTGGGGAATTGTCTTTTCCAGAACTGCGAAGCCCACTGCAGCCATTGTCGTGGGCTCTGCTAACGCTGTTAGCTTGGCTTTTTGTGTCTCTTGCCTTGAATCCTCCAGATCTTTTCTCAAACATTGTTTAAACATAATAACAAAACCCAAAAAGAATCAGAGATGAAAAAAATCAGTGCCATTATTATATTCCATAGAAGGAATTGGAATGTGTCTGAAAAGAACAATATCTGTATTTTTAAACACTGATCTTTAATTTTGAATCTGTTGGTTTGAGTAAGAGGTCAAAGAAATCCAAGTACACTCCTTAGAAAAGTGCCCGCATACCATAACTAGCCAGGCTTACCAACAGACAGACACAAACAGAATTAGGGGTTGTCAATTACCTCCCCATGTCACTCCCAGACCCAGTCTAACTGGGGAACCTAACTTGGTACCTTTTCACTACCACCTGAACTACGACTACTAGCTAATTTTTATAGCACTTACTATGTACGAGACACTAAATGAAGCTGGGCGTGGTGGTGCATGTCCATAATCCCAGCTACTCTGGAGGATGAGGCAGGAGGATCATGAGTTGGAGGCCAGAATCGGCCACCTAGAGAGACCCTGTCTCAAAAAATAGAATATTTTAAATGTATTAACTCATTTAAACCTCATAAGCAAATCTCTGAGACAGGTACTGTTATTATCTGTGTCTTACATGGGAGGAAGTGAAAGCACAGAGGAGTAATTTGCCCAAAGTCAGGCAATTAGTAAGTGGCAGAGCCAGATCTGAACAGAAGTCATCTATCTGGTTCCCAATGCTGCACACCTGCTTAGTAGCTTCTTAATATTTTTATCTGTGTATTTTTTCCTTTTCTCTCATCTCAGAGAACACACCTTTCTTACCCTCTCCCAGGCAAACAGAGACTCTCAGTCTCATTTCCTTCAAATTCTGAATCTTTACTGATTTATTTGTTTGTTTCATAAATATTTTGTAAACATGACTATGCATCGTGCACAATTCCACGTGCTTAGCATACATCAGTGAGTAGAACGTGTCAGAATCCTTGCTCCTGTGGGGCTCATGGAGAATGAAATGGAGAACATACAATAAACATAAAACCTAGGTGGGGCTGGGACTGTAGCTCAGTGGAAGACCACTTGCCTAGCATGTGTGAGGCACTGGGTTCGATCCTCAGCACCACATAAGAATAAATAAATAAAATAAAAGTACAAAAACAAAAATAAGAACTGGGTGTGTTGTATGTGGGAAAAAAAGCCACAACAAACAGAACATGGCAAAGGAGAAAGGGAATGCTGGGCTGCCTGAAGACATGGGAAAGGTGTTCAATTCATTCTAAAGACACTTGTTGAGGACCTACTACGTGCAAGGCACTGATCAAGATGCATCAGTGACTAAAAAAATATTCCTGTCCTTGTGGAGCTTGCATTTTAGCAGGGGATAAAAAAAACATTAAATGCCATAAAAATGAAATTATAAGTTATTGAGCATGAAATTGAGTGATAGTGTGTTTTAGAAGCATAGAGCAGGTTAAAGAGGATGGATGTGCAGCCAGGCGTGGTGGCTCAAGCCTGTAATCCCAGCACTTAGGGAGGCTGAGACAGGAGAATAGCGAGTTCAAAGCCAGCCTCAGCAATGGCGAGGCGTCTCTACATAAAACACAAAATGGGGCTGGGGATGTGGCTCAGTGCTCGAGCACCCCTGAGTTCAATCCCCAGTACCAAAAAAAAGAGTATGGATGTGCAGGAAGGTGGCCCTTTACTGAAGGTGGCTGTGGCTGGCTACACTGACAGGTGACAGGAGTGAAGGCGTGGTGCAGGCTAGGGAGCTGTCTGTGAGGACATCTGGGGGAAAGAGACCTAAGCTGGGGAAAAGCCAGACAAAAGCCCCAGAATGGAGCAAGCCTGGTGTTTTTAGATTATTCGCAGATGATTCCGGCTTACTTCTTCTTTTTTTAAATTCAGCCCATAAAAATGCATAACCTTCCGGCCTGGGGCTGTATGTAGCTCAGTGGTAGAGCGTTTGCCTGGCATGCGTGAGGCACTGGGTTCGATCCTCAGCACCACATATGAATAACAAATGAATAAAATAAAGATCCATCAACAGCTAAAAAATATTTTAAAAAATGCATAACCTTCTTATGCTAAAGAAAATAAAAACCCTCCTATTCCTTTCACTCTCTAGCTAGTATCCCACATTTTCCATCTTTTCATGAAAGAATTTCTGAAAGATGGTCCTTGCTTCTGCTTTCTTACCACTCACTCTCTTTAATCTATCATGTTTTTCTATGACCATCATTCCGAAGAAGCTGCTCCTTTGTAGGTTACCAGTGACCGACTGTCAACAAAACCATGGCCTTTCTGGGTTTACACTCTCCTAAAGTTTTTCTCTGTAGGCTCCTCAGTCTCAGAATGCTCTTCTTAACTTTTGTCACATAGAATGACTCTCGTTTTTCTCCCCTCCCAATAATACCTCCTTTCTCCATCAATTTCTAGCTACTGACATCACATTTCTGTATTGGTCCATTTTCTGTTGCCATGACACACAATATCTGAGAAGAAAAGAGGTTTATTTGGTTCATGATTCTGATCACTGGAGGATCCAAAGAGCATGCCTTCAGTATTCTGGCAAGAGCATCCCGGCTGCATCACACCATGGCAGAGAGATGGAAAGGGAACCAGTTTCTTTTTTTTTTTTTTTAATATTTTTTTAGTTGTAGATGGACACAATATCTTTATTTTTTTATTGCTTTGTATGTGGTGCTGAGGATCGAACCCAGGGCCCCACGCATGCGAGGCAAGCGCTCTACCGCTGAGCTACAATCCCAGCCCCGGGAACCAGTTTCTTGAAGAGGGGGCAAGCATGTGGAATGGCCCATTTCATAATAACCCATTTTTGAGAGGACTAATTCACTTTGTGAGACCAGCATTTCCTTCTGAGGGGAGTGCCCCCAGTGGCCCAATTACCAGGCATTCGGCCCCACCTCTTAAGATTCCACCACCAAAATTCCTCCACACTGGGGATCAGTCTTCAACATGTGAACCTTTGGGGGACAAACTGTATGCAAACTTTAGCAATCTCCTTTGCCAATTCTTTTTTCTCCTACTCCCTAAATGTGGGCCTAGTATAGTTCTTGTGCTTCTTTTCTTTGCCTATGCCTTCTTGGGAAATCACATTGGGGAACTTCAAGGACCATCAGTATTAGGTGATGCTTAATATGGCCAGGCTCCACTTGCTGCAGTTAGGCCAGCAGTTCTAAATTGTCTGGTGAACGTAGTACTTCAAATTCAAGATATCTAGAAATGAGCTTATAACCTTCTCTCCCCAACTAATCATCTGACTATGAATAGTGTTACAAGTTATCCAGGCAGGTACCCAGACTAGAAAATGTCCAGTCATTCTTTACACCCTGCTGCAGTCCCCCTGGACCCTACAGTCAATCAGTTGCTATAGGAGGTTACGTTGTTCCTCACTGCTTCTGCGAGATGGGGCAGACTGGATGCTGTCATGACTATTCAGGGAAGGTGGTCCTGGCTTCAGATCAGGAAGAGATCCTGAACCTTCTAATGTGGTCCTCTAATTCCCCTTGCAAACATTTTGAAAGCAAATATGTGACAGTTTGATTAGTAAGATGTAAACAAAACTGTGCTCTCTTTTAAAAAGAAGAGGCACCCTCACACAGGAAGAGACGCCCTCTGCTTCCACTGCATGTGATGCCTGGAAGCGTGGCATCCCCCTTGTGACCATGAGGGGAAACAGCCTGAACACTGAGGCAGCAGACACTGAAGACACAGAGAAGAAGGACAGAAAGAACCTGTGTCTTTGGGTGTCATTCTCCCATTAATTTAATCTTGGAGCCACATAATTTGAAGATATTACTTATGTGAAGTAATAAGTATTTATGTGAAGTAATATCTTTATGGATTAGACCATCAAACTCAGGTTTTCAATTCCTTACAGCCAAATATGTCCTCTCCCTCTACATTTCCCTTGCTTAGAGCTATTCTCCCTCCTTCAATTCTCTGCCTGGCAAACTCCCACTTCAAGACAAGTCTTCCCATCATCTCCTCTGTGATAGGACAGATGGATATGCTGTCATAGGTTCTTATATTTACTTCCAAATACCTCCCCATTAAACCATGAGATTCTTGAGGCAACTGTTAATCTTTGTATTTCTAGTGCCTAGATGTTTGTTGAATGAATTAACAAATGGGTTGGAAGATTATTTTATGTTTTGGTTCAGTTTTGCACTCCCACAATAGTTTTTGTAATATTCAATGGTAGTGCTTATAATGATGATAGTGAACTTGGATGAATTCATTACTGAGCCCATCAGATCTCATATTCATGCACATTAAACCACCTAGGGATAGAAAAGAGTTAGAAGTAAAAAATGCAGCCAGGCGCGGTGGCTCACGCTTGTAATCCCAGCACTTTGGGAGGCTGAGACAGGAGAATCACGAGTTCAAAGCCAGCCTCAGCAACAGCGAGGCACCAAGCAATTCAGTGAGACCCTGTCTCTATATAAAACACAAAATAGGGCTGAGGATGTGGCTAAGTGGTCAAGTACCCCTGAGTTCAATCCCCCCCCCCAAAAAAGTGAAAAATACAAAGTTCAGAGACTCTGAGAGAATGGACTACAATTCAACTACTTGGGAATTCATTTATTCGAGGTGGTGGCACATGCCTGTAATCCCAGCTACTCAGGAGGCTGAGGCAGGAGGATCACAAGTTAGAGGGCAGACTGGGTAATTTAGTGTGACCCTGTCTCAAGATAAAATGAAAAGGACTAGGAGTGTATAGCACAGTGGTAAAGCATCCCAGGGTTCAATCCTCAGTTCCACCATAAGTAAATAAATAAAAATTTAAAAATAAAGATGTCAAGAGAAACAAAAAGATATTAATCTTCTTTGTCAATGTGACCTTCAGGATTGCACCTTCTGGGCTCTTTGGTTCTAAGAACTGTAACTGTTCAGAATGATTTTTTTTTCTTCCAGAGGATAGCCTCCACCAGATTCTCCCAGAGATTTCATTCATTGGTTTATTTATTTAAATTTTTTTACATTGGTGCACTTTAATTAAAAATAATAGTGGGGGCTGGGATTGTGGCTCGGTGGTAGAGCACTTGCCTCACACATGTGTTCAATCCTCATTGAACATGGGTTCAATCCTCAGCACCACATAAAGATAAAATAAAGATATTATGTTCATCTTTAAAAAAAGAATTAAAAAAGTAATAACAACAGTGGAATTCATTATGCTATATTTGAACTTGCACCTAACATAATCTGATCAACCTCACTCTTCAATCCCTTCTCCTTTCCTCTCCTCCCTCCCCATGCACTTCCTCTACTCTACTGATCTCCCCTCTATTATTATTTCAATTAGCGCATTATAATTAATTATATATATGTGTGTATATACATATGAAAGTGAGATCAGAGATTTCATTTGAAAACTTGAAACTTTATAAGACTAACTCCAAGGTAGTATTAGATGCACACACTTAACATATCAAGACAGGTTAGAAGATAGCATTACCAACTCTCATAAAAGTCCTAGCAGTTTGTTAGTGCTGGCTGACAGAACATTTTGCAATGATGGAAACGTCTGCATCATATAACATGGTGGCTGCCAGCCATAGGTGGCTATTGAGTCCTTGAAATGTGATCAGCGTGTCTGAAGAAGTGATCTTTTAAAGTTAGTTTAATAATTAATTCAAATTTAAATATAAATAGTCACAGGTAACCCTGCATGTTGGACACTACAGGTCTGATTTTTTTGTGCCCCACTACTGGTCAGGATAGGCTAGATAATACTGTAGTAACAAATAACCGTACAAGATCAGTGGCTACAAACAGTGTGAAGTTTTCCCTCTCTTTCCCACTACATATTCACCACATCTCATCTGGGGAACACTCTTCTGTATTTCCTTATTCTGGGATCCTCTTCAATGCTGCTGGTCCCTATAACAGAGGGACATATTTTTTGAAAAGTCTGAAGGGCCTTGCACCGGCAACCCAATGAAAGCTTGGCCTATGAGTGACACAGATTACTTCATATCACAATTCATTGGCCAGAATCAATCATGTTGCCCTATCTACCCGTAAAAGAGCCAAGAAGTGCCATCCAATTATGGATATCAGGAGACAGGATTTTAGATGATCAACGCTCATGACTATATAAGTAAGTATCACTAATAAAATTAAACAAAAATGAATGACGCTTTTAAAATTCAATTGTTTCTATCAAAGGAACAAAGGAAACATGGGAGGGAAAAATATATGCACAAACACCAGAAATGCTCATTGTATAAAATCAAGGAAAGAAGGAGAATTTGAATGATGTTTCAGAGTCTTATATATAATTTTATTAAGCTTTGCAACAGGCAGATCTATCATTTGAAGGAGAAAAAAGAAGGAAGCACAAGCATGATTTACCTTTCTTTGTAAAGAGGATGATTTTGTCAATTTAGACTTAAGAAATCCTTTTTGGAAAATAAAATGAGTCTCTCTATTCTTGCAACAGTAGAATCTGACCAGAATTCCAAGTATAATCTGTCCACAGTTGTTCACAAACCATGATCAGAGAATTTTGAGATTAGATAGGGCTGCAAAAGATCAGCTGTTCTAACCTCCAATATGAGAATCCCTTCTACAGAGCTCTGTATCTTTGGGGAGGAAGAGAAAGTCTGCCACTGTGTGGAAACAGTCTCTCGGTGGACAGGAGAAACCATTCAGGGACTCCTCCTGCTGCATCAAAAGTAGTATCTGGCCAGGCATGGTGGTGGCACACGCCTATAATCCCAGAGACTGGGGAGGCTGAGGCAGGAGGATTATAAATTCCAGGCCAGCCTCAGCAACTTAGGGAGACCCTCAGGAATTTAGTGAGACCCTGTCTTAAAATAAAAAAGGATTGACTGGCTCAGTGGTAAAGGGCCCCAGGGCTCAATCCCCAGTACCAAAACAAAACAAAACAAAAAAGCATCCTAGAGCTTTCCATCTGTCCTAGCTCGGCAGCCACCCAGTGGGGGCAGATATTTTGCCTTGTGACAACCCTTAATTCTTTGGAAGGAGTCTGCCTGGCCTCTGGCCTTTCTCTTTTTGGCTACTGTTCCTCCCCATGGCTTGGCCCATATGCCCTCGCTTCTCCTTGGAGGATGCAGCAGAGTTGGAGTGGGCTGGAGAAAGCACAGACTTTGTAGACAGAGAGTATGGGCATCAAATTCCAGCTACTTATATTTGATTTTTAATGTTCTTCTCTGTAAAATGGCAACCAACGGACATTGATGTCTTAGTCTCGTTAAGAGGATTAAATAGGATTAGATCTGCAGACTAATTGGTGCACAATAAATATTTATTTCAGTATGAGGTTTCTTTTAAAACATGATGTGTAGAGTTGAACATGATAATTTAAATGTGGTCTGTTCTTATAGAGAGTAAGATGCTTCCCTTCTCTGGTGTATCATCTTAGTCCTTCATTTATGTAGCCTGAAAGTATTAGCATTATCTTTTGGGGGCAGCCAGATTATATTGCTAATTCACATTGTACTTAAAAGTGCCAATTTCCTCTAAGTCACTGCTTTACTTAAGTTGTAGGCATTTTAAGCCCAATGTGCAAGAATTTAAATCAGATAAAATTTGATAGGAATGAGTATTGCTTCGGCTTGTTGCTCATTAGCTTCTAGCCAAGGTTTAATCCTTTGAATCACAATCCAATGCTAAATATCAACTGCTTCTTCAAGAGTTGTATATTCTATAAATCTGATATGTTTGTGGTTCCTGGAAAGATCACAGACACTGGAGACAGCCAGACCTGAGGTTTGCATCTGAACTCTGGAGTACTCCCAAGGAGGAATGATTAACTTTATTGAGCCTCAGTTTCCTCTTCTGTAAAGTGGAACTAATAAATGCATAATAGTACTTCAGTGAGTTGAATGAATAAGCTGTACACCTTCTGGGACTTCATTTGAGCAATTAATAAAAAATATTTGACCAGAATAAGACTTAAGCCTGAACTCTGTACCACACAACCATCAACCTTTCTTTAAGTTGAACAGCCATTTTTTTTGAGCACACATATTTGCCCCACGATCCAGCCTTCATTGTTGCATTTCATCTTTTAGATACAACTGGGAAGGCTTTGTTTAATGCCTTATTAATACTCATAAAGGTAGTTCTCATAGGACTATCTGTATGCATCTTTCCTTCATCTGAGATTTTGGGTAGATAGTTATTATTTTTTAAATTCTCTGTTTTTTTTTTTTTTGGTACTAGGGATTGAACTCAGGGGCACTCGACCACTGAGCCACATCCCCAGCTCTATTTTGTGTTTTATGTAGAGATAGAGTCTCACTGAGTTGCTTAGTGCCTCGCCATTGCTGAGGCTGGCTTTGAACTCGCGATTCTCCTATCTCAGCCTCCCTAAGTGCTGGGATTACAGGCTTGAGCCACTGCGCCCGGCTTAAATTCTCTGTTAATTGGTCCTCCTTGTTCTGAAGGATGCATAGAGGTCTCTGGTTCCTAGGCTACCAAATTTCCCTAAAGGATCCCTAGACAGAAATCATTTGAGTTTGCCTGGTTTCTTTTAGAAGTCATTGCAGCAAACGGTCCAAACCTTAGTCAAGACAGATCTCCTGTAACTTGAGGGCTGTGTGTGCACACACGTGTGTCTGATGGTGCAGCTTGGCTTGAATTACATCTGTGGACTCTCTGATCCTGTCTATTCAGTATCTCCACCATCAAATGGGAGCTTAGGTTCCTCATCACTGTTGCCAGCGCCATAGACAATCAAGATTCAGAAGGAGATGATCTGAAATTCAGTTCTAACCAGTGGCTCAATCCAAACTTGAAATCTGGGTGGGATGGGATGGCAATGTGTTCTGATACAGCAGGTAGTGAAGGAAGGCATAACAACCAGACTTAAGTAAGTCCTTTTGTTGACAACTTTATCCAAGAGACCATCTTCCTTGGAGACTTTTCTCAACTTCAGACTAATCCTTTCCTTGCCACAGAAGTCCTTTTGTTGGGGGACATGTGAATACAAGAGTGACAGACTTCAGTAAGCCCCAGCTCTGTCTACAAATTCTTTCAATTGTCAGTTTCCCATCTGTCCTGTTGGGAAATTGAATTTCTGGCCTAGGAATCTTTCTCAACATGGATGAAATTGTTCAGAAGTTCTCCTCTCGGACAACCTTAGTTTCTGCCCAATGTTTGAGCACTGTTAAATTCTAGGCAATGACAATAACAATCCTCCGTGGCTTTTTCTTCAAGTATTGTGGACCACTGCCTCAAACATCATATTTAAAATATTCCAGGTGTCCAGTATGGAATTAGATTTGAAGCTTCTTAGTAAGCTGAAGCAAATGAAAACAGAAGCACATGAAAACAGTCCTGGAAGGGAATAAAGAATAAATAAGACCAAAATAATGAACAATGGTGTATAGTTTGAGTAAAGAAAGCCTGTTAAACAGTATTGCAAAGTTTCTAATGTAAGTATAAGAGGCAGCATGTTACCTCTGGTAATAAGAACTGAGACTTAAAAAATAATCGAATCTATCTCTGGGGGTACAAACTACAGTTTTAACTCATCACAATCCACTATTCAAAACATGCCACACTTTGAAATAACATGTGAACGGGGCCCACTGCAGTGCCTGGCACATGGAATGCATCCAGAGAATTTTAGTTCCTTCTCATTTCTCTCGTAGCTATCAGTAGACATTTTTTCATGCCTGAAACTGACATATTGAAGATCCATCATGAGTTTTAATTTTGAGGAATTGCTGCCAGTTACCAAATCCTAACACCTCAATTTACATTTGACTCTCCTGAAAAGTGAATATTTTAACATAAATTCAATTCAGTGGAAAAGATTTACAGGCCCCCAGTGTCCGTGTGATTACAGCTTTTAGTCTCTTTAGCTCCAGCACTCTCAGATTTTGCAGATCCCAAGCCATTTATTAAACAGTTTAATTGCTCTAGCTTTTCCCTCTTGTGGTTCATCTCCTACCGGTTTTATCTCCTTGCATTAGTCTCGAGGCCTAGGGATATCATGAGATTACTCCAATACGGACTCAATCTGCTTCTTCTGTTCTTCAATTGCTGGCACAGGCACCAAGCTTGACAAGCTGCATTTAATTGATTTTCTATTGTGACCAATTTATGCCTACAGGTGACAATTCTTTGTGCAAAGTCACTGTAGATCAGAAAGGCAAGGTTATCTCCCCACCTTCTGGTTGCTAAGTAGGACAAAATACATAACAAGGACAATTGAAATCATCATAATAATGCTATGGACCACCACCATCTGAGACCATTTTTATTAGTGTCTTTGATAATTTTATGAAGGGCACACTCTTCACTTTAGAGATTGCAGCTAAAGTTCACCCTGCTCTCACACCTAGTTGGTTTGATGTGGCATGATTAAACAATAAAAACTCTGCTCTAGAAAATATTTTTCTTGAGGAATACAATGCTCTTGCATTGCCAATTGTAATTCTAGTTGTATATTGTCAAAATACAAACTTATGTATTTCATAAAATACTCTGGGGAATAGCTCTAACTCTAAACTTCCCTGTTCTTTGAAGTCAAGATCATTGTTGAAAAGCCAGAAGGCAGACATCCTTGATGTACATATGCCTTTAAATAGTGACAGTCAAAGATAGAGATCCAAGAGAAAGACAAAGAGAAATCCAAAGAGCTGAATCCTGCCATGTGAGTGAGACTGGGTGTGTGCGTAGGGAATATGTTGGTAGTTACCATCTAGGCCCCAACAGTTCTGTTAGCAAGCATGGCCAGCTGTGGCCACCAAATGGGTGGCCAGATTATAGTATAATGTTTGTGGTTTGGGACATAGTCAGGGTCACCTGAAGGGCTGGCTGGTCCTGTACATGAGTTTCAGCTCGACTTCTCTGTCTAGATTACTGTCCGTTTTACCCTCCACAGAAGGACTATGTAGGAAGTGCACCTAGGGATGTCTGTACCATGGTGGCTTTTGGGTTTGTCCCACCTGGCTTCTGGTGCTTGTTGGCAGAATTTCTTTTAGAGTATGGTAGCTTTGGAAAAATCCTCCACAATATCACTTCCTCCTTGAGATTTACCTAGAAAGTTCATTTGTACCACTAAGGTGACTAATTATCCTGGTTTACCAGGGACCATGCCAAAGTTAGAACTAAATGTTTAGCATTCCAGGAAACCTCTCTGTCTTGGGCAAACTAGGACTATTGGTCACCCTTTCCTCTGGTTTTGCTTTGTCAGCTGACAGAGAACCACCTAAGAAAGGAGAAATAAGGTCAGTTGTAATATTTTGTTCCAGCTGCATCGGCTGAAGGTGTCACAGTGATCTGGAGCCCCACTACCACTCCAGGAGTGGGAGAGACAGGTGACACACTGTCCTCTTCCCAGGGTAGGAAATGGAGGTCTAAAGCGTAGGCCACCTGTTCCCCAGACCCAGAAGAAGGTGCTCTGAATTGGTGAACATGTTCTCTCCGCCTGACGGCAACTGCTGTCCATAAGGAGCCTCACTGTTGGGATCGCTTACCTGGAAGAATCTTGGTGACCTCACCCCTTCTTTTCACCAGCATTTGCTAAACCAGGCTGGGTGGTGACCCTTCTGATAGGAGGCCAAAAGGTCACACATTTCTGGTTTTAGCCTCACTCCTGAAACTGTAAACAAAGACTCCTCTGTAGGGAAGAGAAAAGCACCAACATATTATTTCCTGGGATCTTTCACAGTGTATATATATTTTTATGTCTGTTGTAACATTCATCACCCGAAGAGATGTCAAAACATGAGCCAGACTTATTTACTAGTGATTTATAGTGACTCAAGGATGACTCACTTTACCAAATCTACTAATAGTCAAGTGCTTCCTACTTTACTCAGGTCACAGCATATTTACCCAGTGAACACTGGGGCAAGGTATGGTGCTATGCATGGCAGATGGTAAAAACAGGGATAGAATTGGGAGAGATCTATAGACATAAGCGAGGGCCAAAAATGAGGTGCAAAGAATTTTGATTAACTGTCCCCTTGGGGAATATCAAGAAAGAGTGTCACCAACCTGGAAAAAGATAAAAATTCAGAATTCTAAGTCTAGTTCTCTGTTGGTCTCTGGTTCCAAAATCAAGGATATTCAAGTCGTTTATGTTAAATGGTATAGTATTTGCATACAGCCTCTGCACATCCTCCTATATACTTTAAATAATCTCTAGCTTACTAATATACCTAATATAATACACATGCTATGTAAATAGTTGTTATATATTGCATTGCTTAAGGAATAATGACAAGAAAAACAGTACATGTTCCGTCCAGATGTGAATTTTTTTCCCCCTGAATATTTTTGATCTGTGTGGTTGGTTGAAACCAAGGTTGGTAAACCAATGGATGAAGCATCCTTTGGGCACAGAGGCCTGTTGTAAGGTTTCTATAGAACGTGTATATGACTTCTGTGCCATCAAAAAGTTAAAAAAATAAATCAATTAGGGACTGTCTGTATTTGGTTCGTTGAGCACACTGGCAGTTTGCACGTCCACAGATGTCTCTTTTTATTAAACGCCTTTTGTTTCTGAATGTTACTAAGCTACAGCTAGGGGCCAAATCCTCCAAAATTGAACATTTAAGAGACTCATCCATAAATGGGAAAAACTGAAATTCTTGGCAGATTGCTGTAAATTTAAAGAAGTGAACATATGCAAAACACCTTGTATAGTTCCTGGTATACAATGTTTCTAATAAGTAGTAGCCATTGTTACAAGCATTAGCACAGACTGAGACCAAAGCAAATCTACAGAACTTGTTCAGGGCTTCCTCCCACTTGGAAATTTCTTTTCCAAGTCTCACAATCTATACAAACCTGGGTAACTCAAGACATCTCACAACTCAGTAAAGAGGGAAGCTTCTACGTTGGGCTCACCACATGCATAAAATGTCTTAATGATATTATGCTCTCACCCAAAGGGAAGAAATAAACCTGCAATGTTGGCCCTGGCTCACTTGGCCAGGACTTCTGCTTAGATGCAGTAGGGAGTCTGTGGCTCTGACTTCTTTGGTTTGGAATTATATAGTTGCTAGGCTATAAAGGGGAGACATCAAGTTGTGTCTATATACATACGACATTCCACAGGGACATTATAATATGCACTTTTATACTCTACTTTCTTTTAGCTCATATCATAGCATAAACAGTTAAATGGCTAAAATAAACAGTGTGTACACTTTACAGATGAAGCTCAATCACCTCAAATCCAAACCATGTTGGGAACTTCTATCAGGGAGAAGTCTCCTTGAGCCTTGGGGACAGTCGCATGAAAAGCCGGGATTCCCCCAGGCTTCTTTGCCTATCAAAAGTAGAAGCTCCTCAAAAACACAGAGGGCTGCTGAGAGAGGGAGGGAGGGAGAGAGAGAGAGAGAGAGAGAGAGAGAGAGAGAGAGAGAGAGAGAGAGAGAGAGAACAAGAAAATCAAAAGGATTCTGGTTTGACTGGACTGCCAGACTCTCCTTCCCAACTCAGAAAAAGAAAAAGAAAAAGGTGGGAAAGAAAAAGAAAGAAAAAAGAAGCCGTAGACCGGCTCTCCTTCTTCAGCAATCTCACAAATGCAAAACCTTCCACTCTGGTGACTCCTCATTAGCTTACCGAATCTGACAGCATAATTATCGCAGCTGCTTCGCGCTTAGAATAAATAAATACGAAAGTGGGTGTTTAAATTTTTTTTTGAGACGAGAAATTCAGTCATCTAGACAAGTCAGTAGGACAAGTTTATTTAAAACTTTTAGATTCTTATGTATTTAGATCATTTTGGAAGGAGATAATGAGATAGTTGTCTTTCATTCTAATTGAGTTCCCAAGCTCAGGGCTGTTGGCTGTCTCCCCTTTCAAACTTTGCTTTAACTTTCCTTCCTTTAGAAATCTGATCCTGGTATCTCCATTTACTCTTCCTGGGCTGATAACCTGGGGAAGGCGCGGTGCACTGGAGTGCAGAGAGTGACTTAATGGGATTGAGGGGCTAAATAACCTTTCACAGGAAACAAGATAATCAAATCCCTTTTACTTGTCTGTAATGGCTAAAAGAAAAAGCACAAGTTAAAAAGAAAGCTTGGAAATTATGCCATCCTTTCAAAATATCTTGCCATTCCCCTCCTCCCGTCTTTGCACTATGCTTATATATCATCAATCCATCAGCTGGAGTTGCTTAGTGCATGCAATTATTCAGAGTGCACACGTAGTCCTGACTAGGCGGTAATTTTAGCTCATGTGTATGTATAGAGGCTTCATATCTTCAAAGCCCAAAGGATCACACAGTACCTTAAATTGAAGCTGCTAACTAACAAGGAGTGCACTTCCGACTCTGACTAGGGGCACGGCACATATGCATTTCCCATTAAAGCAGATGATCTTTCCTTTTAAAATTAATTAGTGCCTATTTATCTTTCCTCTCCCTCCCGCTTCTCGTTCTCCTAGGACCACACTTACATGAACCCTTGCATTCAGTGAGCTCAAAGTTTTATAAAATAAACACCCCATTCCATATCTGGGGTAAGTGAAACTTGTGTTAACCCACTGTGCAGATGGAGAAATTAAGGTTTATGAAGGCCAATAGAGCATGCTGTGTTAAGGGGGAAAAGAAAAAGAAAAAGAAAACATAGGTCTTTAACTCTCAATCCAGAGCCCAGGGCTCCCAGTAGCATTTTGTTTTAATCAATTTTTTTTAACAATAAAAGTAATATAACACCAATTTAAAAAAAAAACTTTGAAAGGGGAAAAAATAATCTGCAAACTCCCTAAACAAGAAGGACATTTTTTTTTTTTTGAAACCGGGGATTAAACTCAGGGGTACTCCACATCCCCAGCCCTATTTTGTGTTTTATATAGAGACAGGGTCTCACTGAGTTGCTTAGTACCTTGCTGTTGCTGGAGCTGGCTTTGAACTCGCAATTCTCCTGTCTCAGCCTCCCAAAGTGGTGGGATTACAGGTGTGCGCAACCGTGCCTGGCTCTAGAAGGACATTTTTATTTTTGTGTACTAACTTTGAGTTTTGTTCATAAGTATGGAAATTTTCACAGGTATATTATATTTTTTATCCTAATTTATTGTAGCTGATGTCCTAGCAGAAACATTTCCATAGTATCGCACACCTCTGTTAATTATTTTATTTATTTATTTATTTATTTATTTATTTATTTATTTATTTATAATTTTTATTTTTGGTACTGGAGATTGAACCCAGGGGCACTCGACAACTGAGCCACATCCCCAGCCCTATTTTGTGTTTTATATAGAGACAGGGTCTCAACTGAGTTGCTTAGCGCCTCACCATTGCTGAGGCTGGCTTTGAACTCGCGATTCTCCTGTCTCAGCCTCCCTAAGTGCTGGGATTACAGGCTTGTGCCACGGTGCCTGGCTTCTGTTAATTATTTTAAATGGTCACATGGAACTGTATACTGAGTCAACACAAACATTTTTCCCAATCCTTTCTCTAGTGTTTAATATTTAAATTTGTTGCTTTCATTTTTATTTTATATTTTTTAAAACATTATAGATGAGCCGGGCATGGTGGCACACACCTGTAATCCCAGCACTTTGGGAGGACAAGACAGGAGAATTGTGAGTTCAAAGCCAGCCTCAGCAACGGCGAGGTGCTGAGCAACTCAGTGAGACCCTGTCTCTAAATAAAACACAAAATAGTGCTGGGGATGTGGCTCAGTGGTCGAGTACCCCTGAGTTCAATCTCCAGTACAAATACAAAAACAAAAACATTATAGATACAACTGCAATGAACATTTTCATTAATCTAGGTTTTATTTTGTTTTTCCTATTAAATTGTTTATTTGGATAGTTTTCAGGGATAAAAATACAGGGCAGAATAGTTGATGGTAATTGATTTCTAATGTAATAAATCATGCAGGAATCACAGTCTGCATGATTTCAAAGTTTAAAAGAAGAGTAATGGAAATGCTTTTTATATTGATTACACACATGTTCTGGTTACACACATGTCAAAACTGACCAAACTGCATACTTCAAATATGTGCATTTTATTGTTCTTCAGTTTTACCTCAATAAAACTATTTAAAAAATAATACAGGGTAGAAGGGTATGAGCATTTATTTGTGTGGCTCCTACCACAATGCTTTGCAAAAGTTGCCCCAATTTGCACTTCCAACAGCAGAGAATCATTTTACCACAACCTCACCAGCACTGAGTAAAAGGGAAAATTAACTCACTTAGCAGTTATTTGTGTTTATTTAACCCCTCGTAAAGCTGTCTGTTTACTCCGTGTATTGGCACGCTCTTTTTGCTTCCTCTTGTGTAAATTGCTATTTTATGCCTTTGCCCCATTTTCCATTTGATTCCTGATGTTTGTCTTGTAAAATGGAACAAGTTAGAGAGTGAAACAAAAACCATAACCAGCATTGAGTAAGAAATCTTAAAACCCAAGGGTGACTGTGTATATTATTATAAAAAGAAAGGGAAAAGAATAGAAACTAAGATCAGATGGCACTGAGGAAGGGGTCAGAGGTACTGGGCTGTGAGTCTATTAAATCTAAAAGTGAGCCTTCAAGTGCTGCATATTAAACATGTTACCTAGGGACGTTCGGAATCTTTCCCAGGAAGGTTTTAAACTAAACATAGAACATGAGACAGCAGAAAGGGCAGGGACTGGGAATCCAGCTCTTGGTTCTGCTCCTGGTTTTGCTCTGAAGTTCTTAAGAGGTCTTTATGAGAGCAGTATGTGGTGGGAAGAGAGTGGACTGGAGTCTGATGTAAAGTCAGGTTTTGACCTTACCCTTCGCATCCATGAATTAGGCAATTGGCCTCTCTTAGGCCAATTTCCTAAT
This sequence comes from Geosciurus inauris, assembly GCA_004024805.1. NCBI lineage: Eukaryota > Metazoa > Chordata > Mammalia > Rodentia > Sciuridae > Geosciurus > Geosciurus inauris. The sequence continues at coordinate 299,771 of PVHX01000256.1, read as the reverse complement.
CTGTAATATGAAGAGAATAATCCCAGCCTCATCAATTAATATATAGTTTGAATGAGTTTCATGTAAATCACATGGATGCCCAATATAAGGCAGCTACCACGGTTCTGCCCTGGGTGCCAGCAACACATCTCTAATGAAGGTACAGAACAAGTAATCTCTAGGTCCTTTCCCACTCCAAGGGTCTCTAACTCTTTCCTGAATAGTTCATCCTTATTGGAGATTCTTTCAGAACATGACCATAACAAATTTAACCAATTCAAGGGCCTGGCAGGGCAGAGGGACTTGGTTTACCCATCTGTCTCCTCACAACAGTCTATACAACACCATAAACCATAGCTCAACCCAAGACCTCCTCTACTATATTGTCATGCATTGAGGACAACTTTTGAGTGTAGAAGGTGAATAAGTCTTTTATGAAAGACACTTCTAATTTGTTTCTTTTTTTCTTTTTTAGATACCAAGGGTTGAACTCAGGGACACTCAACCACTGAGCCACACCCCCAGCCCTATTTTGTATATCTCACTGAGTTGTTTAGCGCCTCATCTTCACTGAGGCTGGCTTTGAACTCATGATCCTCCTGCCTCAGCCTCCCCAGCCACTGGGATTACAGGTGTGTGCCATGGCACCTGGCACTTAATTTCTTTCTTAATGTATTGTTTTTTAAGTACTGATTAATGGAGGATTTGAAAAATGGAGAGAGTGGTCTAAGGTATGTTGGAGACTCCTAGAAGTTGTAGAGAGGCCAGACAGTGGGCTCAGAATCTGCCTTCCCTCTTTCTCACCACCCTCAACCCCTGAAAACTGGCCTCCAGAGTATTCTGGTTAAACTCTGAGTAGACTAGTCAATAAAGATGATAAATGGAATAAGCCTGAAATCACATAGAAGCATATAAAGAGCTAAGCTAACCTTCATTAGTCAGTGTTAATGAGTGTTTAAATTGTTGCAAGAACATATACAATGATAAAAGTAAAAACTACCATGGTATGTGAATTAAGATTGTGCTACTATTATTAAAATGAAGACAGTTTTAGAATGATATTACATGGTTTGAAGAGGAACATAACATTCCTTTCCCTGAATGTCCTTTCTCTCCAGCCACCCAGACTAATCATCTTTCAGGACCCACTCTCAAAGTCATCCTGGATCCCCACAGCTGGCTTTAATCTGGTTAATCTCTGCTCCTCTGGACCCTCAGAGCATTTAAATATGTTATCTGATCTGTAATTGTTTACATACTTGTCTCATTTCCTTAATGATTAGAAGCTGTTTGAGGACAGGCTTCATGACTAATTCATTCCACTTATTTTCAAAATCACAACTAATAGACACTTAGTGAATCTTTGATGAATGAACTAGAACATAATTCTCCCACTATATTAGAAACCTGAGTCTACACTGGGTCCAGAATCTTAAGAGATAAGCAAAATAAAAGGAATGGATTCAGAATAGACTAAGAAAGAAGAAGAAACAGCTGGGTTGCAGTGGTGCACACCTATAATCCCAGTGCCTTGTGAGACTGAGGAAGGAGGATTGCAAGTTCAAAGCCAGCCTCAGCAACTTAGCGAGGGCTTAAGCAACTAAGCGAGACCCTGTCTCAAAATAAAATATAAAAGAGGGCTGGAGATGTGGCTCAATGGTTGAGTGCTCTGGGTTCAATCCCAGGTACCCCCCCCCCCAAAAAGTGTAAGAAACATCTACATTTGGAAATAACAACAAAAGAGGTTAAAGATATTCAGCCTAGAGAAGTGACCTTTGGGAAGGAATATCATAGGGATCTTCCAATACACTAAAGAATAATGTTAAAAGAAGGCCTGAAGTCCTTTGATGAGAGTAAAACAAAATATAGTTCAGATTTTAATGGGGCAATCTGAGTGGGGCTTGCTGAAGAACTTTCAGCATATAGGTATTAGGGTGGTGTGAAGATGGGCCGGCCAAATGCCACACCTCCTTCCACGGTGTGTGTACATAAGTACACGGTGACAATACAGCCTGTGGCACATTGTTTTCAGAAACTTCTTGTGAAACAACTGCAAGCTTTTAAGTTTTAAGATTTTTTTTTCCTAAGATGCTAAAATCTGTTTTAAAGGAGAAGAGGATTTAGTCCAGGAAGGAATGGTAGAGACTGAAGCCTGGAATTTGGAGAGAAAATGGGACCAACCCAGAGAGAGAGGGAGAGAGAGAGAAAGACAGCCTTTGATGTCTTGACAATCAAGGACGGTGGCTTAAGGACCAGACTCTTAAATCACATGGCATTTACTGCCCCAGATAAAAAAAATACTTTTCTGGATCAGTGTGTGTACTTCGAAATGGCTGGGTTCCAAAGTCAGTCTTAACTTTCCAAGGGCAACATTTGGAAGGCTTCCTGTAAGACTAGAGTGGAGCCAGTTTCTAGAAGGGGCAACTTAATGATTTTCTACTCCCCCCGCCCCCAGATCATTAAACAGTGTTCCTTTCCCAGAGCTCAAGTTCATGCTGGGGGCAAAGGGAATTAAGTGAAGAGGCTGAACCTGCAGCTAAGATTAGAGAGTTGCCAAGGGCCTAATTTTAGGTCCTTGCCGCCCCAGCTGACGTCCTGCACTGCTGGCTCAGCCAGGGGGACCACAAGTGTGGCCGTAAGCTGGTGCCTGAGTGGGGAGAGCGGCTCCCTGGACATCTGCAAAAGCAATTAGTTTGCTGTTGGGTGTGTTTTGAGAGGGACTACCAATAATTTCTCCTTCAACAAATGTTTCTTCAGGTGTTCAAGAGTCAATGAGGAAAAATGTCAGAGCTTGGCTGAGGTTCCCACATGCTTTCCATTCCTGTATTCACGCTTTTCCACTTAAGTGCCATCTCCAAAAGGGAACGAATCCTGGAATTCCTGGTTTTTCATGGCAAATAACCCCCCTGAAAAATTTCCTCTGGCTCTAAGGGGGCTGCTACAATCTAGAGAAAGTGTTATTCAGGACTTGGTTTGATGAAAATCGAGCTGGCTGGATGGGAGGTGTTCTTTTGCAGGGAAAAGCTAAACCACGCTTCTGCTGAGATTTAGGCTGTCCTTCGCCCTCCACATATTTCCCAGGCATGGGTTTCATGCTTTAATTGTCTTCTTCAGAGGGCAGACAATAATAGCTGGCATCTTCCAGATCAAAGGGGAAACAGAATATATTTTAAAGTGACAACTCTGTTATCCTGCAACCAGAATAATAAATTGATATAAATATAAGCTCCTAAATGATTCCATACTGAAATGCTACCAGAGAGCACAATTGCTTGCATAATTATGGTCAGGAAACTCTCCTTACAAGTCACCAACAAGAGCATACCTCATTTTTGCCAGATTCTCATGCCTGGGGCAGCAGTCCACCTTGGGGATGGATTCTATGTCCCTGCAGGTTGGGAACTGTGATTACCCACTGGTGCTGTCTGCAAAGGAGGCTCTTCACAAAATGTCTTTGCCAGGGGCAATGAAAAATCAGACTGGCACTGCCAGGCCCAGGGAATGCAGCCCTTCGTGGATAATGCGCCCTTGGCAAGGGCCACCATAGTGAAGGTGCACAAACTGGCCCCAGGGGCTTCTCTCTTCTATCTTTCTTACTAATTTTCCCAGTAGCATTGTCTCTCCTCTCTACTTGTCCCCTGTCCTAACGTCGTCGATTTGTCTCTCTGTGTATTTCTACTCCCTCCCCATAGCAGACATGCACATGCACGGGCAGCCACACACACACACACACACACACACACACACACACACACACACACACGCACGTGCGTGCACACATACACACACTAGCCCCCCTCCCCTGTCTCTTGGCGCTGGCCCTTTCATCTTCTCCCTCAGGGATTCGAGATGTCGCTGCAGGAAGTGCTTGTCCGCCGAGGCAGCAGCAGCAGAGCCCTGTGGCTTTGACAAACCTCATTTAATTGGGAGGAAGCCAGGAGAATTTGAAAGAACTGAAACATCCACGAAACTCCTTTTATCAGGCATAATTTAAACTCTGCATGGAAAAACCCCTATATGTATAAAGAAAAGTCAACTTCCCTCCTGCTGCGAGCACCCCTCATCTCCCCCCAGAGCAGGAGGCTCCTGCAAGATTCCATCTTTTCATTTTTCTAAAAAGTGTCAAAGTAGATTTGGGCTCTGTGGCTGGGTGAACAGAGAAGGAATACAGATTGTTCTCTCTCTCTCACCCTTGTGCACACGGATACACACACACACACACACACACACAGACACACACACCTCTAGACATACATGCACCCTCTGTTGGTGGCTTTGCCTGGAAGAATCAAAACTCAAGTTTCCAACAACACATCAATTGGACAGTGATTGTCTCTTCTTAATTACCCTTCATCAAGCAAAAGCTGGTGCCCAGAAAACTTTGAAGATCCCCCCAGCAGTTCCCAGAATAATAGACCCTGTAGGAGGGCTGATGGGGGGGGGGTTCTTTAAATGGGGAGAAGGGTGTGTGTACACCCAAGCATGGACACTTGCATGATGTGATAGAGTTAAAAATCCCAAACCTGAAAGAAGAAAGCTAAGAAGGAAAAATCTAGGGGGTGAGGTTGGGAAGAGGGGATTGGGATGGGAGAGGAGAAGGTGGGGCTGAAGTGGGGCAGAGGTGCCAGGAAGGAAGTGAGAATTGTAGGTCTGCCTGCCACGTCTTTCATTCCACCCACATGCCAAACCCTGTCCCTCCCCTCCTTTCGAATTCCACTTCAGATTCACCTCCAGTCTAATCCATCTCACTTGAATTATTCTAGTTTCTCCAAAGAACAGCCTTTAGCACACGCAGTCCTGAACATCTGCAGTTGATTACGCACAGATTTTAGCTGTTTAGATATGATTTGTGCTAATATGTGTATGAGGGTGCCCTGTTTCCTCTTCCTCACCCTCTTTTCCTCCCACTCCTTAAGGCCAAGGACAAGTCTCTTGTTTTCTTCAACTTTTTATAGCACTTCATATGTTCTTGACACTTATGTCAACTTAATAAATTCGAATGACTGACTCTTCCTAAAAGGGTAAGTAAGACATTAACCCCAGTTGTATGATTATGGTTATTTCTGGAGATCTTAAATGACTCACTTCAATAATAAAATTCCTCAACAAGACCCAAGCTAAGAGTTTTGAACTATTGCGGAACAATGACACAGATACAGTGGACCTGCATTCGCAAATCCTGGCCACTTGGACCAGACTGTGTCTACACCTCTTGGGCAGTAGCTCCTCACCCCAGTGAAACCCACATCCCCTGGCCCCTCCTCTCTTCCCTGTCCCCTCTTCACAGTCTGAGCCCCTAGACCCTTAGCTTCCTTTTCTCTGCCTTAGGACTCCTAAAAACGGTTTTCAGTTGAATGGTGGATATTTTCAAAGAAACCCCACCTAAAGACAGTCCCCCTCAAACAGCCCAGACCTTGACCGCAATGCCCACATCCTCTGCATAGCCCTTCCTGGCCACATTCTGAGAAACACGAGGACAGCTCCAACCACATGACCCCCTCAGCAGATTTCAGATTTGGAGGATGACTTCAGGCCCAGGCAGTAAAGGCTGATTTCAGGGTAACTTGTCTCTCCAGCGGGCAGCTGGCCTGGGAGGATGCTTCCCTCCCCCCAGCGCCCCACCTCCACACTTCCTTCTACAGCATCATATTACCAATCAAGAAAGGCCCAGCTCTGCTCTCTGACATATCCATGTCACCTATCATCTTACGCTCTATGGAAAGAGAGAAGGGGCTTGTTAGAAATTTTGGTTTTGCTTCTCCTGGCAGATGCTAGCTAAAGCAAACAACTCAGAGGGAACTTTCATCTCGTCCAATTTCTAAGCCTAAGTGTGTGTGTTTGAAATGTTGGATCCTTGTCACCTCTCCACCAGTGCTTCAGGGTTTTAGAGAATATCATGCAAAACTCAGGCAAGACTGGGTCCCATCTTGCTTCCTGCAGGCAAATTAATCACTATCTTCATTTCTGGGTGCAAATGTTATGATTCATCAGGTTGAGAGAAAACATTGAAGACACTGAAACTTAACACACATGTGTGTGCACACACACTTCTCACTCACCATCAGGAAGCTGGTACAGCTGGGAGGGCAAGGCACTGAAATAATCATGGACCAGTGCTTCCTGGGCGGAGACACGGTCTCTAGGAAAGCCCTTCAACATTTGGGAGGCCAAGTCTTCGGCATCAGGAACCCTGCCCAGCCTGGAAAAGTGGAAGAGAGAAATAGAGTTTCTCCAGAGGCCTTCATTCTAGAAAATAAAGGGGTGTGTGTGTGTGTGAAAAGCATAGAAAAAGAAATGTGTCAAACAGAACTTTCCTGGAACTACTAAAATTGTTGGAAAAATAACCTCTGTCCTGAAACTCTTATCTGTCCTGTTACTAAGATTAAGAGGAAAAAAAATCTCAAAGTTCTGTCTTTCAGCTTGTCTACCCTCTACCATGTCTCTGGGAACCATGTACACATAAAGGACACAGTTTTATAATTATAGAAGCAGAAATATATAATTAAGGATTCTTGGATAGACACAGCAGCCCCAACCAAGCAGAAAAGCACAATGGACCATACTTTCGAGGTCTGGACTCCAAAAGCATCAAGCATGGAACCCTGGAGAGAGAGAGGTGATTCTGCAGGGTGAAGCTTGAGTGGAAAATTCAATTATTTATAGTGTTTCTGAAGCTCAGCCCCAGGGTTTTTAGCTGAGAAGTCCTCTTCATTCTCTCTGAGATGGAGCAGAACAAGAGAAATAATTAAGCACCCAAATTAGAGTAAGGATGAGTTTTCAAGTTGACTTTATGTTGAACTGTATATTTGGAGGTGAACAAAATCATTTATCAAGCAATTATTAATGTGCTAGTGAGTGGTTGGCTCTGGGAAGTATGGGGCAAGACTGTCTTCTGGCATCTTGGTGTAGTAGAGGAGCCAGACATTTACCAAATTATCATACAAACGCATAGGGACCACTTTGAAGAAAAGGCTCCTGCTCTAGTCTGAATGCTTGTGGTCTTCCCGAAATTCTTAGGTTGAAACCTAATCACCAAGGTAATGTTACTGGAAGGTGGGGCCCTTGGGAGGTAATTAGATGATGAGGATAGAGCCTTCATGAATGGGATTAGTGCTTTCATAAAGGAGGCTGTCCCTTCCACCATATGAGGACACCCCAAACAGACACCATCTATGAGCACAGAGCCCTCACCAGACACCAGATCTGCGGTTGCCTTGATCTTAGTCTTCCCAGCCTCCTGAACTGTGAGCAATAAATTTCTGTTGATTAGAAATTATCTAGTCTCGGGTGTTTTATTATAGCAGCCCAAACCAAGACAGCCCTGATGCCTGACCCAGAATGGGAGGAGGCAGTCAGGGAAGACTTTCTTGAGGAAGTGACATTTGAACTGAGAGCTGAAGAACTGGGGACAGGCAAGGGGAAAGCATTGCTGCAGAGATCTCTGGTGCTCATACAGAGCCTGGAGTGGAAGGGAGAAGAGTGAGTTTAAAGGAGGTAATCAAGGCTTAGTGATTGGCCTGGGGAAAAGAGAGGGAGAGGGGCCTGATATGAACCTGGAGAGAGTGGTATGGTAGGGGACATCCTGCAGGCCTATGGGTCGTCTTGTTGCCCTTACTAAAATGCTTTAAAGTTTTTGCTAATCTAGTGCCTATCATTTAAGTACATCCATCTCTACAAGCCACAAATAGGTTTACAAGTAGAAAGCCACAAGAGGGAAAACTATGCAGATCCTGGAAGACAATTAACCACAAGACTGATGTTTGACATTCAAAATTAAATTGCATGGTCATGAAACAATCAAGCAAAAAAACCAGAGCAGCTTACTTAACATCAAATTCACATACCAACTTAGAGCAAAAGCAAGAAAGCAGATCCTTCTTCCCTCTGCATTCCATGGTGCTGGGATGCTGGAGGTCTTGGCCAATTACATTTGTAATTGGCCTAATTTTTGTGCAAGATTTGAATAAGAAGTTTTCAGGTACCTGATTTCCATGACATAAAACTGTTTCTGCAAACAGATTACTATCCTCCAACTCAGGAATAACCTCTTCATAGACAAGATTAAGAAGAAATTTGGAAATCCCCAGTCCTTGCAAATTTCCAGGCCCATTAGTACTAAAGGGAATCTGAAGGTGGAGGCCTGAAGGAGGACTGGCAGTATATCTCCATTCAGGGTGCCTTGCCCAGTCTTTGTGATTATGTAAAATACCATCTATGAACCCATCATTCAACACATGTAAAATCTAGTTGTTCTCAGAGGAAAGAGACAGTGGTTTTAATTTCTTAGCACAATCTGGCTCTAAGTACAAAAATCTCCCACCCCACTGCTGCCATTGATCTTTGTAGCACAGGATGAGCCTGGTTACCTTGAGCTTAACTAGGTTCTTTAATGTCCCCCCTGAAACCACAAAAAGGAAAAAGGAAAGGATAGAGTAGGTACTTTTTTAATGCTTTCAGTTTAGAACATGGTAAAGTAGATGCCTACAGTAAGCAATAACCAGTATTAGGAAGAAACAGCATCAGAGAAGCTGTCCTACAATTTGCTAATCAGTCTAAAGAGTGTGTCTTCATAGGCCCACATTAAAGAGGTCACCATCAAGCCCCTAGCAAGACCCTGTGCCCATTTACAGGCCTGTGCACAGTTCCATCACCCCTCTGTAGAATCATGAAAAGTCAGCTGCTCTTGACTTAAACACACTTACAATTGAATTGTGGATTCAGTTGACAATCCATGGAGACCTGTGCACCACATGCATCCTCACTCCACCAGTTACCTAACTGGATGACCTTGGCCAGGTTACTTAGCTTCTCTGAGCCAGAAGTCTGAGCAGAGGCAAAGCCATTGCCACAGGCAAGGGAATGGGCAGAATTAGTAGAAGCTGTGTAGTCGGAAAAGTGAGAGTGAGGGATTCAAGTCCTGCTTGGCCCAGAAAGAAGGGCTGGTGCGAGACAGCAGGAGGCTAGTGGCACTATTGTACCTTGGCCAGGGTACTTAGCTTCTCTGAGCCTCAGTTTCTTCCTCTTTGACATGGAAATGACATTTGTAAGGATTGAATGTAATAATATATGCAGCACCCTGCTAGGCATGTAGTACCTAGCTCACCTAATGCTACTCCTCTTTGCAGGGCCCTTTTCAGTACCAAGAATTGTGATAATCTAGGGCAGCACTGTCCAAAAGAATTTTCCATGATGAACCAGGTGCCATGGTGCACACCTGTAATCCCAGTGACTCAGGAGGCTAAGGCAGGAGGATCACAAGTTGGAGGCCAGCCTCAGAAACTTAGCGAGAACCTGTCTCAAAATAAAAAGGGCTATGGATGTAACTCAGTGTAACTCCTGGGATCAATCTCCAGTACCAAAAAAATAAAAGAACTTTCCATGATGATGGAAATATTCTATTTCTGCTCCATCCAATATGGTAGCTACTACACACATATGGTTCTTGAGTCCTTGGAATGCTGCTTGTGCAATTGAACAACTGAACTTTAAATTTAATTTGGAATATTTAAGTTTAAATAGCCATGTGCAACTAGTGGCTTCTGTATTAGCACAGCTCCAGACATTACTCCTTGTTTTGAGGATCTGAGCAGAGACAAGCCAGAAGTCTGAGCAGAGGCAAAGACATTGCCATGGGCAAGGGAATGGGCAGAGGTGATAGGAGTTGGGTAGTCAGGAAAGTCAGAGTGAGGGATTCAAGTCCCACTTGGCCCAGAAGGAAGGGCCGGTGTGCAGACAGCAGGAGGTTGGTGGGGTGGCACTATTGCATCAGTGGCAACAGCAGCACCACAGAGCATTAGGATGCCTTACAGGGGTGGAGGAACCATTTATTTTGAACAAACAAACAAAAACCAATAGTGAAATGAAAGCAGTGTGAAATCCAAAAGCATCTAGTGAGGAGTTAGGGAATCTGACTGCTGGCAAGAGCAAGTGTGAATGCAATGATAAACAGCCATTGTCTGGAAACTTCTCCCAAGATAATGAGGAGTTTCAGGTTGTACAGTGCTTTTGAAAATAAGAGTGGAGTGAGTGGACACCCTAGGGAGTCCTGGTCCTCCCAATACAAGATTCTTTGGTAGTCCATAGTTCTGTTTCCAACCTATTTTACTTTGTGCTCTGGTATTCACTCTACATGGTGACTTTTAAAAGTATACAAACAGTAGGGATGGAGCAATCAAATGATATTTGGTTAGATTCAACTATTCCATATTTTTAGTCAAGAACAATGTTCAAATGTTCAGTTAGGATCTTGGCTGGGTGGAACTCTTCACTTCTCGCCACCTGTGTGAGTTTTTCTTTGACATTTGAGCTCGTTTCCCCTGTCTCTGATGTTTTCCTCACTGCCCTTTTTGCCTCCTCACTGAAGCAAAAAGAACAGAGTCTCGGCTAATTACTCTCAGATCAAATAATACTGGTTATTGTAATTGGTCATTGTCCGAAAACACTGAGTTCTTCTTAGCCCCGAGGTTGCCTGGCACAGCTTAGTTAGCTAACTATTCCCGGAATGTCTCTATTATCTGTTTTACTTTGCAAAAGAAACTAGGGATTTGTTGAAAGCTGGTAATAAAAGTCTGCCCTGGTCTGAGCTGAGACTTCGTTGAGAGGGCCTGGGAAAGCATGACCTCCATGAATCAAGTTCCCCCTCCAATGGCCACTCAATGATGTTATTTGGTTTCTCTGTGTCAGAGAATAATAAACCCACTAGGTTTTCTTGCAAGCCAACACTCCCTGTTCTCAGGGCCTGGGGCATGGCTGAAGGGCACAAAACAATTTTAATGACCAAACTCACTGAAACTAAAATGGTTCATAGAGAAAAACCAACACATTCACAGGGTGCTGGCTCTTTCAGAGCTTCTTCTTGGGACTCAGAGCCCCCAGGTCAAGGAACTGGAGGCTGTTCAGTGGACTGAGGCTCAGGGAAATGACTCTTCTTCCTACCTAAAGACAGCTTCCCAATGTGATGCTCACCTGTTCCAGACAATCTGAAGACTCTGAGGCTTAGGCAGCGGGAACCATTCTGGAAAGCACACAGAGAAACATTAAAAAACAAAAACAACCCTTCCATACGTTGCCAAAAATATTATTAAAATTCTAAATACTCTTCTTGGCCTGGGTAAAAGAGGACTCAAGGATTACCTGGGTGCCGTGGCACACACCTGTAATCCCAGTGGTTCAGGAAGCTGAGGCAGGAGGATTGTGAGTTCAAAGACAGCCTCAGCAATTTAGCAAGGCTCTAAGCAACTTAGTGAGACCCTGTCTCAAAATAAAAAATAAAACGGATGTGACTCAGCGGTTCAGTGCCCCTAGGTTCAATCCTTGGTACCAAAAAAAAAAAAAATTAGATAAGCTAACTAATAACTTCTTAAGTCTTGCTTTGAATGTTTATGATTCTGTAGAAGGTTCTATTATGGATTGAATCCTCCTACAACCCACCCAAATTCATATTTTGAGGTCCTAATTGCAAGTACTTCACTCAGAATATGACTTTTTTTTTTTTTTTTTTGGTGCTGGGGATGAAACCTAGGGATGCTCTAGGATACACCCCAGCCCTTTTTGTTTTTTATTTTGAGACAGGATCTGGCTGAGTTGCCCAAGCTGGTCTTCAACTTGTTATCCTCCTGCCTTGGCCTCCTGAGTGACTGGGATTACTGGCATGTACCACAATGGCCAGCAGAATAAGACCCTTTATGGAAATAGAGATATTGCAGATATAATTAGGTAAGGTGTAGTCATTAGGGTGGAACCTAATGCAATTTTACTGGCCTCTGCATAAAAAGGGAAAATTTAGCTGGGCAGGGTGTTGCATGCCTATAATCCCAGCCACTTGGGAGGCTGAGGCAAGGGGATTGCAAGTTGGAAGCCAGCCTGGGCAACTTAGCAAGAATCTATGTCAAAATAAAATTAATGAACAGAACTGGTAAATGTAACTCAGAGGTAGAGCATCCATGGGTTAAATCCTCATTACTTCTCCCACCACACACATACATACAATAAATTAAAAAGACAAAAATTATAAAATAAAAAGAACCAAGGATATAGCTCATTGGTGTAGTGACCCTGGGTTCAATATCCAGTACTGCAAAAAACAAACAAAAAACATCACATACACACAAAAATTTGGATGTAGAAGTAGATATTTACAAAGAATATGATGTGAAAAAATACAAAGAGAAGGTAGCCATCTATAAACCCAAGAGATACGGCCTGGAACAGATTCTCTCTCACAGTCCTCAGAAGGAACCAACCCAAAGACATCTCAGTTTCAGGCCCCTACCCTCTAGAACTGTGAGACAATAAATTTCTATTGCTTAAGCCACTCCATTTATAGTACTTTGTTATGGCAGCCCTAGCAAACTAATAGAGACAAAATATTCAGTAAAGTCAACAAATATTTATTTGACATATATGGCATGCAGAGCACGTATCAAGTACTAGGAGAATATGAAGAAATCAAAAGAAACTTTGCCATTGACACCTGATAAGCTATGCAAGAAAGATAGGACAAAGTCTCAATGACTTAAAAACGGTAAAAAGGAATAGGGCTAATTTTATATGCCATTGTGGCACAATAATAATAATAATAATAATTTTTAAAATAATAATAATAATAATTTTAATTTTAATTGGAATATTCTAGAACATTTATATATGGATACAGGGTTCTCCTATCACTTTTGGTATTGACAGTAACCCAAAATAAAACCACATTGAAAGGGGACTTTTTCATTCAAGAAATAGTAATCCAGCCAGGCGCGGTGGCACACATGTGTAATTCCAGCACTTTGGGAGGCTGAGACAGGAGAACCGCGAGTTCAAAGCCAGACTCAGCAAAGGTGAGGCACTAAGCAACTCAGTGAGACCCTGTCTCTACATAAAACACAAGATAGGGCTGAGGTGTGGCTCAAGTACCCCTGAGTTCAATCCTGGTACCAAAACTACAATAACAACAACAACAACAACAAAAAATAGTAATCCAATGTCACCTCTATGTGAGGTCCAGGAAAAGATCCATAGAGGTTGCTTGCTGATGCTGCTTATCAAATTTGCTGTATTTCTCATCCAAATTGAGAAAAGATATTTTGACTCTCACTTAAAGTGGTATTTCTACCTTACCCTTTTCTGAAGCATGAGATTTTGATTTTTTAAAAAATCTCTTTTTCTAGGTTCTATACAAACGGAATACACCAATGCTGTTTACCACAACCAAGAATTTCATCATAGTTTGGCAAAAAAAAAATCATTTTGATAATACTGGCATATTCATGCTGGTATGTGTATAGAAATGTGTAGAAGACTACTCACTAAATAGTGAATGTGGTTAGAGGGGCTTACCCTTTATGCTTTTGTGCCTATTTTCTCAACAAAAAATAATAAAAAAATATACAGTTGGCCTTTTTTTTTTTTTTTTTTGCTACTAGGGATTAAACTCAGGGGCATTTACCACATTCACAAAAAGGACATCCCCAGTCCTTTTTACTTTTTATTGAGATACAGTGTCTCCTTTATTGTTGAGGGCCTCATCAGGTTACTAAAGCTGGCCTCACACTTGCAATCTTCCTGCTTCAGCCTACCACATTGCTGGGATTACAGGTGTGCAGCACCTTGCCCAGCGAAGTTGGCCTTCTGTCTCTGCAGGTTTCTATCTACAGGTTTCCCATCCAAGGATTCAGCCAACCATGAACTGAAAATATGCTAAAAATTGCTGGGGCAATTGTACTGAACATGTCCGAACATTTTTTTCTTGCCATTATTGCCTGAACAATATAGCACAACAACTATGCCCATTGTATTATGTATTATAAGTAATCTAGGGAGGATTAAAAGCATACAGGACAATGTGCATAGGTCATATGAAAACACTAAGGCACTTGAGCGCCTGCAGATTTGGGTATCTCATGGGGTCCTGGAACCAATCCCCAGTGGATACCGAAGGATGTCAGTATTCTGCTGTACCTTTAGAAGCAAGTTCAATTAAAAGCTGAATTTATAGTGCTAAGAGTTGTAGAGTGAAAGGAGTGATCAAAGAAAGTGGTTTGAATTTTCAAGGTCAGATGCAATCAAATGTGAACCACTCTGCCAGTGGTTTATAGTCCCAGGTGGGCACTAAGAGAAGCACTAGTATATACAGGTTATTTACGCCTCCCCCTGTTCAATACAATTGTTCCTACATTCAAAATAACCAGTAAAGATAAGAATAGCTGGTATTTGTTTGGTATGTTTATTTCCAAACCACTTTCTGCTGTCTATTTACAGTTATTCCCTGGCCAAACAACATTAAAATATTTCCTCATTTAGTCATATCCCAATTTGCAATTAGCATAATGAAATCCATTTCAATCCTTTCCCATTTTCTGTCTTTCCCGTCTTAGAGCTCTCTGTGCTTTTTTTTTTTTAGCCTTTAGTAATTTTATACCATTTCCAGCTTTAGTGTTGTTCATGTTGGGAGTTAACTGAATTCATCTGGGTACTGAGTGCTGCTTCAATTTTGCCGAGACTTGAAGCAAATATTTCAACCACAGTGACCCTCGGTTTCCTTAACCCAAGCTGCAGGTCATAGTCACCTTCAAGGATGCTAAAGCAATTCAATTACACAACTGTAAAGTGCCTGCTCTGGAGCATTAAGAAAAAAACCCCTATTTGTCTTTTCTTCCTCTTTCTTTGAAATGTGATGATCAGTGTGAACTGTGTGGCCAGGCACTTGGACTCTGGACCCAGGTTTTAATTCCTCAATAAACCACTTACTGGTTGTGTGACTTGAAGGCGTGGCTTAACTTCACTGGGCCTCAAGTTTCCCCATCTGCAGAAGGGGGATAAATACAGTTCCTTCTGCACCGGGTTTGAGAACTGGGTAATAAGTGTACATAAGACTGCTCACTCTGTTTCTCCTGCTTCTTTCCCTTGTTTCTCTCTCTCCTCTCAGGTATTTCTGCTTTATTGTTCTCCTAGGAAACCATCCATAACTGTTTCCTGTTACTGAAGTTCTAACTTGCTCCAAGCTCCAATTCTTATAGGCCTGGCTTGATTTCTTTCGAGGTCTCAGTGTGAGCCAGACGTGTGTTTCTTAGCTGTTTAGAACAGTAACATTAATACAAACCCAGGCTCAGATCTCCTTCTTGCTGCTTAGGAGCACTGGGACTTGGGGAGAAACTGCCTAACCTCTCTGGTCATGTAACCGAGAAAGCTTACAAATCTATAAAATGGGCATAATGTTCCAGTTGCTGGAAGGATTAGATAAGATTAAGCATTTGGTATACAGAAGGGGATTTTTAAAAGGTGTTAGTCTCATTCCTTCTCTTTTCTTCTTCTTCTTCTTACCCTTGTCTTGGAAAGGTCGCATGATCTAACATGGTGGCTCTCAAGGGGGCTACATATTAGCCTCACCTGCAGAGCTTTTAAAAGAAAGGCAGCCCTGGCTCCACTCCCCCAGAGAGTCTGATTTAACTAGTCTGGGAAGGTCCAGGCATTGGTTAGTTGTTGTGCTGTTATTATGTCTTTAATGGTCTCCAGATGTCTGTAGTGAGGCTAAGACAGGACTGCGGGTCTAGCCAAGAGAGCGGGTCCAGCACTCGCCAGCAGCTCCACATGCTTCTCTGAGCCTCACTTCCTCATCTGTGACAAGTGAGGTTGTTGTGAGAATTCCATTAATCAATGTATATAAAAACTGCAGTAGAGTCTGACTCATATTTAATATGGCGTTTCAGGATGTAAAAGAGGAAGTGTGACATGGGAGAAATCAACTTTCATGAATTCAACCAGGAAAGGATGACTGTAAGAGTTGCCCCAGCACCTTAGAAGTGACAACATTTTGAATTGGAGGTTCTACGTTCTGTGTAGACTGATAGGGCTGGCTCTTCCCACATGTATTTTGTAGCTACATTAGTTCAGAGCAATTGATGTGGCCAGGGTCAGTCGGAGAGCTGCTGGGAAGCCAAGTCAAAGCCCCAGGCCTATTTGTGGCCTACCCTTCCACTCTTAAGCAGGTAACCAGATGCTGAATAACATCGAATCATCTTGTCTCTCTTCCATTGATTTTTCCCAGTAGTTAAGCTGCAAGTGATCAATGAGAGAACTGTCCACAGATAGGCATTGTACACAGAACCATTTAGCCTTTAAAAATAACAGATCTGGAGGTAGCTTGTTTCCCTTCTCTTTCCATAGACAATAGTAAATCATTAGACCAGATTTCCCTCTATCTTCTCCCTCTGCAGTTCTCTTTAAAAGAGTTCTCATTTAAGTTCAACTAGAATTTGAGGCAGGAAACGCAAAAGCAAGTTGCAAAAGAAAACTAAAAAGGCGGGATATTTAAATTCCCAAAATAAGTTGAGAAAAATTCATGGAGGGCAGAGCTGTTGCCACCATAAAAAAAATAGTCTATTTCTCATAAATGTTTAATAGAACTCATTTCACAATTGACTCAAGTATGGGAACCTTAGTCAATAGAGATTTGTTGGTTGATTGATAAAACATCACTGGGGTACTTGGAGTCTCAGCTCAAAGTAAAACATTTTCTAGTTACGATAGATTTGCCACAATCGCTCTAAAGTTATCTTATAGTGCGGTCTACTGAACTACACCTCTGGAATTTCCTGAATACAATGCATTCTTGAGATACCATATATTTAGATAGTTGATAATGTTGTTAGCCTTACTTTGCTATCTCAAGCAGTAACTTTAAAAGTGCACTGTCAAAATCTGTAGCAAAATCTGCCTCTTGTCCACACCAAACACACACACACACACACACACACACACATACAATCATTACCCCACTTCCCAATTACTCCAGGAGCTTTTACCAGGCTTTAGATTCCTCTTTGAGCATCATCAGGACTCAAAAAGCCAGTGTTCTCATGGGCATGGCTCCTTGGCATTTGAGGCCAGCCCTCTAATTCATGTTTGTAACATCTACTTTTCTAACTCTGCATCAAAACTTTCTGTGAGTCTGAGAAAATGCACCATACTTGGAAGCCTGTTCCCATGGTCTCTGTAGAGGAAGAAGCCTGGCCTTGATCCTGGTGGATGGAGAAGGTGGAGGGTGTGGGCATAGTTAGGACTTGCCTCCCTCTCAGTATCATGGTTAGTGATATCCACCCCCACAAATGGATCTTGAACTTGATCATGCTTTTCAGGATTATCATCTTTTCAGAGTTGCATGTTTGACAACATTTGTCATTCCCCTGTAGTCTCTACAAATATTTAAGAGCCACCATGTGTAGCCATTGTGCTCAGTATTAAGAATACACACGCATGGAACCTGACCTTCCCCAACAGCTTACAATCATATGGTTTTCCATGTTATTATTATCCTCTGGTCTTCTCAGCTCCCAAAGAGTCCTTTCCCTCTACTGGGCCCTTCAGTACTTGGCTTGGCAGGGTCTTCTTTCTTTACATCCTCTCTCATGGGCAAATGGATTCACACCTTGGTCTTTAAGCAAATGACTTCTGATTCTGTATTCTAAATTGGACTTTTGTAATCACATACTTGTACTTCTGATTGCCTTTTAAATATCTCCATTTGGCTCAAAATGTTGAAAGTTTATATTCATTACCTTCTGCATAAATCTGTTCCTTCCCTTTTTTATTCCTGTCTCAGTAAATGGAGCTCTCTCTCACCCATAAAGACAGGTTTTTCTGTTCCTTCACAACTCAAATCTAATCAGTCTCTGCTCAAGTACAGACATGCTATTGTCTTCTAGAATCTAGAGCATTGCTATATTGCTTCTGACCTTGCCTACCACCAAGTCTATTCTACAGTCTTGCAAGAAATTTTTTTCCAAAAATCAAATCCTTCCATATCACTTGTCACTAAAAATCATACAAGTCCTTCTCTTTGTTTACAGGTCCATGGGCAAATCCTTAGTGTGATTACGAGGCATTTCCCAGGCTGGTCCTTGGCTACACTTCCAACTTCATCTCCAGTAATGGTCCCCAACAAAGCCACCATTCTAGCTGCCCTGAGCAACTGACTGGCTTGGTACATTACCACATAAGCCCGCTTTTCTATTCTTCTATGTCTGGTCCTTTTGTCTGGGATCATCTTCTCCTCCTGCTCACCTGGAGAAAGCCATCTTCCTTTGTCACCATTCTCTAGTCATTGTGGGGTCCCAGCTCATGTGTCTTTCTCTTATATTTCCAAACTCCCCAAATAAAGATGGCCTTTCCCCAGCGTTCTTAAGATCCCCAGGGCATGCTGCTATAATGTACTTTCCACCTTATGTAATTGGTTTATTTCTCCCTCTGGATTATATTCCTTGAAGGCAGGATTCCATGCCATATTTCTTTTTTATTCTCCCAGTCCCAGCACCTAGCACTTAATAAATATTTGTTAAATGAAAGACAGAAGTTGATGCTTGGATAAAAAATAAAAATGCAATAAATTTAGTTAACCTTACTCTTAAAATGTAAAAGTAACTCATGAGAGCCCACTTGTGTATCCAGCCCTGTGTCTTACAGAGATGGACGCCAGAAAGCATTGGCACTGAAGTTAAAGAAGGAGCCTCGGGTTCGAGCCAATTCCATGACATGTGGCACTTTGAAAACCCTTTTCTTCTGGAACTGTACAGGAATATAGACAGGTTTTACTTTGTTTTAATTTTTTAACATCTAACCTTATTTATTTTAATTGACAAATAGAAATTGTATATATGAGTACTACATAAACAATTTTTATATATTGTACACAATATATAAAATTGCACACTTCTTTTCTATTAGAAAGAAAAGAAATGTTTTACCTGTTTCACTCTCAATTTTTCCTAATTCTAATTACTTTAAGATCATCTACTCCCCCTCCATAAAAACTAATAATTACCACTAAATAAATTAAAGATGAGAAAACTAAAAATAAATGTAGAAACTAGAAGAAACTATTAATGAAGATCAAAGTGGCCTATGTATCTAAATGAATTTCACTGACTGATGTGGGGGACGGGTTAATAAAGATGTTAATAGGAACTCCCCGGGAGCTTTCGGCAGCGCTCCAGAAGCGAAACAGTAATGAGCCCAATCTCGGTTCATAGATTCAGTGATCGCTGGTGGCTTCATTAGCTGTAGCAAGGGAGGCCTGCCAGAGTCCCAGGGTAGGGACGCCATTCACATTACATTCCAGAAACACGTCGCCAAGCTTACAGATTCGAACATCAAGACTGGGCGGAAAGACATAATCCACTGGAAATGGACTTGGAAAAGTGACATAGGCTGGGTCCCTGTGTAGGATGCTGGCCTAATTACCAAATCATTACCATTGCCATTTGACAGTTAAGGTAATGTGGAACACTGCTAAGAGCACCAACTTGGGGTTCAATGAGTCTGTAGATACTGGGTCACCCCTTACTGGCCAGGTAACCTCAGTAAGACATATACCTCTCAAAGCTTCAAGCTCTCATTTGTAAAGTATGGATGATATAGCACCCTGATTTGATAGTGTGGTTGTGAATCAATGTAAAATAATGCTTCTCATTGTTAGTACTCAATAAATAGTAGTTACTATTGCCCAATAATAAGGTCAACAATAACTATATATGTTTTTTCTTGAGAAAGCAGACAGAACAGGAATAATTAGAGTCCTAGAGGGTGCCATTGGAATTTGAACCCAATTTTTATAAATCCTAGTCATTGATTTCATTTCACAAATATCTATTGACTACCTATTATGTGCCAGTTAGGACACATGTATAAATATTAGAAGTGCTGGAAGTGGTCAGGTTTGGTTTGTAGAAAACTCCGTCTCTTTCCACGATGCTATCTTTGATCTTTGGGTGAAATGAATGAAGATAACATAAATGCTGCTGTGTTTTGATGGCCCTCACTGGATATTCATTATGTGGTAGGTAGTTAACAAGGAATCTCCTAGGGAAGGGCCCTGTGGACCTAGAGCGGGCAGACATCTCACCGCAGTTCAGGTGTAAGGAGCAGAATGATCAGATCATTTCATGGGGACAGCCTTAACAGGCACTCAGACTGACTCAGGTAGATGTTTGAAAACTGAGCACCCACTCTTAGAATGTGGGAATTCAGGCAACATTTAGGCCCAAGCAAGCAGAAACAAAAGTCAGTTCTGTTGTCAGGAGGCACACCTGACACTTAGAAGGAGGCCAGGCTTTTGAAGGAGCTAAATATAAAGAAACAGGCAGCATCAGTTCTCACACCTGTCATTGGGTCTGTACCATGGTGAGTCACCAAGCAGCTGAACATCTACACTAAAAAAAAAAAGAATGCAGGAATACAGGAGCTGGGGCTGGGGCTCAGTGGTACAGTACTTGCCTAGCATGTGCAAGGCCCTAGGTTCAATCCCCAGCACTGAAAAGAAAAAAAAAAAACCTAACTTATTGAGCACCATGGCAGATGCAGTTCAATAATTTCATTGATTTCTCAGCACCGCCCTACAAAATCACATAGGGACACAACATGATTAATGGAAAGAGAACAAGGTTTGGATGCAGATTTGACCCATTTCCAGTCAGGAAATGCCTCTCTGGGAGCCTGGGAGAAAGGCCTCTGTTCCTTCATCTGTAAGATGATGTTACCCTTTCCAACACTGACCTTGGCAGGCAGCAGTAGGGATTAGCAGTTGTGTATGTTAGCAACAAACATATACATATTGCTATATTGTATATCATACATGCATATAATTATGAACATTGCCTGGCATATAGGGAGCACTTTTTAAATGCCAGGATTTTGCAAATTTGGGAACTGGAAACAACTTCCTCAGTTTCCCCCTTATGTAAGAGGGGAGTTGGACTTGCTGTTCCATATGAGAACTGATACCCCCACTTAATGCTTTGTCTTATCAATATTTTTATTCTTAGTTCAATCCACTGAATAACTCACTCAGCTAATAGCTCATGTGACAAAGCTGATAACAATGTCATGCAATCTTAGGTTGTATTCATAGCAAACATACAGAGACTTGCTCAGAACCCTTTGAGCCTAAAGCATAACAGCTCTTTATCATCTCAATGGAGAAGGATTATTTATAGTTTAATCTTCCTCCATCCCACAGTGGTGTCAAAGGCAGTGAAACTCTCATGCTGAATTTAGTCAAAATTAGACATTCTGGGAGTGAGGCTGTGCTGCTCTAGGATTGCTGTTTTATGCCAGTATTCATTCCATCCTGGTTATTTCTTGCTTCCACCTGGTGGTCAAAAATTGAAAAAGCAAGCATACCAAAAAGCAACTGGGCGTTGCTGCCTGCCTATCACTTATAGCACATCTGATTCTGGTCCCTGTGGGGTTTTTTTGTACTGCTTTTCTGCCTTTTGATTTCCACTAAGTTCCTCCAGTGGAAAAACTTCCCGTGTGAGGTGTTCTTTCCTGGGACTGAAAGAACCAGGCTAATCCCGATGCTTCCCTGTGGCGGAGTTCACGTCACAATTCAGGCATGATTTTCAGCAGATATTGCTTTAAAAGTTCGAAGGCCTCTGTGGACCCTATTCCCTTCTCTATGGGAACAGGCATCAAAGAGACAGGAGTAAAATGCTTTGCACGCACATCAGGAACTAATTGCCAATTTGGCAAATGCATTGACTAGTATCAGGGGCTGTTATTTCTAAATCCTCTCCTGTCCTTGACCCCCAGTATCTAGACATAAATTTGGAACCATTAGTGGAGAAGGATAAAGTCTTCTGGTGCCTCAAATGGAATTGAGAGGGATTTAAACTCAGCGCTTTTGAGTGTGGTGAAATGAACTCAGCAGTGCATTAATGCTAGGATTTGAGCTCACACAGCATGAGCGCTTTCAAAAACCGTGTTTAAGGAAGCAAACAGAGCCACGACAGACCCTTTCAGGGGAGCAAAAGGAGTTGGATGAAACAATCAATGACACATTAAAAACCACAACTGGGCTGCAATCATGTGGGCAGAAAAAAAGTTTCTCTTTATCACAGGATCTTTGCATCTAATGAGATGGTGGCTGGACTGGGTAGTCCCTGGAGGAGGGAGGCCTCCATTTACTTGAGCTGAGATATGTCCAAATATTTAGTTGATCCCCTGAAAAGCCCTACATGATTCTGTAGCAAGTGGGTCTCTAAGGTATGATCTTACCACATCTCTATGGCCAGTGGAAAATCTATTGAATGGGAGTTTAGAAAAGAAAAATCAGAAAATATTATGATGAAAAGTACAAACGTTTAAACCTTTTCTCTCAGAATTATCTATTTTCCATGTGTTTCAAATACTTAGTTTAGGACCAACAACTTCCCAGTTGATGCTTTGTCTTAACTGGTTCTAAATAGCTGGCTGTTTATTCCTATTCTTCCCGACAGTGAAACCTCTGCTGTGTGGATTGGCCTGTCTTCCGTCTAGTGCTTGAGGCTCAAGGCGGGTGTGACCTGAGTGCATTTTCTTGGGTGTGGAAAGGGAAGCTAAGATGGTTGAATGAAGTTTGCAAAGCTGCCTAGAGGGGTTCACTGTTCAAATCCATGCTACTGTCTATACGAGCAGATTTTAGCCAACACGAATATCCAGTTTGCTCTAAGCTTCTGAGATCTTCTGCACCACAAACCAACCACATCCCAGACAAGGCATCAATCAGGCCTTTAACTTTTTCAGATTCTCTGAGAGTAGAATCCTCTCCAGCATTCGGGTCTTTATTATTGCTTCCCGTGGTCTCTTAGGCAGGATCACCAAAATTTCTCCCTTCCCCCACTGCAGGAGGCCAGCACAGCCCACCCCCCCTCGCCAGTTTGATTAATGTGTCTTGACTAATTGTGTGAAAGATGGCAGCCCTTTAGCAAGTGTGACCAGTTTATTGTTCAGCCAATCACAGGAACCTCAGTTAGCATGTGAAAAGGGGGTGTGTTGTGGGGGAGGGGGAGTGTTCTGGCGGCTGAGTCAAAGGAGGAGCATTTTGGGGGGTCAAGAGCAACACCCACTTCTTTGAGGGGATGTTACTATGCTCTACTAAACCTGTAAACCTTGTACTCAAAGCACTTTTTTTCTCCTCCCTCTTTTTTCAAGATCTTTTTTTTTCCCATGGTGCAAGCAGGCAAGACACTGGCTACTCTGCAGATGGAGTTCACGTTCCAGGGTTTTTAATATTTCACTTTTATATTTCTGTTAGAGAATGATCCTGCTGAGCGTCTGGGAATCCGGGCTCGTCAGAACCCCCTCACTGACACTTGGATATATTGCTCTGAAAGCTATCCCAGGAGAAAAGATTAAACAAAAAAAGGCCTACTTTTCAAAGCCTACTTCTCAATCTGCCCACATCAAAATAAGACAACTGGCCCTTTGAAGTGGAGGACACAGAGTTATCCGCCAGCTTGCTTAAATGGGGAGTGGGAAAGAAGGAGAAAAAGGAAGGAAGGAAGAAAGGAAAAAGGAAGAAGCCCAACTCTAAAATGATACACCGCTCTCACCTTGCCAGATTTAATCACACAAGAGTTTGCATTGTAGCTAGAAAGCTTATCACCCTGATGATCAGAGATCCAAGAAAGCAGGTAACAGCAGAGAAATCTTAAAGCTGGGTAAGCATCAGGTGAGTTATCAAAACTGCACAAATAGAAACTGTGTTGTCTTCCTAGACAGAGCCCAGACAAAACAGAGAAATGGAAGAGTGGATGTGGATGGACTCTGGATGGTTCTCCCAAGGTCAGAGCAACTGAATTCTCTCAAAATTGCATTGGCTGAAGAATATATAAGGAACTTAGACAACTCTACAGCACAAAAATAAAGAGTCCAATTTAAAATGGGCAAATGATCTGCTTAGATATTTCTTAAAAGAAGACATACAAATGGCTAACAAGTACATGAAAAATGATCAACATCACTAATCACCAGAAAGATGCAAATCAAAACCACAATATCACCTAACTCCAGTTAGAATGACTATTTTCAAAAAAGACAAAAAAAATAAAATAAAATAACCAGGGCTGGGAAGAATGTGGAGAAAGGGGAGTTCTCGTACACTATTGGTGAGAATATAAATTAGTACAGCCATGATAGAAAACAGTATGGAGATTCCTCAAAAAACTAGAAATAGAATTGTCATATAATCCAGCAATCCCACTACTGGGTATACACAGGAATTAAAATGGGTATATCAAGGAGACATCTGCAGTTGCATGTTTAATGCAGCATTATTCACAATAGCCAGGATTTGGAATCAACCTAAGTGTCCATTGACAGACGAATGGGGGGGGGCGTGGAATGTGTACATAATGGAATATTATTCAGCCATAAAAAGAATGAGATTCTGTCATTTGCAGCAATATGGATGGAACTGGTGGATTAAGTGAAGTAAGTTAGGCACAGAAAAGCAAATAACACATGTTTCATGTTTTATGTAGAAGCTGAAAGGTTGATCTCACAGAAGTAGAGAATAGAATAGTGGTTTCTCGCACCTGAGAAAGGGTGTAGGGAAAGGAGGGAAAGGATGGTCAATGGGTACAGGGGTGCAGTTGGATAGGAGGAATAGCTTCTAATGTTTTGTAGCATAGTAGCCTAACTATGGTTGGCAACAATTACCTAAATATTTCAAAAAATCTAGGAAAGAGGATTTTTACTACACCCCACACCAAAAAGATTAAATGTTTGAAGTGATGGATATGTCAATTACCTTGATTTGATCATTACACATTGTATGTGTAATATCAATAATATGATATTGAAATATCATATTATACCCCATAAATATGTATGATTATTTTGTTAATTAAAAATAAAAATAATTTAAAAGATTGTGTTGACACAGTTCAAAGTTTTGGTGTTCTTACTACTATGTGGAATGAAAAGGAAAGGAGTGGAAATCTTATCCAGAATGGTGTTAACACAGTACCAACTGACATTTTTCCTGACTCTTATCTCCCCTTCAGTTTCCCTTAAATTCCTGGAGTTCTCATGTGTGTGGAAGCAGCAGCAGCAGCTCAGGGCCAGAGATGGAGGTGACTTAAAAGGGACTTACTGATTCACATGAAGGGATGTTCCTGGAACATAGATCCTGATGACCTTTAAAAAACATATTCCTCATGATTAAGTTATTAATAGAGTTGACCCTGTGCCCAAGATATGATGAACTCTTTAGATTTGCAAAGGCAGGATTAGACATCTTGACTCTGGCTAAGGTTATGACTCCCTTCCTTCTATAAGTTCAGCCAGGCTCACAGCCACAAGCCTCCCAAACCCACGGGAGCAGAACTCACAAATAGGCACCCTGCTAAGAAGGAGGACCAGTGCAAGAGTGTGGTTGAATGAATTAAACCTAAGCTCCTGAGATCCAAGAATGCACTGTATTCATCCCCATAGCCTCAGCATCTCTCCTAATGCCTAGCAGATAGTAGGTACTCAAACATTTTTTGACTTACTTGAATTAAGTTGAACCTTTACTAGAAAAACAATGCAAAGTGTGAACACTGCTGGTGTTAAGCCTGGAGATTTCTCTTTGTAAATAAATTTTAAAAAATGCACATTACTTTGATATGACAGTAAAACGAAAAATGCAACTCCCTTCTGTTTTATTATAGCACAGATATCTTATTTAGCATAGAATCTGGCAGGGAGGCATTTTTGGCAAAGTTTCTAGCATTGTTATTCTCATCAAGAAGTTCAGTATAAAGGATCTCTATTGCCTGGACCAACCTAAAACTCAAATATTTGAAGTTTGGGGGAACAGCACATGTGTTTACCACAGCAGCTTTGTTTGGACATGATGCAAAATGTTTTCTGTGACTGCATACTTCTGTTTGCATACACATTAGAAAGCTGAGAAAAGTTAGGGATCCCACCTTCACCCAGACGGAGAAGAGAGTGGTCAGGAAGAAGTAAGGACAGAGTGGGAAAAGATGAGAATGCCACTGTAACTCAATGACAGTGGTGGGGCTTAAAAGTGAGACCATAAACCAGGCGCGGTGGCGCAAGCCTGTAATCCCAGCACTTAGGGAGGCCGAGACAGGAGAATCACGAGTTCAAAGCCAGCCTCAGCAATAGCGAGGCACTGATAAGCAACTCAGTGAGACCCTGTCTCTACATAAAACACAAAATAGGGCTGAGGATGTGGCCCAGTGGTCGAGTGCCCCTGAGTTCAATCTCCAGCACCAAAAAAAAAAAAAGTGAGACCATATTTTAAGTTTTGGGTTTTTGTTTGTTTGTTTTTGCCACTGGGCATTTGGAAATGAATCTGGAATCCATAGTAATAATAATTTCAGATTATGTTTCAGTTTGCTACTTGTGTTTTACAGAGTTGGGGAACCAATCTAATCCTAACTACTATTTCAATGTCTTTCTCATAAAATAATCAGGGAATAGGTGAATTGAACTCCATCTTTGATGTTAAATTCACAATACAAAGCAGATACTCTGTGTGGCCAGTGCTCTCCTGACATTGCTAATTCCAAGCATTCAGAAGTTTGGACTGTGCTGGGGTTGTAGCTCAGTGGCACAGCGCTTGCCTTGCACATGTGAGGCACTGGGTTTGATCCTCAGCACCACATAAAAATACACAAATCAAATAAAGACATATGTGTGTGTGTGTGTGTGTGTGTATATATATATATATATATATATATATATATATATATAAAAGTTTGGACTGTTTTACCTGGATTGTAGTTAGGTAGCTTGGAGACTCCAGGCCAAGTATCCTCTGTAGGGACTCCTAACACCTATACAAAGACAGAGAAAGACAAAAAAAGGTTGGCAGAAAGACCAGGAGGATGAAGCAGGTACAGAGATGTAAAGGACAGATCAGGGAGGAGTAGGGAAGAATTTGATTATGTCACATCACACCAGCTAATATATATGAGAAACTGTAGTACTTCCAACATTGGCCAAACTCTAGTATATGCCTATGGTCCGTGTGTCTTTGCTAATTGACTTGTTTTTCTGAGGCAGATCATACAGCCTTGCTTAAAGTCATTCCTCATCTGCAAATATTTTTTGCATGATCATCATGCATGAGAAGGCCATTGTAGCAGTTGGGGTATAAAGAAGCCATAGTTACTGTCCCTTTGCCTTACATTACACTGCCGTAAGCATACTGACAGAAGATATTTGACAGTTTAAATTATGCCTCAGCACGGGCATTCCCGATGTGCTCAAATTAAAAAGGATTCAGATTACTGACCTTTAGGTAGTGGAATGTTGGCTAAAAGTGACTACCTAACCTAACTCCAGTCCTTTCTACCAAATTCATCTCATCGGCTTATCTTCTTTGTGTCCAGCAGCCTGGAATATAACATTCGGTTTTTCACTAGTGAATTGTAGTGGTAACATCACCCAAAAAAGAGCCGGCCTATGCTTTAGATGATCAAATCAAAGGTCTCGATTCTAAATTGAGATGCTGTATGAAAATAAAAGTCATTTGAGATACAAAGCCAAAATAGATTTCGGATGGTGCTGTCCTGGTAAGTTCCCCTATAGGTTTCTTCTTTCCATTCTTTGGAGATGATCATAAAAGCCCATAGTCAGTTATATCTGGGAGTCTGAATAACACTGTTTTTGTGAAATACTAGCAAAGCGCTTGTAGCTTCCATTATACTGCTATAGCACAACTCTTCACAGGGGCATATCTCACGATTACTCTTCAGAAGCATCTCGCAGAGACAATCTGGTGGATCCATCTGAATAAGGACGCTGGCGCAACTTTTATGGCAGGAAGTTAATTGCCCAACACTGACAGTATCATCGATGAGGAATCCAGAATCTTAAATCTATCAGTTTGCTGACTAGGACTCTGACTGAGAGGTCTACTCTTGCAGGCTTTTAAGCTTGTCCTTAAACAAAAGACACTAAAGTGCTATTTTCCCTCATATATATATATATTTTTTTTAAATCATGCCACCCAGCAAAATCTTCCTGCTTTGATCCATTCTCTAAACAAACTATAAAGCGACGGAGGGGATTATAGGCTTTTCCTATCAACCACCCTGAGCCTGAGGGAACACTCAGAATCCTGGAATCCATTTTGAAAAACCAACTGGATTAATTCTTCTTTTGTGGGAGAAGGCCGAAGGACAGGAAGCTAATTCTTCTTTCTTAACCTACCATCTTATGTATTTGCCCGGATACAAATGTACACGAGTGGGTGTGACTCACGTGCACCCATTCATCCTCTGTTGGCGGGCAAAGCGCGAGGAAAAGAAAGCAAAGATCAAGAAGACAAAACAATAGAAAAGAAATAACCATGTCCATATTTTCTCTAGGGTCAACATCACCAGACTTGTAGTTTACTTTGTATTGTGTTTCATGCCAATGAAACGGATACCAAAGTTTTTGGAAATTCTAATAAGTTAAAAGCTTTAAGCTTAAGATTTTAGAAGTGTCAACAAAATTATTCAATGTACTTTATTTGGAAATTTGAGGCTCAGTTTCTATTTGAAAGTTACAGAATTCTTCTTCATTTGAGAAAGTTACTAACTCTCATCTTTATTTTCTGGGAAACTGAAACTCAAAAAATTGCTGATTTTCTTTCTTCCTGCAGGCTCTTGTAAGGCAGAGTTATGAATTTTAGACACAGTGGCAGGAGGGGCTGTTAATCTGCCTTCGTTAGAATGGAAACTAAAGGCATTTTGATTAATGGATTTAAAAGATTGCATGGTTTATTCTGATTTTAGAACTGAATCCATGATAACTTGCAAAAGCACTTAAAAAATAGATTCTAAAAACACTTCAGGAAGTGTTGACAGCTATGACTTTAGATATAAACACACCACATGTACATGCACACACACCCACAGACCAAAAGATGGTAAAATAAATATTTAGCACTTCTTACTTTGTCTTTATTTCTAAGACCAAGATCTAACTGTAGAGAAAAATATGGTTAGAGGTTGGGAAATTTAGAATGGGCCCATTGATTTCAAAGAAGCAATTCCTACATCAAATATCATAGAACCTCAAATAGCTTTCCTATTTTTATCTGTGAAGACCACATTTAGTAAAACACAAAATCAGGAACTGTTTGTAATCTGTTTAATTTTCTAACCTATTTCCCAGGCTACAAAAGTAAAAACAGACAAATGAGATGCCATAAAACTAAAAAGCTTCTGCACAGAAAAATGGAACAATAGTCAAGAGACAACCTACAGAATGGTAGAAAATATTCACAAACCATGCATCTGGTAAGGGATGTGTGGAAAAAAGAAGGAAATCCTATCATTTGCAATAACATGGATAAAGCTATAAGACATATTAAATAAAATAAGCCAGGCACAGAAAGACAAATGCCTCATGATTTAGCCATTCCAATATGGATTTAATTTCATTTTAATTAAAAATATTTTTTGTGGTATGGAAAACTGAACCCAGTTTTACCATTGGCCTACAGCCCCAACCCTTTGTATATGGGATCTAAAGAAGGTCAACTCAGGGAAGTAGAGTAGATGGGACTAGGGCCAGGAGTTGGGGAAATGTTGGTTATAGGATACAAAATTTCAATTAGATATGAAAAAGGTCAAGAAATATAGTTACAACATGGTGAGGTTGGTTAATGTATTCTTTTTTAAAATTTTTTTTAGTTGTTGATGGACCTTTATTTAATTTATTTATATGTGGTGCTGATAATTGAACCCATTGCCTCACACATGCCAGGCAATCACTCTACCACTGAGCCACAACCCCAGCCCCGTGTACTGTATTCTTAAATATCATGGAGTAGATTTTAAGTATTCTCAATACACACACACACACACACACACACACACACACACACAAGTATGTGAGGTGATGCATATTTCAATTGGCTCGATTTAGCCATTCCAATATGGATTTAATTTCATTTTAATTAAAAATATTTTTTGTGGTATGGAAAACTGAACCCAGTTTTACCATTGGCCTACAGCCCCAACCCTTTGTTTATTTATTTATTTATTTGTTTGTTTGTTTGTTTGTTAGGTACTGGGGATTGAACTCAGGGACATTCAACCACTGAGCCATATCCCCAGCCATATTTTGTATTTTTTTTTAGAGACAGGGTCTCACTGAGTTGCTTAGTGCCTCCTTTTTGCTGAGGCTGGCTTTGAACTCACGATCCTCCTGCCCCAGCCTCCTGAGCTGTTGGGATTACAGGCATGCACCACCACACCCGGCTTTGTTTTATTTTGAGACAGTGTCTCACTAAATTGCTGAGACTGGCCTCCAAACTTATGATCCTCTTGCCTCAGCCTCCCAACTCACTGGGATTACAGGTGTGCACCACAATAACTAGCTTCAAAACGTCTTTTAAAACATCATGCTGAGCTGGGCATGGTGGCACACACCTATAATCCCAGCACTTTGGGAGGCTGAGACAGGAGAATTGTAAGTTCAAAGCCAGCCTCAGCAACGGCAAGGTGCTAAACAACTCAGTGAGACCCTGTCTCTACATAAAACACAAAATAGGGCTGGGGATGTGGCCCAGTGGTTGAGTACTCCTGAGTTCAAAACAACAACAACAACAAAAGTATCATGCTGGAGCTGGGGTGTAGGTGGTAGAACAATTGCCTAGTATGCATAAGGTCCTGGGTTTGATCCTCAGCAAGACAGAAAAAAAACAAACCAAAACAAGAAATATACCATGTCAAATATGATAAATAAACACACTTTACTTTGTCAATCAAAAAGAAAGAAATCAATCCAGACCCAAAGCCCATAGCCACTGTACTTAAAGATATAGTACAGCCATACAGATAAGCTTATAGACATTGTGATGTCATCAAATGTAATGTTAGTGGCTTCAAACAATATTGCACAAGGTCTTTTTCCTCCTAAGTCTTTTTTTGCTGTGACTTTATCTGTGCAGCCTTGTGTATGTTGAAACTACTCTGGGACATTATTTCCTCACCTGTAAAAATGAAAAACTTGAATCCAAAGTTATATGGTCCCTTTGTAGGTATTCTTTCCTCACATTCCCTCTGAACACTTCCCTGATGGCCCAAATATCAGTAATGCATACTAGTTACAACCAGATTTTACATATGGAGATCAAAGTGAAATACAAGTATTATTATCAGTAATAATATGATTATTAACTTAGCACTTACCAGAGGCCAAGCACTGCACTAGGGAAAAAATAATTCTAACCTGCTTGAGATTAACTAGTTGAGATGCAGTGGTACACAAGACAGCAAAGCTGCTAACTTATGATTTTCTCACTTTTCCTCAGAGTATGGAACTACAGACGTGATAAAACTTCTTGGACAGGACGAAGAGTAAATGAGCTTTAATGACTCTGACCTCCTAGTGCTCATAATCCACAGTTAAACAATATGGAACTATCTTCTGGAAGTACAGGTTGAAAGTCAACAGTGTAGAATGCAATTACACAAACTTGAGGAAAAAACTGAGGGAAAAATCTAATGAACAACGAATATTACGATTAAAACCCATAGGAGTTACAGTGCTCTCTTTGCACTTTGTTTATAGAAGTTACAGAGTCAGAGAAGCAAATACAATTGAAGATTCTGAGGTCCAGGGCCAGAGGGGTTACACACAAACTTATTCTACCTCATGCCTGAAGTTGGAATTGTGTTCACAACTCCTGAGTCCTAACTTCAGGCCAGTGTTATTTCAAATATGTCCACTTGTTTTAAATTTGTGGTGAGTTGTCATAAATGTCAAAATAAAGACCCTTTCACTTACTGCAGTATGGTAAAGATAATGGTAGGCCTGAGTATGGCTTCTTGGACAGGACCTGTTGGACTGATGTGTTGTTTCTGTGGCCTCACTCCTTTTTGGTACTTTATGTCCCAATTCAAGTCTAGCATTTTTCACTAACTGAATTACCTAACACATCATTCAGGTGCCCAGTGTCACTTACCAAGGCCAGACCTGGAAACTTGAACTAATAACTAGAGTGTCATCAGGTCCTGGGAAACATCTAGTT
Organism: Geosciurus inauris; assembly: GCA_004024805.1. Taxonomy (NCBI): domain Eukaryota; kingdom Metazoa; phylum Chordata; class Mammalia; order Rodentia; family Sciuridae; genus Geosciurus; species Geosciurus inauris. The sequence goes on along the minus strand of PVHX01000256.1, from coordinate 267,997 downwards.
CACTCTTTCTGTTCATGATTTTTAAGTGCTATGCTAAATTCAAAGAAGTGTAAAATTATTGCTTTTTAAATGCATAGTCATTTAAATAGTGCATGATATTTAAAAAGTCAGTTTACACCCCACTCTTCAAACACTTATAGCATATAAGGGTATATTCTTTTTAAATATGCTACTTTTCAAATCTCTGAATAGTATATCTTATTTCAGTATTATAATTTATTTTAATTATTTATACATATATCCCCTCATAAATGTACACATTTATTTGTTCTACATGTATTTACTTAGACTTTACCCATCATCCCACCCAGACTGAATAGCACTTGAAAACATAATCATGAATTTTTCTTATTCTCTTTTTTCCCATGACTTGCTGCTTCTTATAAGCTCTTGAAGAGTATTTATATATGGTGAATGTTAGTAGGTATTAAATAGTTGGGGAAGATTCTTTGAATATATAAAGGGTCCTTGCAGGGTAAGGTCTAGGCAGTGCTAATTATGCTTCCATCTATTGTGGATAAAAAATAATAACGCTAAGTGGAAGAATTGACCAAATACATTAAATATCAGATAATACTTGCTAGAAATTGGGTTACTGAAACATCTCTGTAACCATTTATATGAGAAAGGAAGAAAGCAAATATTTGTCAAGCACTTATGGCGTACCAAGTTTGTTATGCATTTGATCTTTCGAAATTTTCACAGCAAGGTTAGAAAGTCGTAAAGTTCAGAGACATTACATAATGTTCCCACATTCACAGCTAGAAAGTAGCTAGAATTCAGGAAGACCCAGGTCTTCTGATTCCAAAGCCATTACATTAGACTGGTTCCAGCTTAGATGGTTACAACATGTAACAATATAATTTTTTAAGTAGTATTGCTAAGAAAAAATTCTAAGTCTTTTTGGTCCGAAAAATGTTCTTTTAGTTTGTGAATGCTTCTCAATTTATCCCAGGCTTCCTCATAATAGCCACTATGTTTCCAAAAGAAAATTTAATGTCAGTGATTAATTGCTATATAATGTGCTAATTACCCATAGTACATTTTATCTTGGTCAGAAGACAAGGAGCAGGATCCAGAATTGCAAGTGATAAAACACCCAGTGTAAAATATCTTGACATGGTCTACAACATGAATGAACTCTGAAAATACTATGCTAAGTGAAATAAGCCAGATACAGAAAGACAAATGTTACTCGATTCCACTGAGATAAGGTACCTAGAATAAGCAAATTCATAGAGACAGAAAGTAGATTAGCGGTTACCCAGGGCTGGGGTATGAGTAAATGAGGAGTTATTGTTTGATAATGCAGAGCCTGTTTGGGATGATGTGATGGTGCTGGAAATGATGTCACCAGTGGTGCTCAATGGGAATGAACTTACTGCATGAACTATACAGTTAATGGTGAAATTGGTACAAGCTGTCACTTTATTTCATTTTAATGACACATAAAAATTGTACATATTAATAGGGTACTGTGTAATGTTTCAATACATGTGTATATTGTGTAATGTTAATATCAGGATGAACATATATATCTTTTTAAACATTTGTCATTTCTAAGCCAGGTGCACTGCCTGTAATCCTAGTGACTTGGGAGGCTAAAGCAGGAAGATCTCAAGTTTGAGGCCAGACTTAGCAACTTAGTGAGGACCTTAGCAACTTAGTGAGACCCTATCTCAAAATAAAAAATAAAAAGGTCTGGGAATATAGCTCGGTGGTAAAGCTCCCATTGGTTAAATCTCCAGTGCCAAGAAAAAAAAAAAGAAAGAAAATATCATTTCTTTGTGATGAAAACATTCAATATTCTTTATTCCAGCTTTTTTTTTTTGTGCAATAGAAAACCAGAACTTATTTATCTTATCTAGCTATAACTTAGTTCTCATTGACCAATCTGCCAAATTTTATGTTATATCTATTTTGTCACAATAAAAGAAATCACCAAAAGAGAAAATATACAGGTGACTATAGTATGACTACTGTATTATTATGTAAGGGACATTAAAAACTAAGCACATTGTAGTACCAAATAAGGTAAAGATAAATAGTATAAAGGAATAGAACCATACATACATGGGCACCTAGACATCTTAGGAATCTGGTTGTGGAGGGGCATGATAAATAATATACTTCTCTCACACTAACATGTGAAGTCAAGGAAATCTCTGATTAGGGTTCCATGACAATATGGTGTCTTATTGTCAACTGACAAAGATCCAGGGCCATATGTATGGCAGAATTAGGGTTGGAGGTGAGAAGGCAGAGAAGTGCTTAAGTAGTAATAGCAGAAATTGCCCCAGGAGGTTGAGACAATAATAATAGGAATCAGGAGACTTATGTCATTGGTGGGGTGGCTTCATGGGCTGCTACAGAGCAGCAAGCGTTGTCCTAAATACTCACCCTTAAGGTGCTTATCCCTGTGGCAAATACTACAGTTTCTATAATCTTAATATGTGGCTCAGATGGACTGTTCCATTTGTCTCCAAGGCACATTTAGTTCAAGGTTTGAAATGTGGATATTTCTTTTTTTCTTAAAAGAAATTATTTTCTTACCTCCCAGATCTTCTCCAGCTGTTCAAGGATGTTAGAAACCCCAGGAAACAAAGGTTGACCCTGGAACATTTCAATAAAGATGCAGCCTGCACCCCTAATAAAGGAAAACAATGCATTTTCAGGGAAACCACCCATGCAAAACTGAATTACTAGGATATCAACTTCTGAGGAATATTTTGGAGACTACTAAATAGGGGCAATATGCTATTAAAAGTCTTGGGGGAGAAAAGTCTTTATATCAAATGAAAGTAAGGACAACATGCAGCTTTTTGTTAAGATGCAACCAAGCCAGCGGCAATGAGGAACACTATGTAATCATCAAACATTTTAGGACATTCAAGCTTATTTGTGATCCATTTTATGAGAAGAGGGGAAAGTACTGAATCCACAAATTGCATAGCCCTTTCCACTGAATCTAAGATGCTATGATTGTAAAAGATATCACTATGAGCCCAGTGCAATGTTGCACATCTGTAATCCCAGCGGCTCAGGAGGCTGAGGCAGGAGGATTTCAAGTTTAAAGTCAGCCTCAGGAAATTAGCAAGGCCCTAAACAACTTAGTGCAACCCTGTCTCAAAATAAAAAATAAAAAAGGATTGAGGATTTGGCTAAGCAGTTAAGTGCCCCTGGGTTCAAACCCTAGTACCAAAGAAAAGAAAAGAAAAAACTCACCGTGGTATATTCCATTAGATATTTTACAAACCCTACAAGTTATTCCATAAGTATGTACAATTATTCCATGTCAATTTTTTTTAATTTAAAAGATTTCAATCCCTTAAAACACACACAAACCTTGCAAGTTAAATTATGACATAGTCAGAATGTTTATTTTGTACTTATTGAAAGGAATGTTATAAATTCCATTATTTTATCATACATCATACATACACATGCAAAAAGAAAAGGAACATTAACAAAATAAATTGATTCCTAAAATATATTCACATTTAGCATTTGATTCAGACTCTTCAATGTCTGTATTTACTCACGGTATCATCATCTGTATTAAGAGGTTGATGATGCAGCATTTCTTCAAATAAGTTATAAAAGAACTAAGTCATTGGTGCTGGGCTTCTAAAGTGGTTTTGCAATTACATAGTTAGCTTACTTTTGACTCCTGCTTAAAGAATGTTGCTAAACATGTTCAATTCACTCCTTCTCCACAACCATTTGGCTCGTAGGGGTTTAAAAAAAAAGCTCCTTGTTTGCAAGATTTCCTTCCAAGTCAGTGACACCCATTCTGCAAGTTTTGATGCTGGTTCATTTGATGTTCACTCTGCAATTGTAACTGCAGTCACAACTGCAGTTGGCTGACTTCTATTGAAGATGCTACTGATGGTGAAATGCATTCCAATTTAACAGAAAATGCGCATCTTCAAATAGATTAAATAGGGTGAAATATAAATTTTCTTTTCTACATTATCCAACTGAAAGATGATTCCTGAGGGACAGGAAGGGGTGAGATTTATTTTGCTAATAATGCACGCACGTTTTTGTTTGTTTGAGGTGCTTAGGACCCAGCCCAGGGCCTCTCAGATGCAAGGCAAGCATTCTACTACTGAGCCACATATCCAACACCACATGCACATTTTTATGTCCTTTGTATGTTAAAAATGGTTCAGATGACTGATTATAGTGATTATATTCATGGCCCAATTTTTTTCTACTCGAAACCCCATTCAACATAACACACAAATTTGCAATTTTTGTGTGGCACCATGAACAAGGAAATTTAAGTAAAACATTTTATTATGATTGTCATATTGTTAAAGACTTATTATCAAGTTCATATAAAATGCTATCTTTACTGCATATGTATTTACTTCATATGATAAATTTTTACTCTTTCCATCTGACTGTAGATACAGGCTGTTTAATTTATTTTCACTGATTGTGTAGAAGGCGGTAGGTTTCTTGGCAATCAAGTTTAATAACAATTCTTATCTTGTATTTGGTTTGGAGAGAGAATATGTATTAAAAGAAAGATTGAGGGGCTCAGTGGTAGAATACTTGCCTAGCGTGTGTGAGGCCCTGAGTTTGATCCTCAGCACCACATATTAATTAATTAACTAATTAATTAATTAAAGGTATTGTGTCCATCTACAACTAAAAGAAAGAAACCCAGAAAGCTTAAATTAAAAAAAAGGATTGAAATTTATCTTATGTCATAATAGGCAAAAGCTGGTTTCATGACCTACACTTTGAACTTAATCGACTCGTCCATTCTCATAATTTCATGAAAAAAAGACATCAGACTAAGTTTTTCAAGTAGGTTTTTTTTTTCCCTCTCAAACAGTTCTTTATTACAATTTTTTTTCTGTTTTTTTGGGGGGGCAGGTGCTAGTGATTGAACCCAGGGCCTTGTGCATACAAGGCAAGCACTCTACCAACTGAGCTATCCCCAGCTCTATTACAAAATTTTTAAAAGTCAATTTGTATATAATAGGTACAATTTTTCTTTTTATTGATTTTTTGTTGTATATTTTGAATTTTGTTTTTTGGTACTAGGGATTGAATTCGGGGTACTTGACCACTGAGCCACATCCCCAGCCCTATTTTGTATTTTATTTAGAGACACGGTCTCACTGAGTTGCTTAGTGCCTCACTGTTGCTGAGGGTGGCTTTGAACTTGTGATTCTCCTGTCTCAGCCTCCCAAAGGAGGATTACAGGCATAAACCCCTGCACTCGACACATTTTGGATTTTGATCAGATAAATGTAACTTTTGGATCTTGTAACGAGTATTTTGATGTGGATTTCTAGAATTATTGTCATTTTAAAAATTCTCATTAAGTTGTTTTTAAATATCCATGTACTTTTTGCTTGCTGCCTTTAAGACAACAGATACAAAATGTATAAACGAAACAATATATGAAGGAGAATGAAAATAATGACACCCTATCAAATGGTGAACCCATTCTGGTTGCTGGCAATGGTAATCTAAGGGGCAAGTCAATTGAGGAGCAGGTGGTGAGTGCCCCCAAATGGTCTCCACAGCCCAAGCTTTCTCCAAATACACTTGAACAGCCTAACACCATTTCATTTTGAAATGAAATGTATATATTGTATGGACACAAAATACATACGTAATTGGTTTGTTACTTGATTATAAAATAGAAATTAAAATGTATTGGCTTTTAAAGACCAGAAGCAATCCTCCATCCAGTTCCCAAATACCCAGAAACCCCAGGGCTTACAAACCACTAGAAGGCTAGAAAGCATATTAAAGAAGGTTAAAAAAGCATGTCATTTCTAGGGTTAAGCTTGTAGTCAAACTTTTTTTCTTCTCCCTAAAATAGACTTTCACTGCCTGGAAAAAGTTCATTGTCTTTTCAAGGTAGAGGTGTGTGTGTGTTACTGGGATTTGAACCTAGAGCCTTGGGCATGCTACTTGAGCATAATACTAGGAGGGGCTGGAGGAATAGGGCACTTACTCATACCTTCATCCCCTCCTAGTGCCTTTTCATACGGTAGATGTGGAAAGACAAGAAGGAAGTCCTTTTTTTTTAAATATTTTTTTAGTTGTAGATGGACACAATGTCTTTATTTTATTGCTTTGTACGTGGTGCTGAGGATCGAACCTAGGGCCTCACGCATGCAAGGCAAGCGCTCTACCTCTGAGCTACAATCCCAGCCCAAGGAAGCCCTTTTATTATACAATTTCTTAATGTCTTTTTTATCTTCTACACTGCTAAGATGGAGTACAAAATTATGTAAAATATATTAAATCTACAACATTGAGGCCATTATACAAGTACTACAAAGTAACACAAGATGTTTGTGTTATAGAGAAATGATAACATTTGGTTTATTGGTTGAAATTCTTCATTTTCGTTTCAAGGCAGGCAGAAATTTTAACAAATCTGGAGTCTAAGGTGATATATTTATGTATATATGTATATATGTCCTTATGTAGATATATATGTGTATATATATGGATATAAGAATATATGTGTGTGTATGTATATATGTGTATGTATACATATATATGTGTGCATATATATGTACATATATATGTGTGTGTATACATATATATTATATATATAGTATATGTGTGTGCATGCTTTTAGGCAGACAAAATTTTTAAATCAATTATATTTCAGTACCTAGAAAATCCACAAGTACCATAAATGTCAGTGCATTGATAACAGTAAGTCTGAGTACTAAGGATGTTTTTTAGGTGCAACCCTAGGTGCAACCCATTGTCCTTTTCAAAATGATACAAATCATCTTTTTATTTAACTTGTTTTTCAGAGCTGCTTTATTTTTTATTTACTTTTTAAACTTCAGAATATAAATTGTGAAGTTATCATCCATTTTGCCCACTTCATACTAGGATTAAGCAAACATTTAAAATATTCTGAACACTAAGGTCTAGATAGGAGACTAGCTCTTTTTTCTTTTTCTTTTCTTTTTACTTACTTTCTTTCTTTCTTTCTTTTTCTTTTTTTTTTTTGTACTAGAGATTGAACCCAGGGGTCTTTTACCACTGAGCTACATCCCCAGCCCTTTTCATTTTTTATTTTGAGACAGGATCTTGCTCAGTTGCTTCAGACCTCACATTTGCTGAGTAGCTCCAATTTGTGATCCTCCTGCCTCAGCCTCCTAAGTTGCTGAAATTTCAGGCTTACACCACTTGGCCTGGCTTCTGCTTTGTTTTTAAATCTTCATTCTGGTGGCTCTTCTTACCCTACATATCTTTAGGCTTCTCAGTGGATTTCTGGTCTGGAGATACCCTCGGGGTTGTTCATGTAGATGAAGAGGAACTTCACACAAGGAGGAAAAAAGACCAGGTGGTATCAAATAGTGAATCCAAAAACAAACAAACAAAAAATAGTGACTCCTTCAGAAGAGAGAGATGCCCTGGGTCATTTTATTGCTCTAACTGTGCTTCTTCAGTCAAGTTAGAGAAAACAGCTTACATGTTTTCTGCTCTTTCTGGCAATCTCCCTAACTTTTTCTATATTCTAAGCATGAACAAAATCTTCCATAAGAGAGGAAAAGATTCCTCAAATTCCTCAGGCAATCTCTGGGGGAAAAACCATCTCAGGAGTTTTAAAGCTTGTCAGAGATGCAAGGAGCATATAAAATATATTGTTGGGAGAAATGAATAAGTATTTCATTTTAGTGTTGAAATTGATTCCGAATAGCATGATACACTGCAGGGACATGACATGTCCATTTGCTTTTCCTGGCCTGCATTTTATATTTGCAAGTTTGCAGAGAGAAGCTTGACAGTACAGGAATCAGGCAGGGACAACTTTCCATAGTCCTAAACCAGCAGCTGCTAGAAGTCAGTACTAAATAGGGAATCTGGTGTACTAAAATTAAGCCTCCTTTAAAACTCAATGTACTAGACTGGCATGAACCTTGAAGACATTAGGCTAAGCAGAATGCCACACATGGAAGGACAAGTATTACATGATTCCACTTATATGAGTTACCTAGAACAGTCAAATTCATACAGACAGAAAGCAGAGGGGAAGGAAGGGGAGGGAAGGGGGAAGTGCTGGGGACTGAAATGGAGAAAACTATTTTATATGTGTTTATGGACATGTCAAAACAAACCCCACTATTATGTATAAATATGATGTACTAAAAAATAAAAAATAAAATAAAGAAAGAAAGGAGGCGAATAGTGGTTACCAGGTATGGGGAAGGTACTGTTTAAGGGGTACCATTTCAATTTGTGATGATGAAAGTTCTGAGGATTGTTAGCAGCGATGGTTACACAACAGTATGAATGTACTGAATACCATTGAACTGTACACTTGAAAATGACTAAACATGGTGAATTTTATGCCACATATATTTTACTCTAGTACCAAAAAAGTAGAACAACAACAACAGTATAATCATTCTAAACCAGTGAGTTTTTCTCACTGAAGTCCCTCATGGACTCTTTTAAGGTCTGAAAAGGAGGAGAGAGGAGCCATGTGGGGTGATTACTTCTACTTTCCCCACAATTCACCAGGGCCCTGTTTATTTGCTCTCAAACCACCCCGACCCCTGTCCCACCCTGCTGCTGCCACTGCCCCAGACCTCATAGCTCTTGTATGAACTGTTGTCATTGCTTTCTTTTAGAAGAAAGCTCTAAAAATTTGCCTCCTACATTGTCATTCAGTGTGGACCCTGTAGGTTTGCATGGCCTAGCAGAACAGGACTTTTTCCCCTTTCTTTCCTTTGTCGATTGGAGATCTTCTCCCTACTCACTTCCCCTCTTATGCCTTTGAGAAGAAAGAGAAGAAAATGGAAAAAAAAAAATTTAAAATGGGGGTGGGGAGGGAGAATCACAATTTAACGCCCAATTTCTAGCAACTATTTTTTTGTACCAGGGATTGAACCCAGGGGTACTCGACCACTGAGCCACATCCCCAGCCCTATTTTGTGTTTTATGTAGAGACAGGGTCTCACTGAGTAGCTTGGTGCCTCGCTGTGGCTGAGGCTGGCTTTGAACTCGCGATTCTCCTGTCTCAGCCTCCCTAAGTGCTGGGATTACAGGTTTATCCTCTTTTCAATAAGGAACTGACATTGCCATGCAGCCCTGAGTGTGAACCACCCTCAAGCTGGAAGAAGTACTATCTGTGTCAAGCAGGATAAGTGAAAAGAAACGCACACTGGATTCCTCATAGTGAAACTGCCGAACAACAAGGGCAAAGAAAAATGTCTTTAAAACATCCAGAGAAAATGGGGATCTCCAGGTAAACACCCAACACCTGCAAAAGGAAGACTGTAAAGCGTAAAGCAAACTTCTCAGCAGCCACAATGGAAGACAAAAGAGGGGATTACCTCTTGAAAGTTCAGAGAGAAAATAACTATCATCTAGAATTGCACCCCAGAAAAACTGCCTGTGACAGTGAAGGTTTATCATAAGAAAACACAAGGGAGAGTTCGCCGCTAACAGGCCTACAGAAGAAAATTCTGGAAGACTGACTTTAGGAGAAAGGAAATTATTCCAAAAGTAAGCTTTAAAGTACAGAAAGGAATAATGGATAGTTTTAAATTTATTTGTACTTAAAAATATAGCTTCAAAATAAGCAAAGCAAAAACGGATAGAAGTATGACAAATTGACCATACAGTGAATGATTTCAAAATATTTCATTGACAGGTTAAAGAGACAAAAATGACATAAAAAGATGTGGATGATATGATTAACAATTTTGAATTTTGGGATATATTAAAAACTGTACTTAGAAATTAGGGATACTTTCTTCTCAAACACACTCAAAATAATTATATAAGCACTGATCATGTACTAAGTAGTGCTTCTTATACTATCTTTGGGGGAAAGACCAAGGTTTTTTTTTTTTTTTTTTTCTGTGTTGGGGATCAAGAGTGGAGCCTCATGCATAGGCAAGTGCTCTACCACCAAATTACATCCTTTGCTCTAAAATAATCTCCAATTTACAGAAAAGTAAGAACAGAAAGAACTCTTTTATATTTTTCAAACAAATGAACCCATTGCCAGTGTTTTTCCTGCTTCCATTTCATTTTACCTACCTGTCTATCTGTCCTGAAGCATTAGAGAGCAACCTGCAGCTATTATGACTGACTCTTCACTCTTTTTTTTTTGGTACTGGAGATTGAACTCAGGGGCACTTGACCACTGAGCCACATCCCCAGCCCTATTTTGTGTTTTATGTAGAGACAGGGTCTCACTGAGTTGCTTAGTGCCTCGCCATTTCTGCAGCTAGCTTTGAACTCGTGATTCTCCTGTCTCAGTCTCCCTAAGTGCTGGGATTATAGGACTCTTCACTCTTAAATACTTATGTTTTTTTCTTTTTCCTCCATAATTAATTACCCAATTATTATTATTTTCCCATATTTTCTATTGGTGCACTATAATTACGTATTACGGTGGGATTCATCATTACATATTTGTTCATGCATGTGATATAACTATATAATTTGGCTAATGTCATTCCCCAGTATTTCTCTTTACCTTCCTCTCCTCCTGGCCCCCATCCCTTTCCTATACTCATCTCCCTTTGATTTCCATGAGACACCCTACCCGACCTTTCTTTTCCTTTGTCCTTTCTAGTTTCCTTAGGTAGTTTACTTTCTAAGAATAAAAATGATGTCTCATATAACAACAGTATAATTATCAAAATCAGGAATTTTAACATTGATCCCAAATCACTAATCCATAATCCATGTTTAAATTCACCTATGGTCCCAATGATATTCTTTTTTTAAAAATTTTTTTTTAGTTGTCAATGAACCTTTATTTTATTTATTTATATGTGGTATTGAGAATTGAACCCAGTGCCTCTTGCTTGCTAGGCAAGTGCTCTACCACTGAGCCACACCCCAGCCCCCCAATGATATTCTTCATAGCTCCATTTCCCCTAGGATCCAATCTAGTACTGTGCATTGCATTTAGTTGACATGTCTCTGTTGTTTCCTTTAATCTGGAACAGTTCCTACATCTTTCTTTGCTTTCTAAACCTAGATCCAAGGACTGGATATGTGGCTCACTGGTAGAGCACTTGCCTAGCATGTATAAAGTCCTGAGTTCAATTCCTAGCACCCACCCTCAAAAAAACACAAAACAGGGCTGGGGTAATGGCTCAGTGGTAGAGTGCTCGCCTAGCATGCATGAGGCACTGGGTTCGATCCTCAGCACCACATAAAATAAAATAAAGATATTCTGTCCACCATAAAATAAAGCTATTCCTTTAAAAACAAAAACAAAAACACAAAACACAAAACAACAACAACAACAATAACAACAACAACAAAAACAAGCCTTGACCTTCTAAAGAGTGTACCAGGCTGGCTACTTTTGTAGAATGTTCTTAAATTGGATTTATCTCTTGTTTCCTCATGATTAGATTCAGGCTATGTTTTTCAGGAATATCAAACAAATGATGTGACATCTTTCTCAGAGCATCATGTTCAGAGGCACATGATGTCAGTAATCTTATATTAACTTTCATTATTTGAATAAGATGTTGTCTGCCACATTTTCCTCCTACAAGGTCACTATTTTGTTTCTTTGTAATTAAGTGGTTTGTGAAAAGGAACTTTAAGACTATGTAAATAACTTAATCTTCACCAAACTTTCTCCTTCTAGTTTAGCACTAATGATTCTGGTTTCAACCAATTACTCCCATACTGGTTGTAAAATAGTGATTTTCCAACCCTATCATTTCTTCTTCAGTTATAAATTGGCATCCTACTGTAGAAAGGCACTTCCCTTCTTACCCATCTAACTAGCTAGTTATCTTTAGTGTGGACATATGTATTCTTATTTTATTCAATAATTATAATCCACTACCCTCATTATTCACTTTGATGTCCAAATTGCCCTAGATTTGGCCAATAGAAACCTCTTCAAACTGATTCCCATGTCCTTTGTTTTTTGCGATGATGGGAATCAAACCCAAGACCTCATGCATACTAGACAAAAAGGCCTCAAGCTACATCCCCAGCCCTTCCATGTCCTTTTGGCATACCCTCATCCTTTTGGATCACTTTGTAAGATGCTCCTGGATACATACCCTACCCAACTAGTTCTCTAACAAGACCTAGTTTTTTTTTAGTAGACAGTGGTATAAAGAAGTCAAGATTTGGGTAGTAGACCAATACTTAGATAAAACTACACTAATAAGTAATTAATGCAGTTAATAAAATACATTAGTAAATTTCTTTTGAGAAATAACCCCAGTGTCATCAAATACAAATTCTCTCTAAAGGACTCACCTCATTTAAGACCTCAAAGAATTCCCACAAATAAAATTCCAAGGCAAATTAACATCACTGTCAAAAACAACTAAACACACATGAAGGAAAACACACCATATAAAAGAACCAAAAGAAACCATAAAATAGGGGCTGGGGTTATGGCGCAGTGGTAGTGTGCTCACCTGGCATGCGTGAGGCACTGGGTTCGATCCTCAGCACCACATAAAAATAAAATAAAGATATTCTGTCCACCTACAACTAAAAAATAAATGTTAAAAAAAAGAAACCATAAAATAGACTTACAAAAACTTCTACTTGTTTTTCTTCTTATAGTACTGGGGATTGAACCCAGGGCCCCATACTACTTTATCACTGATCTATTTCCCCAGTATTTTTTATTTTATTTTGAGTTAGAGTCTTGCTGAGTTGTCCCGCTGGCCTGGAACTTGGGATCCTTCTACCTCAGGCTCCCAAGCAGTTGGGATTACAGGTGTGTACTATTATACTTGGCTAAGAACCTTTATTTTAGATGTGTAAGACCTTAGATTGAAAGAAAATTATAAAACTTTACCAAAAGTCACTAAAGAATAACTAAACAGATGGAAAGATATATAATGTTCAAAAACTAGATGGCAATATCATCGGTGTTAATCTCAAAGTAGTCTATAAATTCCACATAATTCCAGTGAAAATCATATTAGGAATTTTTATGAAATGTGAAGTATTGAATCTAAACTTTATGAGTTGGGCACGGTGGCACACGCCTGTAATCCCAGCACTTTGGGAGGCTGAGACAGGAGAATCCCAAGTTCAGAGCCAGCCTCAGCAACGGCGAGACACTAAGCAACTCAGTGAGACCCTGTCTCTAAAAAAAACACAAAATAGGGCTGAGGATGTGGCTCAGTGGTCAAGTACCCCTGAGTTCAATCCCTAGTACCAAAAAAATAAAACAAAACTATATATGAAAAATCAGAAGAGAAAAATCATTAAGACTTTTTTTTTTCTTTTTTAGATGAGGTTTTTGCTATGTTGACCAGCTGGGCTCGAACCTACAATCCTTCAGCCTCAGCTACCTGAGTAGCTGGGATTTTAGATATATAATAATCAAGACACTCCTGAAGGAAGAAATGAACTGGGTAAGAAGACTTGTCCTACAACCTGTCAATTATTATTATAATGCTATAGAAGTTAGGATAGATAAGTTGACTCAAGTGGGATAGAATAGAGAACCCAGAAACAGACTTATGCATTTATGGAAACTTGATACATATAAGAGATTTGACATGGCACATCACTGAAGAAGTGAGTGAGACAGTTGGTCAGCATATACAAAAGTCAATGTATCAAAGATTGAAAGTGCAAAGAAAACAAAACTTTATAACCTTTGGCTGAGCATTGTATCACACTCCTTTAATCTCAGCTACTTGGGAGGCTGAGGTAGGAAAAACATAAACTAAGACCAGGCTAGGCAACTTAGTAAGACCCTGTCTTAAAATTTAAAATAATTAAATTAAAATATATATATATATATATTTTTGGTACCGGGGATTGAACTCAGGGGCACTCAACCAGTAAGCCATATCCCCAGCCCTATTCTGTATTTTATTTAGAGACAGGGTCTCATTGAGTTGCTAAGCACCTTACCATTGCTGAGGCTGGCTTTGAACTTGCAATACTCCTGTCTTAGCCTCCCAAAGTGCTGGGATTACAGGTGTGCCCCACCATGCCTGGCTCTAATCTATATCTATCTATCTATCTATATATATTTAAAGGGCTGGAAATGTAGTTCAGTGACAGAGTGCTTACCTACCCTGGGTAAATCCCTCCTCACTCCCACACACAATTATTCGATCTTTAAAAGCATCTATTAGGCAATATTATTCTCAACTGTGGGAAGGAAAGACTCTTTAAATAAGAAATAAAAAGGGATAAACATAAAAGAAAACATTGACAAGGTCATCAATATTAAAATTAAGAACTTTGTCCAAAAGGACAACATCAAGATATGAAAACATAAGCCCTGAGCTGGGAAAGGCTACTTGCAAGACAGGTAACTGATAAAAGATTAAAATCCATAATATATTAAGAACTACTGTTATTCAACAAAGAAAGGGAGGGAAGCAGAGAAACCAACAGAAAATGAACAAAAGACATGAATAAGTAGATCACAGAAAAGAAAACACAATGGCAAATCATCCATGAAAAGATGTCCAGCCTCATTAGTGATGAGGGAAATGCAGATTTATATCACAAGATGAAAACATTCTACACACTTGATGAGCAAGAATTAAGAATTCTTTTTTAAAAAATATTTTTTAGTTGTTGATGAACCTTTATTTTATTTATTTGTTTATTTATTTTTTATATGTTGTGCTGAGAATCAGACCCAGTGCCTTACACAGGCTAGGCAAGCATTCTACCACTGAGCAACAACCCCAGCCCCAAGAATTAAGAATTCTGATATTGTAGCTGGGCGTGGTGGTATACACTTATAATCCCAGCACTTTGAGAGGCTGAAACTGGAGAATCGTGAGTTCAAAGCCAGCCTCAGGCACGGCAATGTGCTAAGCCACTCAGTGAGACCCTCTCTCTACATAAAACACAAAATAGGGCTGGGAATGTGGCTCAGTGGTCGAGTGGCCCTGAGTTCAATCCTTAATACAAAAAAAAAAAGAAAAAATTCTGATATTGTAAAGCGGTGCAGATATGAATTAGGGGCTATAATCCACTGCTGGCATACCAACTATTATAACCACTTTGGAAAACAATGTAGCGCTGTTTTATAAAATTGAATGTTCACGTCCCCTGGGACATAGTACATTTATGTCTAGATAAGTACCCTAGAGAAACCCTTAAAAATAAACACCAATTCTTTTGAAAATAGCAGAAACAAAACAAAAACAAAGGGGCTGGGATTGTAGCTCAGCGGTAGAGCGCTTGCCTTGCATGCGTGAGGCCTTGGGTTCAATCCTCAGCACCACGTACAAAGCAATAAAATAAAGACATTGTGTCCATCTACAACTAAAAAATAAAAATAAAAAAAAACAAAAACAAAAACAAAGTAAATAATCAAAATGTTCAACAACAGGAAATAAAGTATAGCTACATAGATCAATGTGGATGAGTCCTAGAAACATTGCATGAGGGAAAAAAGCAAATTACAGAAGACTAAACAATGAAATCTCATTTTTATAAAAGCTCAAAAACAGGCAAAAATAATATTTTTAAGAATACAAATAAAATGTGAAATGTTTTATTATTATTATTATTATTTTGGTACTGAGGACTGAACCCAGAGGTGCTTTACCACTGAGCCACATCCCCAGCCCTTTTTATATTTTATTTAGAGACAGGGTCTCACGGAGTTGCTTAGGGCCTTGCTAAGTAGCTGAAGCTGACTTTGAACTCTCGATCCTCCTGCCTCAGCCTTCCAAGCTACTGGGATTACAGGCATGTGCCACCGTGCCCAGCAAGACACTATTTTTAAAAGGGTAAGGGAATAGGATCAAAAAATAAAATAAAATAAAACTCAGGTGGGCACCCATCCAGTGGAACAGCTAGTTGATGGGAAAGGCACATAAGTCCATATGACAATAAGTCCTAGCTGTTACACAAGGTAGAGGGTTCATGCAGCTCACTTTATTATGCTTCTTTATCTATATCAGCTTTTTCAATCTTTACACCACTGACATTTGGGGCTGGATAAATCTTTGCTGTGAGGAGCTGCCTTTTGCACTGTAGGATATTTAGTAGCATCCCTGGTCTTCCTTACTTGCTAGAAGCTGGTGGCAGCCCACCCCACCCCACTCCATACACACAGCCTCGACAACAAAAAATGTCTCCAGACATTGCCAAATGTCCCCTGGGGAGCAAAATTGCCCCTGGTTAAGAATCAATGATCTACATATGTGTTCTTTATATATTTGAATGTTTTAAATATTCAATAATAAAAGAGTGTTTAAAATTGATGGGTAGAAGATTCACTCTGTGAAACACAACCAGGAAGACATCATTACGAGCTCAGCATGTCTGAGCCCGTTGAAGGCCTTTGAAGTGACAGTGCAGAGTAGAGTGAGCTGACAGTTTCAGTGGGGTTTGACTAGCAGGTGATATTTCTAGAAATGGGACCAGGTATCAAAAAATCCATGACTCTAGATACACTGGAGGAAAATTTCTGCAATCTTTTTCAATTTGTTGGGAAATCTAAAAACTTACATCAGCCTTTTAATGCACTGTTTAATTTTTTTAAAAAATCTTTTATTCATAATGTGGGGAAGAATCTGGGAACAATGGAGGAACTCTGTTCACAGGGGTGTAAGGAGGGAGGGGGCATGGAGACAGTAAAGGTGGTGGAATATGATGGTCATCATAGCCCTAACTTTATGTATGACTGCATGTATGTTGTGATTCTATATCACTTACAACTGGAGAAATGAAATGTTATCCTCTAAAAAAAATAAATAATAATAATAAAATTTTAAAATTTGGAAAAAAAATAATTAACTTTGTAAGCATGTAGAATAAATTTATTTAAATAGTAAAAAAAAATCTTTTATTGATTTTTGAAAACAGAGCCTATGTTTATAGAAACCCTTTCTTTTAAAGCCTTGAAAGAGGTCTGTGCGTTTTACTGTCTGTGGCCCTCAAGTGATGGGCTATCTCCAGGAATAACACCCAGAGTGCATAACACCACTGAGGTTCCATTTTTACCATGTACCCGCTTGACCCAAGAGTCACCCTAATGATGTGGTTCTCCTTATAGCATCTATCTGGCTCTTATACTTACACTACAGTTCCATTTAACCCCTGATGGGAAAAGCTCATGACTCTCATTTTTAAAATGAAGAAACACACAAAAAGAAGATATATGACTTTTTCAAAACATTAGAATCCAGATTAATTGATTTTAAATAAAGCTGGGCACGGTGGTGCATGCCTGTAATTCCAAGCAGCTTGGGAGGCTGAAGCAGGAGAATTGGAAGTTCAAAGCCAGCCTCAGCAACTTAATGAGGTACTAAGCAACTCTGTGAGATCCTGTCTTTAAATAAAATATATAAAAGGGTTGGGGATCTGGCTCAGTGGTTAAGCATACCTGGGTACCTCCAAAAAAGAAAGAAATAGAGTTGGCATGAATATCAGGCCTCCTGGTCTTAGTCTTCATGCTTTTCCCTCCAGACTGTGTACTATGGGCACATGTGAGTCTGTGGGTGCAGTTATGTGTGTTTGTACATGTCTCTTTGGGGGTTTATGTATGTTTTTCTGAGGATAAGATGTTAAGGAGGAGAAAAGGCAAAAGATTGAAAAAAGGAGCCAGGAAGAGGGGAGTGGTAGAAAGAGCATTGGCTGCAGAAGATCCTTTGGGCAAAACCTCTCTGGATCTCAGTTTCTTTAACATAAAAACTCAGACTGATTGCAAAAATCAAATGAGATGTGCATTTGAAACACCTAAGGTCTATCTATGTAAACATTAGTGACTATCCTTATTATAATTATTATTTGACATGTATTCCAGATGATTAAGCAACCTGCATGGTAGGGTGACTCACATTTTGTTCATTTCTTGGCATCAGCTCTTACCATATGTCCAGCTCAGAGGAATATTCAGTAGCTCCCAGCAAAGCATCAGGAGGCCGGTACCAGAGGGTCACGACTTCTGAAGAATATGTCTGGCTGGGAATGGACTTGGCCCGAGCAAGACCTGTCCAAAGGGGAAAATCATGGAAGCCGTTGTGGTGGCCTTTCTGGGAGGCATAGTGATATTCACTCTACCAGGGAGAGTTTGACTGGCAGAGTAAACAGCATTTTAAAAATAACACACAAACTTTGGGGGACTTTTTTTTTGGTATTGGGGATTGAACTCAGGGGCACTCGACCACTGAGCCACATTCCCAGCCTTATTTTGTGTTTTATTCAGAGACAGGGTCTCACTGAGTTGCTTAGCACCTCGTCATTGCTGAGGCTGGCTTTGAACTCACAATTCTCCTGTTTCAGCCTCCCAAAGTGCTGGAATTACAGGTGTACACCACCACGCCTGGTAACTTTGGGGGATTTTAATGGAACAACTCAGCTCTCTTGACTCCTGACCCTTCACCAAGAGGATTTCCCAAAACCTGACTGCTTTGTAGCTGGGTATGGAATTCCTGGTGGCTAAATGCGGTCAGGTGACCAAGTTCTTGCCCATATGATGTGACCAGAGATGATGTGTGAACTTCTTGGTCATGTCCTAGTGGAGAAGTGACCTGTTCTGCTTTCTTTTTTTCTTTCTCTGAGCTGTGATGAGCCTGAGGTGGCAACCACCTTGAAATACGCAACTGAGAAAATGTCATGGGGATGGTGGAACTAAGGAAGAAGCCTGGGCCAGGACACCAGGGGCCACAACACGAGCTCTGACCGTGTGGTCAGGACTCTTAGCTTCTAGCATGCTACACCTGTGTAATGTGTGGTCTCTGCAACAGCAACCAAATTGTGTTTAGGACTAATATGTCTACCCTCCATTTTATAGCCCAGGAACTCCCAGTCTCATAGGTAAAAGATGGGGACTGCTGATCCAAATTATTTAGTTTATTAGGACCTGATATGTACTTCTCTCAAGCACTGCTCCACAAAATTAGAGCATTTTTGTCAGCTGCTTATTTTACATAATCTGTGTGATTTGTAACTGGGAAAAAAAACCTTAAAAGAGGAGTTCATTCTTGTAGAGAAATGGTAAATGAATTTCTGTTAGATGCTTACATGTCAAGATGAATGCTACTACCTCATAATAAAGTCCCACAGTACAGCACCACCATCTGACATTTGCCAAACAGAGAAGAGTAGTTCCTCTGCTCTCATGGAACCAGTTTGTCAACAAGCATTTATTGAGCACCTAGTATGGTAAGGGGCTCTAGGGATAAAATGATAAGTAAAATCAATCCCAGCTGCCCTCATAATGCTTATACTCTAGTGGAGAAGAAAAAGTTGTATGTGTGTACATTTGTGTATGTGCATGTGTGTGTATTTGTGTGTACCTGTGTGTATGTGTGTTGGTGTGTGAATAGAATTATAAACTGTGACAAGTGCTAAAATGGAAAGATAACAGTGATACTCAGAGGAAATCTGTGTCCCTTTGATGGGAACACAGTCACATTTTTGTAGATACTTAGGTGAGCAAGAAAAAGTGTCCATTCCTACAGGAGTCTGTGCTATAGTCTGGAGTTAACCTCTTTATTCTGGGATAACCTTTATCTATTCTGACAGAATTTATAGTATCTACTCAGATGTAGGGAAATCTACTGAGTCTACTCTGCCAATGCTACTATATTAAAAAATGGCAGCAAGGTAGTAAGGGATGCCTAAATTTTGGGGCATCTGACTAGATTGGGGCTTGATGGAATCCTAGGAAGCTGCTGATCTCCCCTCTTTCTTGCCTCACACTTCCTGGATGGTAGTTATCTGATATCCTCACTGGGCATCTCCTTCCCAGCCTCCAAGTTTTCAAAGGCCAGGACTAGTCAATGCACACAAAAGCTTCGTTGTTCATAGCCCAGAAAGAGACCTGAAGGGCAACTTACCGAAATCAGCCAGTTTGAGCTCTCCCAGGTGACTGATGAGCAAGTTCTGAGGTTTCAGGTCCCTGTGAAGAACGTGTTGGTGGTGGATGTACGCCAGGCCCCGCAAAAGTTGAAACATAAAAAGCTGGAAGGAATGAACACCAAACCCAAGGACATTTGAGCCATTATGCGTTGACTTCTCTAAATCAAAAACAGGCATCTGAAAGAATATAGTGAAAGTGTCTCTTGAGAGAGACCAAAAAAAAAAAAAAAAAAAAAAAAAAAAAAAAAAGACTACATCTATTCAGAGGGAGGAAAAAGGGACAAGGAAAATCTAGTAACTAGACCACATCCTAAACAAAGGGATTCTGGCTTCTCTTGACATCTCTTTTCTTTGACACTGCAGGAATTACCCTTCCTTAAAAATATAAAGCAAAACTTTGAAGTTTCCCTTGGAACACTAGTTATTGATTTAGATGTGAAAGATATAATTTTCCCCCACCAAAGATTTTGGCATATAAGATCAAAGTTGACCTGGAAATGATATTCTAAAGTTTACAACTATGAAAGTTTTCCAGACTCTGATATGAAACCCTTTTCTAAACACAACACAAGGAGACCTGACTGGGACATATATCCTTCGATGGTGTTAGGAAAGAAAGGAGTCATTATCTTTTTAAACTTAATTTAAAAGTCTTAAATGCAAAACTGAAAACAAG
Source organism: Geosciurus inauris (assembly GCA_004024805.1). NCBI lineage: Eukaryota > Metazoa > Chordata > Mammalia > Rodentia > Sciuridae > Geosciurus > Geosciurus inauris. Next base: position 247,509 of record PVHX01000256.1, on the reverse strand, counting down.
AGAAACATACACTATAGATTACAAGGGAAGAAAGACCAAGAAAAGTGAGCCCTCCTCCAAAAAAAACCAAAAAATCAAAACAAAATAAGGAATAAACAGTAGGGAGAAGAAAGGAGAAAGAGTGGTGGTGCTGGTAGAGGAAGCAAAAATATATTCTAGGCCACAATTCTAAAATGTTTCACATGGGGGCCAGGGTGCAGCTCAGTGGTAGAGTGCTTGCCCAGCATGCATGAAGCCCTTAGCACTGAAAAAAAAAATTTTTTTTCTTGTTGTTGTGAAACACAGAAACCGAAGACATTACTAAATTCCTATCAAGGTAGAAGCTTACAAGGAAAAAATAATGTATCTCTTGCTATTTTCCAGTGCCACTGGCAATGAGAATCCAAACACCAACATTAGTGTTTACAAAGATCTCTGCCAACTGGGAACATGTTCTGACAGTTTAGAAAAGGCCAGGCCCAGCATTCCTGGGAACACAGGCAAAATGGCAGATGCAGAGATGTGTGGATAAATCCACTTTTCTCATGGCATCATGGAAACTAGGACCTTCAGAGCTGCTAGACCAGGGCTAACCTAAAAATGACATGGAGACATGGGAGCCAAGTTAACGAGCAGTATGGTCCAGCCAAAGCAGGAGATGGGCAAGCTTATCTGCCAGATAAATATGTATTTATATATATATAGATATCTGGGGATATGGCTTGGTGGTAGAGCATTTGCCCGGCATGTCCAAGGCCCCGAGTTTATTCTCCAGTACTGGAAAAAAAACAAAAACAAAAACAAAACAAGGTTAAAAATTTCTTGGGCTAAGAATGTAGCTTAGTGCTGAAGTACTTGTCTAGTATGTATGAGGCTCCCAGCACCACCACCCCAATTTCTTTTTCATTTGACTCTTCTTTAAAATGTTCATTGTTCCTATGAGTCTTCCTAACACTTTATCTTTCTGGTGCTTCAAACACACACACTATTCAATTTACCATTCACCAATAAGCTACCTAAGCACAAAATTCTCATGCCAACATTTAAACCTTCTAGTTGGTATAAATAGAAATTTTCATAGACAAGACAATAAAAAGAACCAATTTAAATTCCAGGCAAAAGATAAGGTATCATGGTATATGCTTTCAATGAGAAGGGATGAAGGAAAGAGGGAGATGAAGACAGGTGAGAGACAGCAGATAGGAAGATGGTGACCACACAGCATTCCAGCCTTTGGAAGACAACTTGTCCTCAGTTTACAGATAAGAAAACCAGGATGCAGGAAACATTAAAAATGTGTCTAGAGCCGGGCACAGTGGGTGCATGCCTGTTATCCCAGCCACTGGAGAGGCTGAGGCAGGAGGATGGAAAAATTTGAGGTCATCCTAGCAAGACCCTGTCTCAAAATAAAAAGGGCTGCAGATGTAGCTCAGTGGAAGAGTATACCGAGTTTCCCTAGTGCCAGGAAAAAAAAATATCTAGGAAGAGTCTAGAAAGAGACAAAAGTCATGGCACAGACTCAAATTCAGAACTGCCTGACTCCACTATACCATCCTGAGAAAAGACAGGAAATTGAAACATGACAGGAAGGAGACAGTCAGCTGGCTGAGTCAGAGACACAGCTTCTTGGTGGGTCAGCTTGAAATGCCTTTTATGTCCCAAGTGTAGACAGGTCTCACTAATTAGTCACACCCACCTCCTACCTTCTTGCTGCTCAGCGCCCTGATTCTCTGCCTCTTCAGGTACCTCCAAGCATTGTAAATGACAAGGCCCTGTGGCACTGAGGTACAGTATTTTGTAGCTACAGTTCTTGAAACTGCCGTGTGTGCTGACTAAGCTCACCACCCACTCGCTCTTTCATCCCTCACAGCCTGGATATTTCCTTCAACAATTACTCCATCATGCTATCACCAAATCCTATGATGTTTTCTCAGTCAACGTCAAGCCAGACCGTGGGCGACTCTTTCCAAAGAGGCTTCCCATACCCCAGGGCTTAGACCTGTTTCCAACACAATAAGGTTTGGGAGGAAAAAATAATTCCACTGGGCTAGTGCCCTCTGGGCTAGGAGTCCCTCAAAAGAAGAACTGGATCATTCAGCCTACTATGTGCAGGGAAGCCTGCCTCCTGCCACTTTTCAGGGATCCCTAGGATTCATATTAGAAATCTAAAAAAGGATGTCATTTTTGGGGGAAGGGTACCAGGGATTGAACTCAGGGCCACTCAATCACTGAGCCACATCCCCAGCCCTATTTTGTATTTTATTTAGAGACAGGGTCTCACTGAATTGCTTAGTGCCTCACTGTTGCTGAGGCTGGCTTTGAACTCATGATCCTCTTGCCTCTCAGCCTTCTGAGCCACTGAGATTATAAGCATGCACCACAGTGCCCGGCAGATGTCATGTTTTGACATAGAAAGTGCCCCAAAGCTTTATGTGTTGAAGGCTTACTACCTAATGCAACAATGTTCAGAGGTGGGGCTTTAAGGAAGTGATTGGATCATAAAGGCTCTGATCTCATCCATGGATTAATGGATTAATTGGATAGGCTCATAATTGAATCAGCTACTGGGAGGTGGTGGAAACTGTAGGAGGTGGGGCCCAGTTGGAGGAAGTATATCACGGGGGCATTCCCTAGAAGGGTATATTTTGTTCCAGGTCTCTCTTTTCCCTGTCTCCATGAGGTGAGCAGCCTCCTCCACCACATGCTCCCCACCATGATGTTCTGCATTACCACAGTCCCCTGTCCCCCCCAAAACAGAGGCAAATGACTACAGACTGAAACCTTGAGCCAAAAATCTTTCCTCCCCTGAATTGATTTTCTCAGGTGTTTTGTTACAGTGATAGAAAGCTGACTAACACAAAGGCAAACCTCACTAGGATTCCCACCATGTTTTTCTTGGTCACTTTTCAATATATAAGTCTCTAACTATTGCCTTCTTTCCCATAAGCTCATCTCCATGCTGTTCTGCTTTTCCTCTCATTGAACCCAGTATCTGTTGCTCTTTTTTCTCCCAAACCTTTTCATTCTTTATGCTTCACTCCTCAATCCTGGTTTCAAACCCTCCAAAATCTCAGCTCTAATGAATTTTTTTCTGCCTCCTCCTTCAATGAGACGTGAGTTCACTGCTTCCCTACAGTATTCTCTTGTAGATGCGAGTTTTTCTTTTTTCTTTACTTTTCATTTTTTTAAATTTATTTTTAAATTTTTCTTTTCTTTTTTTTTTAGATGCTAGTTTTTCTACAACTTCCTTATAACTTTGATCACCAAAGGTAGAATAAGCTACCTCTCCCTTCCCAGTATCATTTCAAAACCATTACTTTTTCTGGGTTTGTAGGTACTTACCTGTAATCCCAGCTACTTGGGAGGCTGAGGCAGGAGGATTACAAATTCCAAGTCAGCCTGGTCAACTTAACAAGACCCAGTCTCAAAATAAAATTTAAAAAAGAGCTACAAATATAACTCAGTGGTAGAGGGACCCTGAGTTCAACCCCCAGTACCTCAAAAACAAACAAACAAACATGCATTACTTCTCTATCCTTAATTTTAGGTGTCTCTTAGATTTTCATGCCTTCAGCTCATCTTTCTATACCCTGTCTTTTCTGTCATCTACTCAACTCCTGTTCACTATCATTCACTGAAGACTTGGGCATCTGGATTATAGCTGTTGCCTCATGACATCAGTGCTTAGGAGAGTGAGTCTGACCATCCTTCCCAGCACCCTCTATCTGCTTCTCTGGTCACATGTTGGATCTCACCATTATATGAAACTGTCCTCTGAAATGTGAAATTTGTCCCCCTATAAAAAGGCTTTCATAGTAAGGCCTATGAAGAGGTTTTCTACAAAAGGCCATCATCACCATGCCTTTTGCCATGAAATCCAATAGACTCCTCTCGTTTCTTATCTCTGCAGCATTTGTTGACCATGTTTTCCTTTGTAACACACTTTCTCTCTTCTTGGTTTCCCAGTCTCCTCATTTTTCTCCTGCATTTCTGGCTGTTCTTTTAATGGTTTCCACTTCTACTAATGTCTAATATTAGACATTACCATGTACCTTAGAGCTCTGTCCTTGACTGTCTTCTCTTATGGATCTATATATTCTCCCTTCATCACCTTAACCCCTGACATGACTCATATTCTGATCATTTGAAACCTTTATCTCCAACTCTGATCTCTTTCCTGACCTTTAGACTTACATGGCCTGATGTTCACCTGGACATCCCATCATCTCCTCACTCAGCAGGTCCAAACATCATTCACTGTATCTTTTCAATATCCATTTTCTTCCTATCCCTCTGTCTTGGTGAATGGCACCACATCCCCCTCAATACTCAAAGCCAGAACAGTTCCTGCCCATGCTTCCTTTTCCTGTCAGTGCTAAGTAACTGATCCCTCCACCACTGTCTCTCATCTGCACCACTGTTGTTCTGATAACCCTTGCTGTCAAGGCTGACACCTGGTAGACACCAGCACTTAGGGAACCAGTAGAGGAAGAGAAGTCTACCTGCTATGTGAGTGGGAGTTGGGGGTGGGGCAGGTAGGATAAATCAAGGAGAACGTTGGGTCAGGATAATACAACATTTTTTTTTAAAGAGTATTTCCCTCTTTTCAATCTACTCACCACCACACTGTCATCATAATGAGCTTTACAAAAAGAATATCTGAATTTATTCCCTTCTTGTTTAAAATAGTGTAATGGGTCCTTATATGGAACAGAATGACAGACAGGTCCTTTATGCTCTGGCTCCTACTTATTATCTCCTCTCATCTTTAACCATTGCTGATTTTTAAACTCCAGCCTTACTGAATTAGCTTTAGTCTTGGGGCTATACCATGCCTTCTCTGGCATTCTGACATTTCCACTGCTGTCTCCATCCTGGGGAAATCATCCCTACTCCCATCTGCTTTGATTGGACAACTTTTTCATTTTTGCCTCCATATACCCCCCCAAAAGTTCCTCTACTTATTAGTGTATTCCTCACAGATCTACAAAGCCCTTACTGCCAAGAGGAAGATTCTTGTTATTATAATTTATTTTACCATCTAGGAGTTCAAGTGAATCTTGTAGGTAAAGTACATGCATACTTTTGATAGCACATGTGAAGGGATCACTCTAAAATTGACCTCATTGGTTTCATTTCTGGCAGACTGACATAGGCCACTTTAGGGCATGTTCTCTTTTTACAATATATTCATGACCATCGGAAGATATCAATGTGACATGGATGGCATCAGGGTCTTCACAGCCACCATAGGTTTTCTCTTCTCTATCCATTACATTCTTATAAAATTCTGTTGCAGTTCCACAGGAACATTAGTAGTTTCTCTCAGCCCTGTGACCACTGCATGTCCCCCCATACAGCCACAGCCCCTACTCCAGGGCCACCCAAAGGATGATTTTTATCTGTATTTCTTGTGTTTATGATACTCTCCACCATGCCCCCTTGAAATAGGCTCTTCCTTTGACTTCCATGACAAAGCATTTCCCTGGGTGCTTTACATCCCTCGAAGCTGCTTCCTTTTGCCGCTTGCTGTCCTGTCCCTCTTGTCATCCTTTAAAAGCAAAAGTTCCATCCTCCATCTTCTTCTCTTGGTGTACTTTTGGTTATCTACTCTCCCATCTTTTACTCCAAAATCCATGAGTCACCTACCCTCAGACCTACATCTCCAGCTCACATCTCCCTTCTGAGCACCAAGATCCTCATCAGTTGCCAGATGCTCATTCGCTTTGGATATCCCATCTCAACTGGGCATGTCTCCACAGGTCTCTTCTCCCTCCCCAAATCAACTTCTCCTATTTCTGTTCATAAATCTATAATTCTCCTTGTCAATCAAGTTCAAAATCCTCCAGCCCCATCGTTTTCTTCCTTGTGCCCAGTTAGCCCTCGAACCCAGACTGAACTCTTCTTTATTATGGTTTTTCACATTTCTTTCCATTCTTACCATCACTACCATAATTTAGGGCTTTATGACTTTTTACCTATATCCATGCCACTCAGTGTTTGGTCCTACACCAGCAGCATCTGTATCACTTTGGATCATGTCAGAAATACAGAAACTCAGGCTTAACTCTAGACGTGCTGAATCAGATCCCCTGGTAATTTGTCTGCCAAGAGTTTGAGAAGTGGGCTGGGACTGTAGCTCAGTGGTAGAGCGCTTGCCTCGCATGCGTGAGGCCCTGGGTTCGATCCTCAGCACCACATACAAAGCAATAAAATAAAGACATTGTGTCCATCAACAACTAAAAAATATTTAAAAAAAAAAAAAAAAAGAGTTTGAGAAGTGCTAGACTAGACCACATCAATAACTCCCTGACTCTAGCCTCTGTTTCCCTTTAATCCATCCCTCAGATCACAGTCCTAAACATTTCCTGTTGATTGTGTCATTCTCTCTGAACTCAAACCCCTGTGATGACTATACTAAGGAATAAAATCCATACTTCTCAGAAAGTATGGCTCTAATCTAGTTCCCCAGACTTGTGTGCCCTGTTTCACTAATGTTCTCTGTATTTCAGGCCAATAGAACCAAAGATGCAGTATGGCACTTGTAGAAAAGAATTTTAACCAGGAGTTGCTTTTAGTAACAGTAAATCTGGTTCCATGAACTCAGGCAATAAGTGGTCCTCTCAAATTCTGGATTCCTTGTGTGCAAAATAAGGAAGTCAAACCAGCCATGTAGGTTTTATATATATATATATATATATATATATATATATTTTTTTTTTTTTTTACTTGCAGGTGGATACAATATCTTTATTTATTTACTTATTTATTTTATGTGGTGCTGAGGATCAAACCCAGCACCACATATGTGGTAGGCAAGTGCTTTACTGCTAAGCCACAGCTCCAGCTCCCAGCCCTGTGTTTTTAAAGCTTTGTTGACTGCAATCCATGATAAGAAATTCATACACGTCCAGTATCTATCTCCATACATAAAAATAAATACAGTTACAACTGGAACAAAAGATGCACAAAATAATACTTGCTCTAAGTGTAATGCACTCTAATGTTTTCTATTCTCTTTTCATTCATTTTATTTTGTTTAAAAAATGCTGATTGCTAACCACCAAATTGATTTTATGACCCACTAATTGGTAAGAATGTGTAGGCTGAAAAACATTGTAGTGCTTCTAGCCCTAACAGGGCAGGACTCGGGGTCCCTCTTGCTCAAGCACATCCTTGACTTTTCACTCTGTGCCTTTTCTGAGAGCATTTCCTCCCCCAGGACCATCTTCTGCTATTCCAGCCTCTTCAAATACAGTGCATCTTTTAAAGCCTGAAACTTTTCCAGAAGTCTTCTTTGCAAGTCTATAGTACCAGGTCTCATTTCGCACTTGGCATAATTCACAAATATCCCACCATAACACCAGTGTACATATCTTATCTGCTGTTTTTATGTATAAGCCCCTGAAGGTCAGGAATCATATCCTCTGTGTCTTTTTATCCTTGTCATCATTTTGGACAGTGTCCAGCATGTAAGTCACTCCAACTTGAAAATCTGTCTTTCTCCATTATTCTTCTTCCTCTGTTGTTCTGTTTAATCAATACTCTAGTTCCTTGGCCCTTCCATCTTCTCCTGAGCAACTGCTTAGTTTCACTTCCTACCTTCAGGTTAGACACTACCTGGCAGCACTTTAACCACCATCACGTTAACAATCCCCTCATCTTTCTTGCTCAACTGGCTTTTCTTTTCACATGTCTGGCAAAACTCTAACTCTGGATCAATCCAAATGTTTACTTTTTCTAAATGCCCTCCATTCAAATTGTTAAACACTGCCATAAAAAAAAATCCCATCGTTATACAGATGATTTAATGGCCTTCATCCTTTAGCAGAGGAGACATTCCTTCTCGGTTTCCTTGGATAGTTCTCTATCTCATCATCCATATTTATTTCAATTTTTTTTTCCCACTCTACAGGTCTTGTCCTCAAATATTCCCTCCCAAACCCAAGACTGGGTCAGGCCCACTCACTATGTGTTCCCACTGTATTTCTAGTTAACGTGGACATAGTACTGAGCACTTTGCTTCAAATTGCCTAGTTGAGTCCATATATCTTATTTCACTTTAAGTTCATTTTGAAAAATAAGAAACACAACTTGTTATTGAAACTATAGAATTTAATATAGCACTGAGTACTCAATATTTCTTAAATGAATGAATAAATGAATACATAAATAAATATTAGTTCAATGAATAAATATATCACATACAGATCTCACATGGTTATTCTAAGAGTTGATCAATTAATTAATGCCAATAAAACCTTAGGGAGTAAAAAGTATGAATATAAATAACTTCTAAAATTTATAATGTAGAATCACTGCTAGTTAAGAGTTCACTGTTATTGCTATTCTAATGACTGAGAAAATGGAATTTAGTCCCATATGTATAATAGGATCCACTAGAACAAGCAATGCAAATTTTAATCATGGGCCATAGTAGTCTCCCATGAAAAAGGGAGACTTTATTTTATGAAGTCCTAGCTTCATTTCTTTTCTTTTAATGTAATTCTTTTTTTTAAACATTTATTTTTTTTAGGTATAGGTGGACAGAATATCTTTATTTTATTTTTATGTGGTGCTGAGGATCGAACCCAGTGCCTCACGCATGCTAGGCGAGCACGCTACCACTGCGTCACAATCCCAGCCCTAATGTAATTCTTTTTAATTAGTTTATACTTCTGAGGACACATTGGCATGATGTCAATGACTAACAGGGTTAGGCTACCCAGAAAATAGCTAGATATTGCTCCAGATCTCAAGGGACAACTCTTTTTTTTTTTTTTTTTAAATGTTTCTCTAGAATACAAGTGAGGATCATCTTCTTATTTCGTGTCATGGGACTTGGCTAGGTGATGTCAATCTGTTTCAAAATTCTGTTGTGGACAGAAGAGCCTGACCTTGGCAGTACTCACCCTGACATTATGAGGATGAAGCCCTCCTGGATGCTGAGACATATACTGGGCCAGGTCTGTGTGCTAAATGGAGCAGCAGAGGAAGAGAAAACAAGAGGGAAGTCAGTGGTGCTTTAGAGGTATCCTAAAGCAGACCACAGACCTGACCATCAAGGATGAATGACGAAGTTAAGGATCTTTGAGACCAAGATGTAAAAGGAATATAAGCAGGTTTTCTGAGACTCCACTGTTAAGGTCAAACACAATGTGTCTTTCTGACAGTCTGCTTTGTAGAAGGAAGACTGTTTCTTGGCACAAATGGAGATGCTCGTTATGAATGCCTGGCACTGACATGACACAGAAAATGTTCACCCTCCAAGTGTCCTTGGAGGCAAGTCAAGTACGTGTGCCTTGTGATTTCTTTCTGCTCATTTGAGTCTTTTTTCCTTTTAAAAGTACAAAATGAGTTGTTCTTTAATAAGCTTGCATGTGATTTTTAAATATCTTGTGACACATCTTTATTGTCAATGAAATAAATGTTGGGTCATGCTCAAATAGTGATTAAAAACAGACTTTATTTAAAGTGCAAAATTTTATGTAGGAGGCAAATTCAAAATCTTAGTTTATTATTGATGGTGACAGGAAGAGAGACAGCAAAAATAGTGGACAAGGAAGCCAAGTGTGGTGGCACATCCCAGTAATCACAGGAACTTGGGAGCTGGGGCAGGAGGATTCCAAGTTTGAGGCCAGCCTCAGTAACTTAAAGAGAACCTCTCTTAAAATAAAAAATAAAAAGGGCTGGAGATGTGGCTCAGCAGTAGAGCAACCCTGGGAAAAATCCCCAGTACCAAAAAAAAAAAGAGTGGACAAAGAAGCTGGACTATGGGTGGATATAGCAATAATAAGACTGCACAAATCACAATATAATGGGAATTTCCATGCTCCCTTCCACATTGTAATGAAAGTTTTACCATGCCACAAAATATCAACAAATTCATTATACAAGCACCAGCTTCTCCTTCATGTATTGTAAAATGCTGGAGAACTCACCATGTATTCAAAAACGAATGTCAGGGTCTCTTTGGTGTGAACTATGTCATGCAGAAGCACAATATTCGCATGTTTCAAGCCTTTCAGGAGAGAAGCTGGAAAGATTAAACAAAATATTAAATCAATCACTGATAACAAAAGTGCTTTTTTAAAAGCTATCAAGCAGTGTTTATTTTTTTAAACATTTCAAATCAAGCATTCTGTTTTCTTACAGCTAGAAATAAATCTCTCTGGAAAGAATAGTTAAAATGACAAAGTCCATTATTTTTAAAATGGTGAATCACTGCATATATACAACTTATCATTCTTACAGGCTCGAGTGGTTGCAAAAATCTGTTTCTGTTTACCTCATCAATTTCATCAAAGCACTCTGAGCACTTTGTGAATGCTCTCCTCTGGGAATCTCATCATTCCCACTCCACAGCAATAGGAGCAGGAGCCTGGAGAGATAAAGGCCAGCAGGCCTTTGCAACATAAGACCAGTCTCCAGAATGCAAAGTCCCACTAGTAGTCAACAGGGCGGGTGGAGGTGATTAGAACTGGGAGCAGGTTATAAAAGTACAGGGTGAAGACTGGTTGAGACATGTTAGGGAGTAGAAAGGCTTTCCTAGGGAATGTCACATACCTCCGTGGAAAGGAGAAAATGTGAACTTGAAAAGAGAGAGCCAAACTTGGGAAGTCAGGAGAGGGGAGGGGAAGGGCCAACGACTATCTCTTGTCTCTTCAATAACAAATTACTATTAGATTGCTAAATGTAGCCCTTTAAAGGAGAGAAATAATTACAAAGGCCAGGAGTGGCTGGGAACAGAGTTGAAAAGTTATCATTGAGGGCTCCAGAGATAGGAAGACCCTGTCTTCAGGGGGGCAAAAGCCAGAAAAGCCACCATAAAGAGATGATAAGTCTCAGCTCGGGGCATCCCTGAATGAAAATATAGTGTCTTTAAGACTTAAAAGAGGGCTGAGATGCAGCTTGACTACTAATGGGGCTTTGCATCCCTGGATTCAACCTCCATCATTGGGGTGGGGAAGAGAGAGAAAGAAAGGAAATGTTAAGTATAAAAGTTCTGTAGAGTTCACCTGCATTTCACAAATCTCTTGCACCAACTCCCTCCCAGTATAGCATTCCCTAAGATTAAAAACAAGCAAACAAACTTAAGTACTCAAATTTGGGAACAAACTTATTTCCTTCAGGAATCATATCCTGTTGTAATGAATCCTCATTCTAGCCCTCCTGACAGCCCTTCTCCTTTCTAATGGGGGCACCTCTGCTTTTCTCCAGGAACCAACCCTCTTCTGACTTAATCCATATGCTGCTGCTGCTTCTTTTTTTTTTTTTTTTTAATTTTTTTTAGTTGTAGATGGATGCAATATCTTTATTTTATTTATTTTTACGTGGTGCTGAGGATCGAACCCAGTGACTTACGCATGTGAGGCAAGCACTCTACACTGAGCCACAACCCCAGCCCCCTCCATGTGCTTCTGATGTGGCTGACTTCACTTCCACCCAGTGTGAGCCTAAGATCCAACCAGAGAGCAGCCACAGTGATGGATGTTTGGTTCAGAGACAGGCACAAAACCTAGGCCTAGGAGAGCCCTACTTTGGTGGTGTCATCAGGAAAGAGGTGCTTTCTTTTCTACCGTGAGAGAGGAATTTGTGGGATTTAACCAGGAATTGCTGGGACCAAATTACCAACACCTGGTGACTGCAGGCCTAGGAACAAAACTAAGCCAGAGAAAACCAGTGTTGAGTGATGGAGACATGCGGATTCTAACTGTCACTGTTTGTACCCTGCAAACCTGTAATTATCAGGTCTGTGAGCTAGTGCATTTCCTTTTTTATTCAGTTGGTTGGAACTGGGACTTTCTTACCACCAAAGGAACTCAAAATCCTATTATGCTGTAATTTATACTTTTTGCTCCCAAAGTCCTTATGGACTAAATGTATTATTTTGCTTTTACAAATGCACTGTTTTATAAATGTAATGAACAGTTTCACAGGCATCTGTTTCATTTCTCTAGTTCCAAACCAAAGACTACTTGGGGATAGAGAAGACTTTCTTTCTCTTTTGGATGCCGCCACACCACCTATTACAACACTCAGCCAAGAGTAAGCACTTTTATCAAGCATATTTATTGAGTGTCTTAAGGGAGAACTGTCTGTGGAGCCAGAAGCCCTACATGAATACTGGCCCTGTCACTTTCTATCTGAGTATCTCTAGAGAGTATCTCAACCCAAGTCTCCATGCAGCCAGTCCTTGTGAAAAGTCTTATCCGCTTTCCTGTCTTTACTCCATAGGTTTGATGTGAGGATGGAATCAGATCCCATTTGTAGAACTCTTGGTACATGGAAAGCATCAGTCAAAGGCAAATTCAAATTAATGTTCTTGAATCTACTTCTCTATCCACCTTTCACATTGAACCTATTAAACCTCCATACTCAGTCTTAAAGTCTTGCTTATGGTATGTTTCTGCTAGAGTTTTTGACACTTTCTGTATTTATAACCATAACTTCCGACCATCACTAAGAATGCTTATATTTTATGTGTACTTTTACTTATAAAATATTTCATAATTTCACTCCTCCTTTTTACGCACCCCCCCACACACACACTACAAAGCACAGTCAGAATTAGATTTAGGGGCTGTGAGTGTGGCTCAGTGGTCCAGTGTTCTTGCCTAGCATTACAAAGCCCTGGACTTGATTCCTAGCACCCCCCCAAAAATTAGAATTTAAAAGGACATGATAAAGCTGACATTGCTAAGAATATTAAGATTTTTAATACAATTTTAGTCTTAATTGTATTACTAAAACTCCTTATGCTGATTTTAAAAATCATGACCATATGTTTTATTAATCATGACGACTTCAAACTATCATTTGCTAAAAAGCTCAAGGAACAATATCTACTTGGATGAGCTTACTGCTAACACTAATAGTGAATGTAAATCTTCACTTCATGTAACTTTCTTGATCATTTTACTTCAGTAGGAGTGTCCATGTTGCCATTTCTCTGTTTTCATTTATATTTGTCTGATTTAGTTTTATCTTCAGTTCACAATTTCTTTGCAGAAACATTTTTAAGCCCTTCATTTATTTTATGAAGGTTCGCCACTTCTCTCCACTCTTTTTTTCCACACCTTTACCCAACCCATCAGCAAATCTGTTGGCAAGACCTTCGAGACATTCTAGAAGCCCTCACTGGCCAGGTCCTCTGCCCCTTTTCCTGAGCCATGTCACTGTCATCCTGGCAGAACCACTGTAAATGCCTCCGAACTGGTCTCCCTGCTCCTTTCTTCTTTCCTACTGTCTCTTTTCCCACAGAACAGACAACCCCTGGGATCTCCCTCCAAAGCCCCTGCTCTGGCCTGCCCCACCCCTGCTCATCCAGCCATGCCCACCACTCCCTGGCATCCCTCACACTCCCACCCTGGCTCGCTTGGCTCCAGCCACATTGGCCCCTACCTGTTCCTGGGACGCTGGCAAACACAATTCTTCTCTGAAGTCTCAGGTTTGCCATTCTCTAACCTGCCACCCTCTTTCCTCAGCACTGTGCACTTCCCTCAGGACTCTGCTTGGATGATACACATGAGGTCTGGGCTTCTTTGGCCACTGTAGATGAAAAAGCAGCTCTCTATGCCATCCCACCCCAGTAGACCTCTCTCCCTGGACCCTGCATTGTTCTTTTCCATAGCACTTATCACCACCAGACATAAAATACATACATGCATACATGCATATACACGCACTCATATTGTCTGTCTCAACCCTTGATAATATAAACTTCATCGACAACAGGCATTTTTGTCTTTTTCACTTATTGCTGTATCCTTGGTGCCTAGAACTACATCTGGTATATTATAAGCACTCAATAAATTTTGCTGTTGAATTGATAGTCCCTGCTTACCTAATATCACTCATATATTTATAGTTGACTGGTAGAGAGTGTTTCTGATTGAGATACTTTTATTCCTTGCTTCTAAGTCATCTCCCTCAATTAGATCCAAAATGTTTTGCTTTATGGCCAAGTCTACTACTGCTTTTTTAATGCCCAGTACTACTGAAATAGTTATGTGGAAACTGAATTTTACTGAGTAATTAATAGTGAGTTTGCATGAAAGAGCCTTTGTCTCATTGTGGCATTGGTATGTGGTTGGGTGCATCCACTAGAGACCAAAAATGCCCTCAGCTTCTAATATGAAAGTCTCAAACCCAGGAAAGAATGGTCTTTCTTTTAATTTCAAGGACATCTTATAATCTTCGCATCAGGATGTGGTGCCTGTTCTGCAGACTAAACATTTTGGGGATGCAAAAGTCAACTGAGGGCTGGGGCTGTAGCTCAGTGGTAGAGCACTTGCCTCGCAAGTGTGAGGCACTGGGTTCGATCCTCAGCACCACATATAAATACATAAATAAAGCTATTGTGTCCATCTACAACTAAAAAAATATTTAAAAAAAATTCAACTGAGAAAGACAGGGACACGTATCCTAAAATCAGCATTATGATTCTGGTAACATTGCTGTTTTCATAATTATATTTCAAGTATTATTTATTTATTTAACTGGAGATTGAACCCAGGGGTTCTCTACTACTGAACTATATTCCCCAGCCTTTATTATTATCATTATTATTACTATTATTAATTATTATTATTATTATTATTATTATTATTATTATTTTAATCTTAAGACTGTGTCTTGCCTAGTTGCTAAGGCTGGCTTCTAACTTGTGATTCTCCTGCCTCAGCTTCTCCAGTAGCTAGGATTACAAGCTTGCACCACTAAGCCTGCCATTATTTTTGTTTTTCTTCAAAGAAAAGACATAAAAATAAGTGGGAGGAGGGTGCTTACACCTCCAGAGAAGTCACAATAGGGTTTATTTGACTGTTACTTGACTGGTTTTTTTGTGGGGAGGTGCTGGGAATCAAACCCAGGGCCTCAAAATATGCTAAGAACATGCTCTAACATGGAGCTATACATGCTTCTAAAGTAATTTTAGGGATGGGGGTGTAGAACACTTGCCTACCACGTACAAGGCCTGGGTTCAACTCCCAGCACTGCAAAAGAAAAAACAAATTAAGTAATTTGACAATGATGACAATGATAATAGCTAATGCTCATTGAGTATTTAGCCATACCAGGCATTGTTATAAGAATTTTATATGTATCTACCTGGTTTGATCATGAAAACATCCAGAAAGTCAGAAGAAACATGAAAAAAAGAAACATGATCCCAAAGATCAGGAAAAATAATCCATGGTTGATTTTGATTCAGTTCATATCTAAAAATGTAGATATAGTCATATGATAATGTGAGCTATTTCAAAATTCAGACAATCATCACTTCCATCTCACAATGATTAATGAATATTTAATATCTTGGTTTTGTCCATTTCATTGGGTTTTATGGCTTAGTGAAGTTTTAGGAAAGGTAACACTTTTCAAGTGCAATGGGTCACAATGTCTCGATGTTACTCTTCCTTGTCCTGCTTTATTTGTGAAGAAAGTATGGAAGATGATGACAAGAGTGAGGCTACCTCTACAAGTCCTGAGTCATACATGGTGAGTGCCTGCAGATCAGTGTCCTCTCCAGACTGAGGGATCCTCAGAAATGGATTGAACCCGTCCTTGTTCTCCCATCTCCAGCACTAGCACAGGTCTGGAACGTAGTGCTCGATAAGTGCTGAGAATTGATGAAGACCAGGCAACTTGTAACGAATTTATGTAGAAATCAATAAGGGAACCCACCTCAATTCCAACTAGACATTGAATGGACAAGAGTTTGTGTGCTGAGGGTATGGCTTAGTGGTAGAGCTCTGACCTAGCAAGCATGAGGCTCTGAATTTGACTCTAAGCACTGAGGAAAATAAAAAAGCCAAAGGTGGGGTGGCGATTATAGTTCCATTTTCTCTGACTTGAGAGCATCAGATCAGGTCAATGAGTCAAGCTACACATTCCAAGAAAAGATATAATCTAGATAAACATTAAGACAAATGTCAAGCTGAGCACAGTGATGCACGCCTGTAATCCCAGCAGCTCAGGGGGTTGAGGCAGGCAGATTGCAAGTTCAAAGCCAGCCTCAGCAAAAGTGAGGCACTAAGCAACTCGGTAAGACCCTGTCTCTAAATAAAATACAAAATAGGGCTGGGAATGTGGCTCAGTGGTTGAGTGCCCCTGAATCCAATCCCCATTAAAAAGACAAATGTCAGATATGAAGTTATCTGGCTGGGCACAGTGGTGCACGTCTGTAATACCAGCAATTCAGAAGGCTGAGGCAGAGTATTGCAAGTCTGAGGCCACCCTCAGCAATTTAGTGATGCCCTAAGCAATTTAATAAGACCCTATCTCAAAATTTAAAAAATAATAACTAAAAGGGCTAGGGATAAAGCTCAGTGGTTAAGTGCCCTTGGGTTCAATCCCTGATACCAAAAAAAAAAAAAAAAAAAAAGTTATCATCTGACTTTTCTGGAATTATAATCCCTATCACATAACTTCATTTTGTTTTATAAAGATCTAACTGTACAAATGTGAATTTGCTGTCTATGATGTGATCTGATTGCATTCCACATCAGACTTCTTATCAATGGCAGACTTCTTGTCAATGTTTTTATTTTAAGACAGGGTCTTGCTGAATTGCCCAGGCTGGCCTTGAACTTACAATTCTCCTGCCTCAGCTTCCCAATTAGCTGGTATTACAGGAGTCCACCACCACACCAGGAATAACTCAGAGATTTGAGTCAGACTCCTTTGTCTTATCCCATGACCTCAGCAAGCCTCCTTAAACTATTTTTGGCTCACTTTTTCTCAAGTATGAATTGAGAATAATTACTCTGTGATGTTTTCTACCAGTAAATGGTGGTAAAAGATCCTTAGGGTGCTGGGGTTGTAGCTCAGCAGTAGAGCGCTTGTCTAGCACATGTGAGGCACTGGGTTCGATCCTTAGCACCACATTAAAAATAAATAAATAAAGTTATTGTGTCCACCTACAACTAAAAAACGTATTTTAAAAAAAGATCCTTAGCTGAAACTTTCCAATTTAGAATCGATGATAGAATCAGAATTGCTAAATGTACAATATTATTTTCTTTAAAAATGTTTGTTCCGCATTTTCCTTAATGTTTATACAGAGAATATCATAAAAACAGATTTCTATTTTTGCCTTTACTCTTGTTAAAAAAGAAATGCTTAGACCAAGCATTTCCAAATTTATAAATAAATTAGAAAAGATTTTAAATAGAACAGATATGGATTCTAATACCTAATAACTCTGATTATTAGCTCTGTGACCTTGAACAAGTCACCTAACTTCTCTGAGACTCAGATTGTTTCATCTCTACAACAAAAATAACACTTTTTACTCCCTAGAGTTCATATAAGGAGTTTAAAAAATTGATTATGGAGGGGCTATATTATAATCCTGGTCCCTAGAAAAGGTTAGTTATGATTGCTTCCTAAGAAAATACTGGTAATAATTGAAGGTCCTAGGTGTAAACCAAAAGTTGACCATTTGTAGAAAGATATTTAAAATAAGGCACATTACTAAGCTATTGATAAAATTTTCAGTAGAATGAAGAATCCTTATCCTGATATAAAAACATAAATGTTTTCTCCTAGTTATGAAAATAAACATTTGAAATATAATTTTAAGCCAATTGTGAAGGATTTTCTAAGTTTTTGTGAAAGCTTCTGATCTTTTTAATTAGCAAAAGAATATAAGGAGCATGTCTACTTTGTGCAGTGCTCTGTACCTAGCAGTTGGCAGAGTGCCTGGCCATAGCAGGTGCTCAGTAAATACTTGTAGACTGAATGCATAAGAAGTTGTAGATTTTGGGATCAGAGAGATTTAGTTTGTGTCTTGCAGTACAACCACAATACCCATTTCTAAAGATTGTTAGGAAACTACTAAGCTAATAATAATAACACGAAATAATAAAATAAAATAAGGGTTGTTAAGAGGATTGTAAGAGGTATGAAAAGGACCTGGCACCTGAATTAAGATGTTTTCCTTAGTGCTGAGTCCTTTTGCTAATTTTATAATATTACAAGTTAAGATCAAATGAAAACAAACAGTATTGCACTTGACCAGTCTAATAAACTTCCACATGTATAACATACAGAGAGACTGTTCATGTAGCAAAATCCTCCCCAATATATCTCCAGCAGCTCTGCCATCAGAGCAGCCAAACTGCTCAGAAGTAATTCCTGCTTCAAGGCTTTTTAAAGCAGGCTGTGTTACTCAGTTTTTCTGCACATGGCTTTCGGTTGCTTTTTTAGCTAGTGACCCTGGATTTTAACTAATGAACTCCAGCTGTTCTTATTTTGCCTTCCAGCCCTGCTCAGTTAACCTCCTGTCTCCCTGGGCGCACATCCTTAGAGTTGTTTCGGGAAAAATGGGACAGGGCCAAAGTTCTTAAATGAGGCCTCACATCTTGAGGGGAGAGGGCCTCTTTGACAAGGACTCCAAGTTTTTACACTGGTGGAAAAAGAAACATTCATTGTTGGAAACTGGAAGCCTAACAACCTCCAATGTGTCAAAAATTCTTTTGTGGTTTTTATTATCATACAAGCAAAACTTTCAGTAAGGGAAGTTCATAAAACCAACCAAAAATGTCCTCAGTTCAATACTAAATGTAATTGTAAGCACCTGTGACCCAGAGGCAGCTCCTTGGTAAATGTGCAATGAAAGAAACATTTAGCATACGGAACAATACAGATCCAGCTTTTCTGAACCATGCTGAGAACCATCTGTTAGCAAATCCAGCAAAAAGATTTCACTGTTATCCTCAAATGTCAACCTGAAAAACTTGGCTGTGGGCAAAAGCTAAGCAAAACTGGCCTTACACAATCAAGCTCACAAAGGCCACACCTGGAAAATGAAGTGAACCTGAGCCTGGATCTTGTCCCCGAAGGAGGGTGACCTGGCGATTTCTATTCTGTTCAGAAATACTCTTTAACCTATCTACACATCTCTTCCAAACATGATCATCTTTCATGGGGACCACTAATAAGTACATCAGTAAATGCAGCTTCCATGGTATTACACACTTAAAACCATGCATTCCCCAGAATGCACCTGATCCTACTAGGATGGGTCCCTGGCTAAGCTGACAGCCATTTGGCCCTTTCACTTAAATCTAAAATGATGTATTCTCCAGGGGCTCTGAAAGACTTTGAAAATGGCATCAAATTCAGTTATAAACTCATTTGCTGAATTGCTTTTTCCATGCCTGTTTGTGTAACCCATTCTTTCAAGCTTAGCATCTAGTGACTCCATTAGCCATAATGAGACCACTGGTTCTTGTCTTGGTTTACAATGTCTTTTACACACTCGTTCCATGAATTATCTGCTCTATTAAGATGGAAAACTACATAGAAAAAAGACTTGGACTTTCTCTTCTCATCCTTCACAACACTCAGCAATATACTTTGCACATAGTATGTGCTCAGTAAAGAGAAGATAAAAAGGGGAGAAAGTAAAGCCAGGGAAGTGCATTTCTTTTGGTTTTTGCTGAAATGGACAGTAATCTCAACTTATTTCAAATGGCCCACGTGAAAAAGTTGATAAATTGTATTTTTAATGATTTATTCTCACTATATCACCTTTTCTTTTCTTTCTTTCTTTTTCTTTTTCTTTTCTTTTTGTAGTACTGGGGGATCAAACCCAGGGCCTCACCTAGTCTAACCAAGTGGTTTACCACTGAGCCATATCCTCAACACTTTTTATTTTGAGACAGGGTCTTGGTAAGTTGCCCGAGTTGACCTCAAATTTGTGATCCTCTTACCTTAGCCTGGCTTTTCAATTTTTATGGTGTAAATTAGTATTTATTTTGATGCTCAACAAGACATTATCCAAAGAAAGGAGGAAGAATGGGATAATAAGAGCCAACATTTACTTAAGTCTGAAAACAGATTCTATATTCTTGTTTAATCCTCATAACAACTTGTGAAATATGTATTATTATTATCCTCTCTCTACTATAAACTAAGTCTTGGGCAATGTACCCAACACCACATCACTAGTAATGGTAGACCTACAATGCAAACCCAAGTCCCTCCTTCTTGACTTGCTATACCAACCAGTGTACAAAGGAAATACAGATACAATACTTAAAGTACATGCCTTCCCAAACGAGCTTTTTAACTATAATGACAGAAACATGCTATGTTTAGGCAAATTTCCCACTAATAATTTGTGTCATTTTTTTTCTTTTTTCACATAAATTTTTTGGTGTTGTATAGATACAGTTTTAGCAGCCAGCATGAGGCCAAACACATGGAAAGTATACAGAAAACATTGTTTGAGTTCAAAGCTTTTAGCTGGGCGTGGTGGCGCACGCCTGTAATCCCAGCTGTAATTTGGGAGGCTGAGACAGGAGAATCGCGAGTTCAAAGCCAGCCTCAGCAATGGCGAGGTGCTAAGCAACTCAGTGAGACCCTGTCTCTACATAAAACACAAAATAGGGCTGAGGATGTAGCTCAGTGGTGGAGTACCTCTGAGTTCAATCCCCGGTACTAAAACAAAAGAATAAAATTGTAATGATAATATTACTTTCATAAGTAACAAAAAACAGAAGCTAAACAGATAAACCCAAAGCATTCTTTTACCAAATCAAGGAATCAAAGCAGATATCTTGGGTTCGCTTTTCCTGTTCTTACCTTCCCGAATTGCTGTAAATGGGACTCCTTCCTCCGCATTCATGCTGATGACTTTTAAAGCCACTAGCTGTCCATTTATCCTAGAAAAGGGGATGGGAAGTATGGCATTCATTTATTGACATGGTTCAAAGCAGCAATAGATAAATATGGCTTGATAAAAGGAGTTTTCTGGCAAAATGTATTCCAGCATATGGATCTACAATTATCTCCAAACAAAAAATTGTATATATATGTAAAATATATATCATATATATGATTTATACATTTAAAAAGTACTATATCTACTAAAGTGATTCATTATAGAAAAAAATTGGAGAAAATAGAAGCATAGAGAAATCAACCCCATATATATATATATATATATTTTAAATAATATATATATTTTTATACTGAGGATAGAACCCAACGTTGCTCAACCATTGAGTCACATCCCAACTCTTTTTATTTTTATTTATTTATTTATTTTTGTGTGTGGTGCTGGGGATTGAACCCAGGGCCTTGTGCATGTGAGGCAAGCCCTCTACCAACTGAGCTATATTCTCAGCCCCCCTTTTTAATTTTTTGAGACAGGGTCTTACTAAGTTTCTCAGGGCCTTGCTAAGTTGCTGAGGCTGGCCTTGAACATGTGATCCTCCTGCCTCAGTCTCCCAAATCATTGGGATTATAGGTGTGCACCACCGTGCCAGGCCGTCATAATATTTTTTTTTTAATATTTTTTTAGATATTGATGGATCTTTATTTTATTCATTTATTATTTATACGTGGTGCTGAGGATCGAACCCAGTGCCTCACGCATGCTAGGCAAGCGCTCTACCACTGCGCTACAGCCCCAGCCCCGTCATAATATTTTGATGTGCGTTGTTTCTTTTATTTCCCTTCTGTGCACTCATTTAAGCTATTCTTACTTCTCATCTCACTTCTTGTAATGGTGTCCTAACCATCTCCCTGCTTAAATAGTTGTACTCCCTCTATGTATATTCAACAGAGTACCTGGGGGCACATTTTAAAAATCAAAGTCAAAACAAGTCACTTCGCCATTCAAAAAGCAGCCAGATTTTTACAACAGTCTCCTAAGTGCTGCCTGATCTGCCCAAGCTTCACCATTCTCTTTCTTTCTCTCTCCTTCTTCCTCTTACCCTCACCTTATTCATTATTTTCTAAGCCAAGTGCCCAGGTATTTTAATGCAGGTATAAATATGTTGAGTTGTTTTGCTTTGTGGGGTCCTGGGGATTGATCCCTGGGGAGCTCTACCACTGAGCCCCAGCCCCAGCCCTTTCTACTTTTTATTTTGAGACAGGCTCTTGCTGAGTTGCCCAGGCTGGCCTAGAACTTGAGATCATCCTCCCTCAGCCTCAAGAGTAGTTGGGAGGATAGGCCTGCACCACCGCAACCAACTATAAATGTTGTTTTTAAAGAGCAGAATTCATATCATATTGTGCGTTATCTGTTCTTTCTCCATTTAACATTTTCTCTTATCATTCATTGTTGTGTTGTGTGTTGTTTAATAATGGCTTAATATTTCATCATATAAATATACTTAATGTGTTTAATCAATTCCAAATGCTTGTAAATTGTTTCTAGCTTTTGACTATTATAAAAATACTATAATGATCATATTTATAGATTAATCTTTTCACACAGCCCTAATTATTATTTCTTAGGTAGAGGTGGAATTGATAAGTCCAAGAGTATTCAGTGCCCATGTTTCCATTGACTTGAATTCACCTTCCTTAATTGTTCTACTGAGTGATCACACAATGATGGTATGAAAGTGGCCATCCCATCACTTCCTTGCTAACACCAAGCAGGGTTTTGTTTCTGTTTTTGAATTTTTAGATTTCCTTTTTGTTTGTTTGTTTGTTTTTTTAGAACAGTTTCAGATTTATAGAAAACTTAGGAAGATAGTAAACCAACATTGATAAGTTATTATTAGCTGAAGCCCAGAGTTGATTAAGATTTCTTTAGTTTGTTCTTCATGGTCCTTTTTGTTATCCAGGATCCCATTAAGTTGTCATGTCTCGTTTAGCTTCTCTTGGCTATGATAGTTCCCCAGATTTTCCTGTTTTTGATGACCTTGGCAGTTTTGCGGAGTACTGGCCAAGTATTTTGTAGGATGCCCCTCTCTTGGGATGTTTCTGGTTTTCTTATGACTAGTCTGAGATCATGAGTTTGGGGAGGAGCCATCTTCACATCATATTCAGTATACCTATCGTGGATATGACTTATGTCCCTTGATGTGGACCTTAACCGCCTGCCTGAGGTCACATTGGTCAGGTTTCTCTACTGGGAAACTCTTTCTTTCCCTTTTCCATTCTGTACTTCAGGATGAATGTCACTACACACAAGGAATGGGGACCTACGATCTACCTCCTTGAGAATTGTCTGGAATTCTGCATGGGAGTTTTATTTCTCCTCACTTATTTGTTAACTTATTGAACTATTTATTTATATCAGTATGGACTCATAGGTATTTTATTGTTTGGATTATAATTCATTATTACTTTGTTTTTCAAATTTTTGAAGGTTTGTCTTTTGAAAACTCTTTCAGTTGGCTCTCATGTCACTGTGGCACATCCTCACCAAAGTGTGTTTTGTGTTGTTGTTGTTTTTGGTTTGTTTGCTTTTATCTTCACATTTTGGTTTATACGATTCATAAAAGATGTTATTACATTTGAATTTATACAACTGAGTTTTCATAAGTCTTTTCTATTTCTTTTGTGTTTTCCCTAAATTGCCCACCTTTTTGTTGAAATATTTGCATATACTTCTTACCAGTTATTTTCATTTACCTGATAATATCTGTGAAGGTTTGTTTATTTATTTATCTATTTTTAATTTATTTTTGTGGTGCTGAGGATCAAACCCAGGATCTCATGTATGCAGGCAAGTGCTCTATCACTGACCTAAATCCCTAGCCCTCAAGTTTTGAACTTAAAAAGATTTTTATAATGTTCAGTATTTTTAGTCTTCTTAATTGTTTTTAGAAGGTCACAGTATACACTGACATTTTTAAATGCTGAAAGAATCTATAATAAAGAGTCAAATTTGGTTTTGTTCTAGGGTTGCCCATATTGATTTGGCCATCACTGTTTCAATGAAACATCTATTAAGGTATCTCAGAACTGGGGCTCCCTAGAACATAGTTGAATATATGGGGGATCATGGACACTTCCTATCTTCCCTCATGGGTTCTGATTTGAGTGTTAGACACAGACTTTCCAGCCTAAGAATGAAACAGAATCCACCTATCTTTTCTTCTAGTTCTTGTATGTTTCTTTTTTCATTTAACTCCTTAACCCACCATGAATATATATTATATTTTAGTGATACTTGGATTTTTACCTATTCTGTACTTTTCAAAACCATGTTTCTTTGATCTGTCTTTTCTCATACTTGTGCTGCATACTTTTAATTATTGTAGTTTTGAATATACAATAGAATATACAGTTGGACCTCTGTATTTGTAGGTTCTTTATCTGTTAAACAATAATACATTGAAAATATTTAGGAAAACATTGTGTCTGTATTGAACATGTGCTGACTTTTTTCTTGTCATTATTCCCTAAAAGATACAATGTAACAACTACCTACATAACATTTACATTGTATTCTGTATTAGTTTATACTCACATACTGCACACTTTTATATAAGAGACCTGAGCATTCATGGGTTTTGGTGTCTGGGGCGGGTCTAATCCCCCAAGAATTGATTATGTCTAGAAAACATCAAAACTTAAAGTTATAGAATCACTGACATCTTTGCACAATTAGAATTTCTTTTCTTTTCTTTAGTTTTAGATGAATACAATATCTTTATTTTATTTATTTACTTTTATGCAGTGCTAAGGATCAAACCCAGTGCCTCACATGTGCTAGGCAAGCACTCTACCACTGAGCTATACCCCACAATTAGAATTTCTAATTAAAATACCCTATACTTAAACAATCCCTGTACTGGTCATTATACAAGGTCTATGCAATCCCCTGGTGCACACATACCACCTCCTGCTTGCCCTCATCCCTATCCACTCTCCCCTCAATTCCAGGGCTAACTCTGCCTCAGGGATTGTTGTACTGGCAGTCTCCCCTGCCTGGAGCTGCCTTCCACTGTGCTTATACATAGCTCACTCCTTGCCTCCATCAGGTTCCCTGTTAACATGTTTCCTTCTCAGCCAGGTCTCCTCTTGGGACCCTATTTAAAATGGCAATCCAACACCCAACTTTGGCTTTCTCTCTTCCTGTTTCGTTCGTTTCTTTTCAATGAAGTATTGGGGATTGAACCCAGGTACTCTACCACTGAGCCACCACCTCAGCCCTTTTTATTTTGAGACGGGGTCTCCCTACATTACCCAGGCTGGCCTCAAAATTGAGTTCCTCCTGCCTCAGCCTCCTGAGTAGCTGGGATTACAGGTGTGCATCAACATGCGGGCCGTTTTCATTCTCCATAACACTTTTCACCTTTCAACAAACTCAGTATTTGTTCATTGATTATCGCACTCCCACCACGCTCCATAAGAGCAGAGGTATTTTTTTCTTTTGTTTCCCAGTGTATTCTTATTAGCTTAAGTAGTGTGTGGCACAAAATAATATTACAGTATAGAAAAATTAATAAACTTTAATAGAATGAATGAATATCTGACCCTTTAAGTCTTTTATGTCCCTTAGTAAATCTTTATATAAATCCTGCTCCATTTTTTAATGTTAATCATCACATTTTTATTGCTATTATCAGAGTAATTTTCCCTAATATATTTTCTAAATAATCATTTCTAATACATATGACATCTTCGGTAAGTATATATTGATTTTGTAACTGATCACTTTTTGTTCTGTTACTATTTTTAATAGTCTCTTAGATGAATTTCTTAGGGTTTTTTTAGGGAAGAAATGTGATTGTACCCAAAAATGATTTTTGATGTTTTTTATCAGTGATGGATAATGGTCATTCTTGCCTTATTCCAATCTTAACAACAAAGTCTCTATAATTTAACAGAAAAGTATATGTGCTATTGATTTGAAATATCCCTCAGGGTAATGAGAAATTATTGTTCTATTTCTATTTTGTTCAGAGTTTTAAAAACTAGAAATTGAGGTTGAATTTATCAAATGCCTTTTTGGCATCTATCTTTACAGTATTTTTGAACATATTTTTATATTATAAATGTAATGCCTTTGTGGTAGGGGATAAAATGAAAAGTTTAAGAGGGATCTTTGTTTGCCTGCTCTAGTTTCAACCACTAGAAATAACTAATCTCTTGTGTATTTCCCCAGACTCTTCTATGTACATACAAATCTATATATGTATAATACATCTGAGTGTTTTTATTTTTCTAGCAGGGATCAAAGAGTATGTATTGTTCAGTAACTTGCTTTTTTTCTTTTAAAATACTGGACATCTTTTCATATTAGTACATTTACTTCACATCACAGATGGCTGCATACAATTTCACACTATGGTGATTGTTTACCCAGTCCTGCCTTGATGACTGTTTGTAACCAGGTTTTTATTTATTCTGTTATAAATCCTTAAGTGAGCTGCACACCTCTACTTATATCCCTGTGCACTTGAACATGTATTTCCAATGCACTTTTCATCCTATTCCTGGGGTGAGTTTCTTGAAAGAGATTATTTATATCATCAATTCCTAGGACAATCTGCAGATGTGAATTAAATCTTGCTTCTATACAATATATTTAAAACTGTATTTCCCTTACAATCTTATTTTAACAAGTAAAAAGTCATAAAAATCACAAACCATTAAGATAAATAATAAGTATTTAATTTTGTAGTATTTATATTATATTTCTAAAATTAACATTTTAACCACTATTAATCCATTATTTTTCTCCATCTGAGTAACATAAATGAAAAAAATAAGACCTCCCAACTTTCCCACCCTAAAGGCAATGGAATTTAGTTTTCCAAAATGGGTAATTGTCTTGGATAAGCAGTATTTTTATTCTCCAGTCATTTACATATTTTGCAAGTGTCAAAAACTCAGGATTTATTATTGTTTGCATTTCATAAATGAAATCAACTTTGCAGAAATCAACTTCAGATTTTTATATGAAAGCAAGGTGGAAGAATGAAGGAGCAAATTCAATAAATTACAATTGCAAAACTTTATCATTGTGACTTACATATGAAAAACTCTCTAGAAATACTTTCCCAATTGTGTTCCCCACCAGGCAGTGATTATTCTTTCTGGTCAATAGTAGAGAAAGTCTACTTTCTTTTAATCAAATAAAAGAGAGGAAAGGCTGATAAACATTTTAGTGAGCTGGTTTTAATTGGAGTAGGGCAGGTTTATTTTTCTTTCAAGGCTATTTAAGTCATCATGTCTCTCTCCCTGTTGGCCCGGGTGTTTTATACAGGTTCCAAATGCCGTGAACTTTTCTAATATGTCATCTGGCTTTATAATGTAAAAGGGGGTTGATGGAGCCCTCATCTTTTAAAGGCTCCTGCAACTAGGAGTAACTCACCTGCTAATCCCCTTGTAAACTGTAGCATACGAACCTTCGCCCAGCTTCTCCAAGTTCAAGTAAGACGAGGCTGCCCCAAAAGGGAGGCTTTTCCTCTGCTTGAAGGGAAGGGGAGGGGTGAGAGGTGAAAAAGACAGAAAGAGCACTTTTTATTTTTAGTGTTGACTGCCCTGCCCCCCCCCCATCCCCAACACATAGGGAAACAGCATTGCTGAAGCTACGGGTGAAGGCCCACTCAATAATTGTCCAAGTTGAGGACCAGCTTCCCGGGACAAGCACACATTAAATTCTTCTTGATCACCGTCAGCGGCTTACTCACCCACTGAAAACCCTGCCTCTGATCCTCTTCCTGAAAAGAATCGCTATTACTCCGTGGCCTTTTACTCTCAAACTTCCGGGCACCAGCAGCCTGCACTCCCCTGGGGTGAAATGAAGTCATGGAGCTTGATGCTTCTTTTAGGTCTGTTAGCTAGAGAAAAAAGAAAGCGCATGAATAAAATCTATGCAAAGTCAAGATTCAGCTGCTGCCAAAACCATTTTTTCCCTTTCATTTCCCTGATTCTCACTTTGTATTTTTTCTAAGGTTCTTCCTACACCCCTACAGAGTGTAGGAAGAAAGTCAGATCCAAAAAAAAAAACCCCCACCATAATGGTATCATCTGTGGAAATGTTACAATCTTTCTTCACTTGAATACATTTCTTTAATGCTTAGGTTAACCTGAATCTCCTTGATACATATTTTCCATTTTTTCTCTAACTCAGCCTCCCCTGCCACACACACTTCCATGTAATTTATCAATTTAGAGGAATAGCCTAGCACTGGCATGGGTAATAGACATGAGCTAATTACTGATATTTTGAATCTACCGCAAACCAATACTGCAGCGGGTCAGCTATGCAATGTAGTACCTTGGAGGTTTCAAGAGAAGAATCACTTTTTCCACTTCAAGTCAAGGGGAGTTTCATGCAGCCCAAAGTCAAGGATTATTTTTCTCTTTTGGTTTACAAGCACATCCCCACAATTGATAACTACAGTCATAAATTCTCTGTGACTTTAATAGAATTTTCTTTTTATGGGTTTCGACCTACCGCAGAAGGATTCAGACTCCCGCTACATAAAGGGAGTCTATCTGAACTCCTTAGTTTAGCAATAGAGAAAGAGGCTCCTCCTGGGATACAAATACCTGGAATGCAGCTTCCATGGCCACAGGCTGACTCCTCTGACAGCTGTGTGCCTTGCCTCCTTCAGAACGGTGATAGCAGCTGCACCCAAGCTGTAGACTCTTAGCACACAGCTCTTGACCCATAGTCTTCCAGGAGAAAACCCGCACTTGAACCTCTCCCCCTCAGCCTCTCCCGTCCTGGTTCACTCCCCTTTTGCCAGAGGTCAGCAGTGTGGAGCTTTCATATGACTCACATGGGGCTCTGCCTGGAGCAGCCTCATGACTTCAGCAGTTTCTCCTTCTCAGTGCAAGGAGCTTCTCAGTGCAAGAAGCATCAGAAAGGAAGCTGCTTACATTCATATATGCACAACAGAAAACCAGGCAGCTAGTATTGGATAGAATAAAATTGGGCATAGTTAAAGTTCTTATTCCAGCCACAAGTTAGTGCTGTTGGTATACATACTTTTTATGAATTCACATTGCTTATCCATGTGATGATGTTTACATGGTTATCTTTGATAGTGATATTGATACTTATTAAGCTTTCCTGGTACTAAAACAGACACACTGAGGAAGTTTTTGTCTCCCTGCCTTTCATCTGAAAGCATTTTGGCTTTCCGACTTTTAAAACAGATTTGCAAGCAAGCCAAAATTTAGTGGTCAAAGAAACCATAGAATGAGAACAGGAAGAAACCTGAGGATGTCTACTTCATCCCTTTGCCTCCAAGCAACAGTGTATCTAACAGTCCTAGATAAGTAGTCATTCATTCATTTATTCCAACACTGTGTGGTAAGCACCAATGTTCCTATCGTACAGTTAATGATCTAAGTGTACAGTTAATGATGTAAGCCAACAGTGAAGTGAAAGGAATTTGCATGAAATATCTTCCCTTTTTCTTTGTTTCCTTCTCTCATTCCTTCCTCCCACATAAATGTGATACTTATTATATTTAAAGTACTATGTTAATATTGACATGACCAGGAATCTGGCTCAAACTGGTTTGCATTCCTCAGTTTTTAAGCAAAAATTTTTTATAGTTTATTTTTATGGTTTTTTTCTTTTTTCTTTTATTGGTATGGGAGATGGAAACCAGGGGCACTTCAGCACTGAGTTACATCGTTACGTCCCTGGTCCTTTTTTTTATTTTTAAGATAGTGGCTCGCTAAATTGCTGAGGGTCTCGCTATTTGCCCAGGATCTCCTCAAACTTGCAATTCTCCTGTCTCAGACTCCTGAGTTGCTGGGATTACAGGCATGTGCCACTATGCCCAGGTGAACAGAATTTTTTCTGTGATAGACTCCTAAGATTTTTGCTACTATAATGTACCACTCACAGAGTGAGACAGAAAGGACACACATACACACACACAAACACATGCGTGCACAAGTCATGTCTACTGTCACAATATTTGTGGATGTTTGATATCTGAACCTCACAATAATTTTTTAAACACTTTCTGATAATTTAACTATGAACATGTATTTCAGCTTTATTTCAAAAAAGAACCAACTGAGGGGCTGGGGTTGTGGCTCGGCAGTAGAGTGCTTGCCTAGTGTGGATGAGGCACTGGGTTCGATCCTCAGCATCATGTAAAAAGAAATATATAAATATAAAGTTATTATGTCTGCCTACAACTAAAAAAATTTTTGAAAAAGAGAAACAACTCAAAGATTCACATTTCATAAAAAGGAGACTAATTTCACTAAGATAGAAAAATATTTTTAAAATAGGCTTAAAAAACTATTACACTTTTAACAGACAATTAACAAAGAATGAGAAACTAGTTTTTCATAATATTTAACTCCACTAGAATTTATCAAAATGTTGATTATAATGCATTTTATCAGAAACACCAATTTCTTCCTAAAAGAAGATTCTGAATTTCAACAAATAAAAGTTACATTCTGGACCAGGTTTAGGATACTTTTTTTTTTTTTTAACTTTCTCTAATTATCCTAAGTTTTAGAATTTTTAAATGATCAGTATTATTATTAGCCAAGAGAATTATGCATCAAGTAAGAAGTATACTAGAATAGAATATTCTGATTTATTTTATTTTATTTATTTGTTTATTTATTTATTGGCACTGTGGATTAAACCTAGGAGTGCTTTGTCTCTGAGCTACATCCCAGCCCTTTTTATTTTTATTTTTTCTGAGACATAGTCTCATTAAGTTGCTGAGACTGGCCTTGAATTTGCACTCCTCCTGCTGCAGCTTCCTGAGTTGCTGGGATTATAGGCATGTGTCATTGCACCTGGCTAGCCTGATATTTTAAAGATTAAAATTGCTATTTAGATACTAGAATGGGCTACTGAGAGGAAATTGTGAAATATTCTTTAGAATTTTCAAAAATTAAATAATTTATGATCTTGCTTAAAGGTAAGGAAAAGTATCAAAATCTTTTTTTTTTTTTGGTACCGGGGATTGAACTCAGGGGTACTCACTGAGCCACATCCCCAGCCCTATTTTGTGTTTTATGTGGAGACAAGGTCTCACTGAGTTGCTTAGCACCTCACCGTTGCTGAGGCTGGCTTTGAACTCGTAATTCTCCAGTCTCAGCCTCTCAAAGTGCTGGGATTACAGGCAGGTATGCACCACTGCGCCTGGCTATCAGATGAATTCTTAAGGTGTTTTCTAGCTCTGCATCTCAAATAATAATTTTTGTTACCAAAGATGTCTGAACAAGGGTGAAGACTTCAATGATCTTCCTTTTGAATTCTTCTTCAGACCCAGTTCATGCACCACTCCAGGTCAACTTGGCTGGACCTTCTTTTTTGCAGTCTGATTAGCTTCCCAAAAGGATAAGTCATTCTTGCCCTGGGGAAGATAGTCCACTATGGCTGTTATCTCCCACTGTTGTAGAACGAGAGCCCCCACACATGAGATTGACTGACAGGGAGAGACTGTTGTGCCTGCCCACCATCCTAAATGGACTAACAGAGGCTCTGGCTTCAGCAAAGTCCCACAAGAGCCAGGTGACACAATTTGGAAGTGCAGGAAGACCCATGGAGCGCACTTCCACCATTATGAAACCAGTAAGAGCTGGGCAGCTGAGACCAACTCAGAAACATGTTCCATTCATTTGCTCTCTCCTTTCCCTTCACCTCTGCCAGGATTGCACATGCCAGCCCCTCCTCCTACTTTTTTTCAGGCTTTGTTTTCAGGGAATTATGTTAAAACCAATGTCAGCTATAATTAAATTAGCAGTAAAATCATATTATTGACAATTCAGGTTACCTTCTCCATTCATCACATTTTTTTTCCTTTTGCAAGTGGTGTGAATTTTAACTACTGTATCTAACTGGGAGTATATATTTTTCCTGTGTGTGTGTGTGTGTGTGTGTGTGTGTTCTCTATCTTTATTAAATTTAGCCAAACAGTAGGAATTATGGTATAATTATAACTTTCTAGAATATGTAGATTATCGCAGGCATTCAACAGATAATAACACAAGAAATAGTGTGAAATTTGTGCTAGAAACATTAAAAAATTTATATATGGCTATACAGTGGAGTAATATGTAACTGTAAAAAGGGAGTGAGATCTTTATATAATGACATACAGTGAACATCCAAATATATTAAGTGAAAAAACAAAATGCAGAACAATGCTTATAGTGTGTTGTTACATTTTGTGGCAAAGAAATTAGGGAAAATAAAATGTAGTCAATTATCTTACCAATATTAGCAATATTACCATTATTTTTATTTTGTGTATATTGTAGGAGAGAAACAATTTCTTTCCTTATCTATTGCTTAACTTCATTGAGACCTCTATGACAGATTAACAAAAGAAAATCATACAGATATGTTTAATATAAATTTATGCAATGTGGGAGCTTTCGCACATGAAGACTTAAAGAAACAAGTAAGTCTGTGTATTTTTATACTAAGTTTGATGAAATGGATAGTTGGGAAGAAATATTACTGGAAGATAAAAGGATCTGATCTGATGGTTAATAAACTGGGGGAATCTTAGCAAAACCTATTTGTTCAGATTCTTCTTGGTATCTCTGTCTTTAAGGACAGGGATATTCTCTTCCTCTGGGTAGAGGGTGGTTATTCCTAGAACTAAGTATTATAACCCACTTTAGAGGAAGGTCAGCTAGGTTTTATGGCCTGCTTCATGGGTGAAGGGGAAGAGAAAAGTAAGAGCAATCTTCCTGCTTCTGCTGTTTTCTCAATTGCCAAGGCCTCATATTGTGTGGTAATACAGACTGAACTCCATTACTTATATGCATATCTAAGGTTAAAACAAGTAAGTAAATATGCTAATGTCATTAGAAACCTAATTCTTCAGTGTAAGAGAAAATAGATGTAAATATCAAATCAAGGAAAAATTATATGAGCCTTAATTGGACTTGGAAACATGCACTTATGTTTCTTATTCTTTTAACAAAAAGAAAAGCCTTCAGGCCTGAAGGTGTCACTCAGTGATGCTTAGCATGTACAAGGCCTTGGGTTCAATCCCAAGCACTAAACGGGGAAACCAAAAGCTCTGTCAATCAAAAAAACCTAGGGGGCTGGGGCTGTAGCTCAGTGGTAGAGTGCTTGCCTGGCATGCGTGAGGCACTGGGTTCGATCCTCAGCACCACATATAAATAATAAATGAATAAAATAAAGATCCATCAACAACTAAAAAAATATATTTAAAAAAAAAAAACAAAAAAAAACCTAGGAAGCCAGGCGCGGTGGTGCAAGCCTGTAATCCCAGTACTTAGGGAGACTGAGACAAGAGAATCGCGAGTTCAAAGCCAGCCTCAGCAACTGAGAGGCGCTAAGCAACTCAGTGAGGCCCTGTCTCTACATAAAACACAAAATAGGGCTGGAGATATGGCTCAGTGGTCGAGTGCCCCTGAATTCAATCTCCAGTACCAAAAACAAAACAAAACAAAAAAAAACCTTGTTGTTTCTATCAACAACATGATAGAAATGAGTAACCCCAAGCTCAATTTGTAGTCCATTTTTTCTCTAAAAAGAACTAAACATCCATGGAGAAATCGTGGATTCTAGGTCTGGAGTATGAACTCCACAACATAACACTGGGGTATCTTTCTAGCTAGAAAGCAAGGAAGTCATCAAGAAAGATGTCCCAGGCTTATATAAAAGCCAATGGGAGCCTTGTTAAAAGGGCACAGTGATCAACCTGAAAGGCACCCCCTTGTCTTAAGGTGGAGCAAATTGAGTGTCAAACAGAACAATAACCTCAATGGATTAAAATACAGGGAATCAGTATAATCTAGAACTTTATACTAATTCTAAACCAAAAGAAGTTGTCACTTGGAAGTTTCTAGTGTATGAATATTAGTCAGAATATCAATTTTTTTAAAAAAAGGAGAAAAAATAATCATTTAAAAATATTTTTGCAAATTGTTTTTCCAGGGTTATCAAATTACTAATGAGGGGAAAGTTCTTCCTCATAGAATTCCAACTAATAAATACAGGAGAAAGAATAAAAAGAGAAAATCACTGTCATGCGATCCTTAATGCAATGATAGATCTAATCAGTCATCAATGAATGCTGAAATCCTTAGATAAAAGATTGATGAGGAACTTTGCAATGAAACCAGCTGAGCCCACTGGTCATGTGTTTAAGGTTTTTCTGGATAAAAACAGGAAAAGAACAATATTTTTAAAAACACATTCACACAAAATCCATACATTTGGATTATTTATTTATATTCTTGTCTTCTTTCAAAAAGGATGGGTAAGCTGGGTGTGGTGGTGCACAGCTGTAATCCCAGCACCTCGGGAGACTGAGGCAGAAGGATTACAAGTTCAAGTTCAGTCTCCACGTTTTATCGAGACCTTGTCTCGGTAATAAAAAACACAAAAGGCTGGGGATGTAGCTCAGTGCTAAAGCGCCCCTGGGTTAAATCTCCGGTATCAAACAAACAACAAAAAAGGTCGCTGGTCTTCATAAAAGTACAGCAATCATCATCATCATCATCATCATCATCATCATCATCATCATCATCATTATAGCTACCATGTTTGTGCCTGATCTGGAGTAAGTTGCATGCTGCATGGAGATTGATCATCACTATGCCATGATGATGAGGTAGGTATCATTACTATCCCCATTTAATCATTACAGAAACAAAGTCTTAATGAATTTAAGTAGCTTTCTTATAAGGTAACTAAACTAGCAAGTACCAAAAAATATTTGTAAAGCTCCCCAAAATCTACATACCAAATTTCATAAATCTCATTTAATGGGAAACACTAATAAATTATATTTGCATAAAGAGCATGAAATCTCTTAGCTTAGTTGCACTTCTCAATTATGAAAGATAAATTAATACAAGTCATTATATTCATAATGAACCAATAGTAAGTGAGTGACTCTAGTTCATTAATCAGGGACATATGACATCATCTTTGGTAAAAGACATATCTTTCTGTAAAAACAAAAGCCACAAAATATAATTTCTTAAATCACACTTCTTCCTTCTTCCTGGAGTACTTTAACTTGTAACTGTCACATGCTGACAGTGCTGTCTGATGACAGTAAGCAGAACTGCAAACACATGGCTTGTAGGCTTCCTTTGCATCTTTACATGTATATATGATTGTTCTCTATACCACATTATTATTGCATGTTAGTGTGTTATTTGTTTACTAGTACTTAATTTTCACTTTAAAGTTAATATTCTGAACATGCTATTTTCTATTTCCACTGAGTTTAAGACAGTAATGTTCAAAACTGGTGAGTTAGTTATTGGAAAAGAATGTGGAGCAAGATGGCCATGTTTCCAAATTTTAAGAATTCTTACTGACTTAAGAAGGTAATTTCTGGAGCCCTGGGAATTTCTGTGTAGAAATGCCAAATGTCCCAGTTACCATGCTTAGTTTTCTAGTTTTAAATTCCATGGGTAGCTCAGTGATAGAGGGGTCACCTAGCATATGCAAAGTCCTTGGTGCAATCTCTAACACCAAAAAAAAAAAAAGAAAAGAAAAAAATCTATGTTCCTTGTCTTCCTAGTAGATTCCTACCTCTTATTCAGGTTTTTCCCACATCCTGGCCTTCACTTCTGAAAGAGCAGTTTACCTGTTGTGGATCAAAACGCTTAATGACAAATGGAATGCTCAAAAAATGCCAAGTAATTCCATATGTGTACGTCCACACTCTGAAACAACTGGAAAGGAATGATAGGTTTAAAACAAAACATTTCACAGGCAGGTAGGGAAATCTAATTGCAAGGTGTTTCTGTGACAGAATGGCTTAGCTTGTGAAACAATGCAATTATGCTAAACACTAGACCTAAAAAAGGACCCATTATCTAAAATTGTAGGAATCCTTGGGATATCTGTAGATGTAGGGAAAGTGGAAGACTTCCTATTTCCGGTCTGAGTGAAAAAGAAAACAATGTTTCTTCTTGTTTGTTTGTTTTTTTCTTTCTTTTTGTCTTTTTTGGAACTGGGAGTCGAACCCAGGACTTTGCAAATGTAAGGCAGATGCTTTGCCACTGAGATACATCCTAGCCCAGAAAATGATGTTTCTATATACCAGATATTTTCTTGGTTGTTCTTTGTGTGTGTGTGATTGTTTTATTATTTTAATTTCATTTCCTTATTTATTTATTTTTATTCTGCATTTCTAAGTATCAAATCCAGAATTTTATAAATGCTAGACAAATACTCCACCCCTGAGCTACATCCCCAGCTCTGTTTTAATTTCTTGAGTCTGAATGGACAAAGGGGAAATTCCAGAAATGAATTAATAATTTGGTCCTTATTGAAATGAGGGAAACCAATGTTATATTTATTTATTTATTTTTAAATGTTTATTTTTCAGTTGTAGGTGACAGAATATCTTTATTTTATTTTTATGTGGTGCTAAGGATCGAACCCAGTGCCTTATGCGTGCTAGGCGAGCACGCTACCACTGCGCCATAATTCCAGCCCCCCAATGTTATATTTAATTTTCCACTTTCAATGTAACAGCTCAAGTTTTACAAAAGAATGATTCAATGCTCTTTTTATAAACAATATTTTTGTAAATACAGCATAGTCAAGTCCCACAGTGAGCCAACTTAAAAGATATTTATTCCAACTCTTCTGGCTATGGGTAGAGGGGGAAAAGTGACATTAATAAGGTAAATACCAGGTTTTCTTGGAGTTTCTCATAACAATTCTGTGATCACTGAGATTCTGCACTAACCTGCTGACTGAAAGCCTAAAGTTTGGAATCTTCCCCTTGGAGACTGCTGGAATGGCTGAGATGCCAGGGTAAGTGTCCCTGCTACTTTGGTGCAGGTTGTGACAAGTGTGGAGCAAGCCCTTTCTTTCTGGTTGCTATGGATTTTGCACAAGGGTTGACCTCTATCTGGCATTGTCCAGATCCTAGGAACTTATATTTTTTCCTGTGTTAACCTATGTAAGTAGCTGTCAACTTATTGGGAAAAAGATTGGCAAGAATTTTGGGAAAGTTTCAGTTTTCACTTAAATTTACTGTCTTACACAGGTACCTGGTTCTATGAAAAGTATTCCAATAAAACATTTTAAAGTAAAAAACAAAAACAACCAGGTGAAGTGGCGCATGCCTATAATTCCAGCGACTCAAGGCTGAGGCAAGAGGATCACAAATTCGAGGCCAGACTAGGCAACTTCATGAAATCCTGTCTCAAAATAAAAAGGGCTAGGCATGTAGCTCACTGGTAAAGCATCCCTGGGCTCAATCTCCAGTACTCCCCCCAAAAAATAAGGAGTCAAAAGTATTGAATAAGCCGGGTGCGGTGGTGCACGCCTGAAATCCCAGCACTTTGGAAGGCTGAGATGGGAGAATCACGAGTTCAAAGCCAGCCTCAGCAATGGCGAGGTGCTGAGCAACTCAGCGAGACCCTGTCTCTAAAAAAACCACAAAAATAGGGCTGGGGATGTGGCTCAGTGGTTTTGTACTCCTGAGTTCAGTCCCTAGTACCAAAAAAAAAGTATTGAATAATTTGCCCTAAAGTCAAACAAGCAAGAAGTGGTAGAACCAGGATGTGAATCAAGATAGGCCAGCTCTTAGGTCCACACTTGTAACCTGGTTGACCATTTTTCTTTCTGATGCAATTTAAGAATGTCCACTCATACCCAAAGAGGGTTCATGCCTGTGCTTTGGTTCTTCCTTTTTTGGGGGGATGGGGGTGGTACCAGGGATTGAACTCAGAGGTACTCAACCACTGAGCCACATCCCCAGCCCTATTTTGTGTTTTATTTAGAAATTGGGTCTTATTGAGTTGCTCAGCGCCTTGCCGTTGCTGAGGCTGGCTTTGAACTTGTGATCCTCCTGTCTCAGCCTCTGGAGCCATTGGGATAACAGGCGTGCACCATGGTGCCCAGCTTGGGCACGGTGCTTAATTAGGCATGGCCACCAAATATGTCTACCATTTTTTTAATCTGTTCTAAACAATGTCTTCATATACATCTCATCTCATTGAATTTGGCTATGTATTTATTCCCCTCATTTTAAATGAGGAAATGATATCATTCATGGTTTTTTAGAGTGTAAATGTCAGAATTAGAATTTAAACCCACTGGGTTTTTTTTTTTTTTAAATATCTTTATTTTATTTATTTATTTTTTTAAATGTGGTGCTAAGGATCGAACCCAGTGCCTCACGCATGCCAGGCAAGCGCTTTACCGCTGAGCCACAACCCCAGCCCAAACCCACTGGTTTTGACTCTAGTTTCTTGCCTGCACACGATGAGCACTTGGGTGTTATAAGCAAGCACTCTTTTTTCTACACTGTGAATTAGTCAACTTAGCACACATATGTGGAAGGGAATTTTGCTCCTTGTACTCAGAATGGTGCCCAACCCATGTGAAAGAACTTCCTTTCTGATAGAAAAGGCATTTCTGACATAAGGGTCTTCAACTCTACAGGGTCTCTTTCTGCCAGTCTCTTTCAGATAATATCCAATCAAAACAATTAGTCCCCTGTAGACATGCTCAGCCTGTGACTAAAGAATAATGATACCTGAGCTGACTGGGCGTGGTGCATGCCTGTAATCCCAGCACTTTGGGAGGCTGAGACAGGAGAATAGCAAGTTCAAAGCCAGCCTCAGGCATGGCAAGGAGCTAAGCCACTCAGTGAGACCCTGTCTCTACATAAAACACAAAATAGGGCTGGGGATGTGACTCAGTGGTTGAGTACCTCTGAGTTAAGTCCTTGAAACCAAAAAAAAGGTACCTGGGCTGGGGATGCAGCTCAGTTGTAGAGTGTTTGCCCAGTCTTGCTGGGTTTGATCCCCAGCACTACAAGAAAAAAAGAAGAATGATCGTGCAACTAGAAATTGTCAATTTTTCTGAATGCATTAAAATGCTCCAATTACGTTCTCTAACACTGTCCTGAAGTTTCTTCTCTGTCAGGGTAAAATGGTCTAGCTGGAAATATCCTTT
The DNA here is from genome assembly GCA_004024805.1 of Geosciurus inauris. NCBI lineage: Eukaryota > Metazoa > Chordata > Mammalia > Rodentia > Sciuridae > Geosciurus > Geosciurus inauris. Next base: position 208,901 of record PVHX01000256.1, on the reverse strand, counting down.
TTTTCATAGTGAAGTTCAGCGCACTCGCAGTCTAAAAGCAGTAGCTTTAGGAATGTTTGAAAAACATCAACTGCAAGTTATTATTACTTTAAATAGGCACTCATTGTGTGTACATAAATACAAATAAATGCATATTACAATATCTTGACTTGTAAATTTCTGATATTCACAAATTGTGTGCCCGATCTCTGAGCCTCCCTCTCCTCATCTCCATTCCCAGGGTTCCTGAGGCCCCCTGGCTGTGTCCAAATGAAGACAGTCTTGTACCAACAGCACCACTTGGTGGCCAGGATGAAGCACTGGCTATATAACTCTTCCCACCCAACTTCTTCCTCAGACGACGCGCTTCCAAAACCCAGTCTCTCCACCCACCTGAATTATCCTTGGACTGAGCTACTCACAGCCAAGTTGATTCTACCTCAGGCACTCTTTTTTCACACTTGCATGCATCCTTTTTACAAGAATCTTTTTTCGTCTTCCTAGCTTTTCTTATTCCTCCAAATGCCTTTATCAACATATGTAAGCCTGGCAGCTGCTAGTGCCAGGCCAGCCACACTCAGCCCCCACACCTGGAAATGTGGTAGGGTTAACCATGACTTTCTTTCTTTCTTTTTTTAGTACTGAGGATTGAACACAGCGGTGGTCTACCACTGAGCCACAGTTCTGGAGCTTTTTATTTTTTATTTGGGAAACAGGGTCTCATTAAGTTGCTTCAGGCCTCACTAAGTTGCTGAGGCTGGCTTTGAGCTTGAGATCCTCCTGCCTGAGCCTCCTGAACTGCTGGGATTACAGGTGTGCACCACTATGCCTGACAATAACCATGATTTTTAAAATTGAGCATTTCAAAATCCTGTGGAAACTGTTTAGGCCACTTTCTTTTTTTTTTTTTTTTTTTAATATTTTTTTAGTTGTTGATGAACACAAAGTCTTTATTTTATTGCTTTGTATGTGGTGCCAAGGATCGAACCCAGGGCCTCACGCATGCGAGGCAAGCGCTCTACCGCTGAGCTACAATCCCAGCCCCTAGGCCACTTTCACTTAGGAAATACTGTACTCTTTCCAGTTCCTAGCCCTCAGTAGCTGATGGGCTCCTGCCCATAACAGTCTTCTTTAACAATAAACCCACAATAAGAAAAGATAAAACTTGGCGGGGGAGGGGGGGGGGCAGAAAGAGAAAGAAAGGAAAAGAAAGAGAACAAGAAAACAAAAGAAGAGAAAGACAAAAAGAAAAAGGAAGGAGGAGAGGGAGGGAGGGAGGAATCTTTTCTGGGGGGAGGCATTTGCAGCTTTCTTTCTCACTGCTTCCCACCAGTGCTGGGGTTGAGATGAGGAATAAGGGGGCACCAAAAACCACTCAGTAATAAAACTAGTAAATAAATAAAAGTGCGATGTAGTATTTCTACAAATAAAAAATACAAACATTAAACTAAAAATGCATAAACATCCATGATGAACAAAATACAGTATCTGAATTTTAAATGAAGACCAGTGGCCTGTTTCAAAATCCACGTGATTATGCAAAGAGAACAGTCCTTTCCAATCCTGAACCGGTGGTTTGCAGGCTGCTGGACCACCTGGTGCTTCCCAGTGTCCCCCCACCACCCTGCCATTGTTACAATCCCCCACCACAGGGCAGGTTTATGAGGATTGACAGTAGTGTGAGAACATATGGACATTGTGGGGCTTTATATATAGATATGTTTCTAAATTGTAGGAATTTTGTTGACTTTTCCCACTTGATTCAAAATATGGAAGGAAGCCAGGAGTGGTGGTGTTTACCTGTTCATCCCAGGGACCTGGGAAGCTGAGACAAGAGGATCACAAGTTCGCAGCCTCAAAATAAAAAGAATGGGGGGGGGTATAGCTCAGTGGTAGAACACCTCTAGGGTCAATCCTCAGTAGCCTCCCCCAAAAGGAGGGAGGACACACGTTCTATAAGGGCACATTTTTCCTTCTGCTTCAGCTGCAATGTGGCTGAACAGGGCTCTGTTCTCTGCTTGTCCATACCTGCTTTTCTTCCCTCCTCAACTCCACCACCTCCAGGAAACTCTTCAATGTCCCTTAAAATTTGCTTTTCTTCAAGTACCAGAATTCACGAAAAACAACTCACTTAATACCAAACAATGTTTCTTCTTGTTTCTTTAACTAAAAAAATTGCAAAAGTATTCCTTTCAGATAAGAGTGACATCATAAATAATATTATAATCATAAATAACATCTATAAATAACATTTATAAATTGACAGAAATTGAACCTTCCTTTAACTCACGATATCTATGATTTTCTTTTTTTTTCTTTTTGGTACTAAGGATTGAACCCAGAACCTTGAATATGCTAGCCAAGCACTTTACCACCAAGCTATCCCTCTATCTCCTCACTGTTTATATGGGAAAACATGTTCTACATTTCAAACAATTCACTTGCAGAATCTTTTTTTTTTTTTTTGTAGAAGGGGAACTTACCGCTTTTTAAAAAATGTTTCAGAAAAATGTACATGTTATACATTGTAACATATGAAAAAAGGTTTTTAGCCCCAAACTAGTAAAACAAAACAAAACAAAACAAGTAATTTGTTATGCTAAGTTTGAGATCAAAATGCCAAGATATGTCAATAGAACAGGTTTTAAAAAAATTTTTTTTTTAGTTGTAGATGGACACAATACCTCCATGTTTTTTATTTATTTTTATGTGGTGCTGAGGATCGAATGCAGTGCCTCACATATGCTAGGTGAGTACTCTACAGCTGAGCCACAAACCCAGTCCCAATAGAACAGGTTTTGTCGACAAAAATGAGTGTAGCATTTGTTATGCAGTATAATAAGTCTAGCAAGTGTTATGCACATACTATATAAAATAATTCAGATATAAAAGATTTTATTTAAACATAGATATTTAAATTTTATTAAAATATCTTGCTGAAGTCTGTGTGTAGCACACCCAGCTATTCAGGATGCAGAGGCAGGAGGATTATGAGTTCAAGATCAATCTGGGCAATTTAAGAAGATTCTGTCTCAGAATAAAAAGGGGTAGGGATGTGACTCAGTGGTAGCACACCCCTGGGTTCAATTCCTAGTATTGCACCAAAAAAAAAAAAGGCTGCTCTAATATCTAGTTACTTACCTGTCATAATAGGATTTATGAGTATGTGTTTCAACTATCCTCATATAGCATGTGCTTCCATTCTAAAAATAACAAGTTAGCATCTGCTTACCTACATCTGGTGATTAGTCATTCAATCCGCTAATTATTTTTTGGTATGAGATGAGTGGAAGAGTTTCTATTTAAATCATCCCCCAAATTACCACATGTCATCATCAGGTCTTTGCTCCTCATTTTGGCCATTATCTTGCATGAAGTTCTGCCATACAGTAAAGTGTTCCCAGATGTCAGCCAGAGGTGGGTGCCCCTTGTCCAAAATCTCAGCCAAATCTCATGTGAAATCCATTAGTCCGTCCTCCAGAGAACCACTCAAATGTGTCTTACTCTGTGCTCATACTGTTCTTTCCTCAATCCAAGACATCACCATTTCTCATCTGTCCTAATGCAAGAACCTACTTCGTCTCTCTGCTTCCATTCTAACCCTCCTGTGATCTATTCATCTTGAGTGAACTTAAACAAAAAAACTAATTGTATTAGAACTGAACCCTTAACTAAGTTTTTTTTTTTTTTTTTTTTTTGTGGTGGTGGGGTAACCAGGAATTGAACTCAGGGACACTCAACCACATTCCCAGCCCTATTTTGTATTTTATTTAGAGATAGGGTCTCACCGAGTTGCTTAGTGCCATGCTGTTGCGGAACCTGGCTTTGAACTTGAGATCCTCCCACCTCAGCCTCCCAAATCGCTGGGATTACAGGTGTATGCCACCAGGCCTGGTGTTGGGACAGGGGAGGGAAAAAGAAGAAGGAGAAGGAGAAGAAGAAAAATAAGAAAGAGGAGAAGGAGATTTTCAAATAAATTGTTGCAATTTTGTCATTTAACATAATAATGACAACCCCCTGGTTCTTGTCATTATGCCAGAAAGATTTCAGACATATTACTCAGAGTAACAGGCATGAGGAATAGGAAAAAGGACAAAAATAGGTTGTCATAATAATGACAACCCCCGGGGCTGGGGTTATGGCGTAGTGGTAGCGTGCTCGCCTAGCATGCGTGAGGCGCTGTGTTCGATCCTCAGCACCACATAAAAATAAAATAAAGATATTCTGTCCACCTACAACTAAAAAAATAAATAAAAAAAAAAATAATGACAACCCCCCTGGTGTTGGAGGGGTGGCAGAGAAGAAGGAGAAAGAAAAGAAGAAAAGTAAGAAGGAAGAGAAGGAGATTTTCAAATAAGTTGTTGCAATTTTGTCATGTAACATCATAAATTAGAGCTCATTTTTATCAAAAACTCAGGTCCTAAGTCCTTTTGTTCTCTCAAAGCCCATAACTAATCCATGAACAAATAGTGTGGCCTCTACCTTCAAATTATATCAAAATCTGGGGCTGGAATTGTGGCTCAGTGGTAGAGTGCTTGCCTTGCATGCGTGAGGCACTGGGTTCAATCCTCAGCACCACATAAAAATAAATAAAGATATTATGTCCATCTACAACTAAAAAAAATTTTTTTTTAAAATTTATGTCCAGAATCGAACTCCTTTCAATAAATAGCAAACAGACATGAGCAGTGGGAACATGAGGTTCAGGGGATAACTCTATAAATTGGGCCTAGAGAGCTGACTGACCCCAATGTGCTTTTTTTTAAAAGCAATTTATCTGCAGCCCTGCCTAACATAATTCAATAGGATATATTATATTCTTTAGCAAACAACCTCTTATCTGCAGGAGAAATGCAGACCCCAAAACTCCTGTCTACTGATAAGAAGAGCATAAGTTATCCTAAAGGAGGAGGGGGACTTTTGTGACCTTACACCAACCAGATTCCAGAATTCAGGGAGAAATGATCATAAGAACCAGTCAATGTGGGCCAAAGTGACCCAGAGTTGCTTTGGATTTTTAGCATGCCATCATAATAATATGATCTCTCTTCCATGGGGTAAGGCCCTGTGAAGTGGGGACTTGAAAGTCTGATGTGATCCTGCTATCAGTCAGAAGTCAAGAGGTAGAGCTGAGTGGAACCCTCTGGAGATTTCCCCGGGACCCCCAATGAACCTAGAGGGTAGGAGGAGTGCACCATCCTTTTCTTCTCTGAGAGGACCCATTCTCTCCCTCGAGTGTCCTTTTTGTCCTTTTTCCTGTTCCTCATGCCTGTTACTCTGAGTGATATGTCTGAAATCTTTCTGGCGTAATGACAAGAACCAGTAGCTGAGGACCTCTATAACTGCCTTGACTCTAGTGTAGGCCCTTGCTCTGTAACACTTTTTCTTTTTTTTGGCACTCGGGATTGAACCCAGGTACCTTAATCACTGAACCATATCCCTGGCTCTTTTTATATCTTATTTAGAGACAGTGTCTTGTTAAGTTGCTTAGCGCCTCGCCAAATTGCTGAGGCTGGCTTTGAACTTGTGATCCTCCTGCCTCAGGCCCTGGGGATTACAGGCGTGTGCCACTACAAACAGCTCTCTAACACCTTTACCTTCTCCTCCATTGCCACTCAGTGTTAAGCCATCATGACTGTTTGCCTCAACTACTCTAATAGTCTCTCACTGATGTCCCTACTTCCACTTTTCCACTCTTCCACTCTGTTCTTCACTTTCCAGCCAACAGAAGACCTATCCCTTTAAAAAAGGAAGCCTGGGAGGCTGAGACAGGAGAATCCGAGTTCAAAGCCAGCCTCAGCAATGGCGAGGTGCTGCTAAGCAACTCAGTGAGACCCTGTCTCTACATAAAACACAAAATAGGGCTGGGGATGTGGCTTAGTGGTTGAGTACCCCCGAGTTCAATCCCCGGTACAAAACCAAAAAAAAAAAAAATTAAAATTTAAAAATTAAAAAATAAAAAAGGAAGCCAAGGGCTGGGGATATAGCTCAGTTGGTAGAGTGCCTTACATGCACAAGGCCCTGGGTTCAATCCTTGGCACCACAATAAAAAAAGGAGGAGGGAGGTGGAGCATGCCTTAATCTCAGTGCCTCAGGAGATTGAGGCAGGACGATCTTGAGTTTGAGTGCCCCTGAGTTCAATCCCCAGTACCACCCCCCCTGCAAAAGGAAGCCAGACTGTAACACTTTCTGCTGAAAGCCCTCTAAAGGTTACACACATCAGATAAACCCACAGGCCCAAATGATTGCCTCACTACCACTTCATTGTCCATCTGATCTTATCTTCTACCTTTCTATTCTTTGCTCATTCATCTTTCGCCTCATTCAGCCCCTTTGATCCTATCTCATGCATCTCTAACAATACTGCCCCCTCTGCCTTTGCAATCACTTGCTCCCTTTGCCTGGAGTGCCAGGTGTCCACAGGGTTCATGTCCTTACTTCCTTACATGTCTCTTTTCAGATGTCTTCTTCTTTTTTTCCTTTTTGGTACTGAGGATTGAGCTTAGGGGCACTTGGCCATTGAGCCCCATCCCCAGCCCTTATTGTATTTTATTTAGAGACAAGATCTTGATAAATTGCTGAGGCTGGCTTTGAACTTGCGATCCTCCTGCCTCAGCCTCCTCAGCCGCTGGGATTGGGATTAAGGCATACGTTCTGCTCAGATGTCTTCTTTTTTTTTTTTTAATTTTTTTAGTTGTAGATGGACACAATGTCTTTATTTTATTGCTTTGTATGTGGTGCTGAGGATCGAACCCAGGGCCTCACGCATGCGAGGCAAGCGCTCTACCACTGAGCTACAATCCCAGCCCCTGCTCAGATGTCTTCTAAAAAAAAGGTTTACACTTTATATAAAGCAGCACCCTTTCCCTTCTATCCCCATACCTTTTTAATAACAACATCATATACAGCATATAGCATTCGCAATGTCCCAAGTATCACTGTAAGCACTTCACAGAGAGTAAATCATCTAATCCTCACATCACCCTAAGTAGATAATGTTACTATTCCTGTTTTATGGATGAGAAAACTAATGCATACAGATATTAAATAACTTGCTCCAAAGTTACAAAGCCAAGTGCTGGACTTGAAATTTGAATGTGTGCTTTCTGGCTCCAGCATGTTCTTTTTATTTACTACCCTATTTTTTTAAATAGCTCTAGCCACTACCTATTTTACATTTATTATCTCACAGTTTTATCACTTGTTTCAGCATAACCAATCATCCCAAACTTAATGGCTTAAAGCAATACCTTATCATTTCTCAGGAATTTGAGTCAGGAATTCAGGCAAGGTTAACTAGGCTGTTTTTCTGACTTACTTTGCATTGGCCCTTGTTACTCAGCTGCATTCAGTCGGTGACTGAGTAAGCCTGGAAGGTCTCAGAAAGCTACACTCATATGTCTGACACCTCGATCATCCTGAATGTGGCTTCTCTCTTCACATTGTTTCTTATTGACCTGTGCTAGCTCTGAAGCTTTAGAACATGGCAGCTGGCTTCTCAGAGAGGGACGTGGAAATTGCCAATTTGCTTAAACTCTTGATTCACAAGTCCCAGAACTTAATTTCTGGCACAATATATTAATTTAAAAAAATTGCCAGGCATAGTGGCACAGTGTAATCCCAGTAACTTGGGAGGCTGAGGCAGGAAGATCACAATTTTTTTTTTTGGTACTGGAGATTGAACTCAGGGGCACTAGACCACTGAGCCACATCCCCAGCCCTATTTTGTGTGTGTGTGTGTGTGTGTGTTTTTAATGTAGAGACAGGATCTCACTGAGCTGCTTAGCGCGTAGCTGTTGCTGAGGCTGGCTTTGAACTCGCGATTCTCCTGTCTCAGCCTCCCTAAGTGCTGGGATTACAGGCTTGCACCACCACGCCCAGCTAGGAAGATCACAATTTGAGGCCAGGCTCAGCAACTTAGCGAGGTCGTAAGCAACTTGGTGAGAATCTGTCTCAAAATAAAAATTAAAAAGGACTGGGCAGCCGGGCGCGGTGGCGCACGCCTGTAATCCCAGCATTTAGGGAGGCTGAGACAGGAGAATCGCAAGTTCAAAGCCAGCCTCAGCAACAGCGAGGCGCTAAGCAACGCAGTGAGATCCTGTCTCTACATAAAACACAAAATAGGGCTGGGAATGTGGCTCAGTGGTCGAGTACCCCTGAGTTCAATCTCTAGTACCAAAAACTAAACTGAAATAAAATAAAATTTAAAAAAAGACTGGTGATGTGGCTTACAGTTCCCCTGGTTTCGATCCCTGGTACCAAAAAAAAAAAAAAAAAAAAAAAAAAATCACGAGGCTGACCCATATTTGGGGGAGAAGAAAAAGACTCCATCTCTTGATATTCAGAGTGGCATATGCATACATGGAAGGAGGAACTAATAGATGTAATCTCGGGAGACTGTCTTCTACATTACCAGTATATAATTGCATGAGAATAGGGACTCTTGCTATTTCATTCATTATCATGCCTTTTCAGTGCTTAGAACAGTGCCTGGCACATAATACGCATACAGTAAATATTTATTTCATCCATGAATTTAAGGTGCATGTGAAAGAAAGAGTCTGCAAAGGTAACAGAAAGATCTGAAGATGTAAGAGGAAAACCAGGAAGGGGATGTCCTAGATGTCAAAGAGAAAGAGTGAAAGGAAGATTCAGTTGGGAACTATACCTTTCTCTCTCTCTTTTTAAGTTGACACATAAAAATTCTACATATTTATGGGGTACTATATGATGTTTTAGTACATGTACACATTGTTTAATGTTAATATCACGGTGAGCACATGTATCTTCTCAAACATCATTTCTTTGTGATACAAACATTCAAAGTTATTTCTTCTACCTTCTTTGAAATATATAGTACCTTATCTTTATCTGCAGTCACCCTACTGTGTAGTATTACACTGGAATTGATTTCTCTTATCTGACTCTAACTGCTTAGTTATTCTTGGACCTTATCCTTGGACCAACCTTTCCACATCCTTCCCTCAACTGCACACTTCCCAGTCTCTGATAACCACTATTACACTCTACTTCTATGGGAACAACCTTTAAGATTCCATTGAATGAGATCATTCAGTATTTCTCTTTCTGTGACTGGCTTATTTCACTTGATGTTTTTCAGTTCCATTCATGTTCTCCCAAATGACAAGATTTCATTCTTTTTTAAAGACTAAATAATATCCCATTGTATGTATACCACGTTTTTCTTTGTCCATCCATCAGCTGATGGACACAGGCTGATTCTATTTCTTGGCTACTGTGAATAGCATTACAATAAACACAGGCGTGCATACATATCTTTGATACACTGATTTTCTTTGGATATATACCCATTATTGGAATTGCTGGTAGTTCTAGTTTTTGAGGATTCTCCATACTGTTTTCCATAATAGTTGTACTAATTTTACATTCCTACCAACAGTATATGAGATTTTCCCTTTCTCCAAATCCTTGCTGGCATTTATTATTTTTTGTCTTTTTGATAATGGCTATTGCAAATGGGATGAGAGGCTATCTCAACGTAATTCTTGCATTTCCCTGATGCTTAGTGATGTTGAGCATTTTTTTCATATATCTGTTGGCCATTTGGATGTCTTTTTTTTTTTTTTTTTTGAGAAATGTCTGTTTAGGCCTATAACCCATTTTTAAAATTGGATTATTTGGGGTGTGTGTGTTTTGGCCATTGAATTGAGTTCCCTATGTATTCTGAATACGACTTCTTGTCAGATGTATAGTCTGCAGATATTTTATTCCATTCTGTAGGTTGTGTTCTCCCTCTTTATTGTTTTATTTGTTGTATAGAGAATTTTAGTTGGATATGATCTAACTATCTATTTTTGCTTTCATTGCTTGTGCTTTCATGATCTTAACCAAGAACCTTTGCCCATTCCAATGTCCTGAAGTGTTTCTCTTGTTTTCTCGTAGAGATTTTTCTTTTCTTTCTTTTTTTTAAAATATTTTTTTAGTTGTAGATGGACACAATGTCTTTATTTATTGCTTTGTATGTGGTGCTGAGGATCGAACCCAGGGCCCCACGCATGCGAGGCAAGCGCTCTACCGCTGAGCTACAATCCCAGCCCCTAGAGATTTTTCTTATGGATCTTACATTTAAGTCTTTAATACCTTTTGAGTTGATTTGGTGAGAGAGAGAGAGGTATTGTTCAATTAGTTTGCATGTGGCTATCCAATTTTCCAAGAACTGTTTTTTGAAGAAACTGTACTTTCCCTAATGGTTGTTTTCAATACTTTTGTCAAAAATCAGTTGGTTATGGATGCTTGGATTTATTTCTAGGTTCTGTATTCTGTTCCTTTTTGTCTATATGTCTGTTTTAATGATGATACTATGCTGTTTTGATTACCATAGCTTTGTAGTATATTTTGAAGTTGCCAGTATAATGCCTCCTGCTTTGGTCTTTTTATACCTTTTTGTTCTTTGTAGTGTGAGGATCAAACCCAGGCCCTCACTCATGCTAGACAAATTCTCTTCTACTGAGCAACATCCTCAACTCTCCATGCCCTCTTCTCATGTTGAAAAGTTTTATAAGTAAAACAGCATATGATTAAATCAAACCATACAGAATGGCATAGAGTGAAAGTTAAGTTTTCCTCACTCTCTTGTTCCCAATTCTCTTCCCCTGCTGGCAGATACTTTTTTTTTCTTTTCTTTTTCTTTTGTACTAGGGCACTCAATCACTGAGCTACATCCCTTTTTAAAAAATATTTTATTTAGAGACAGGGTCTCATTGAGTTGCTTAGGCCTCACTAACTTGCTAAGGCAGGCTTTGAACTGGTGATCCTTCTGCCTCAGCCTCCAGAGCCACTGGGATTATAGGTGTGTGCTATTGCACTCGGCCTGGCAGATACTTTTAAATGTGTTCTTTTAGAGCTAATCAAGGCTAAGGGTATATGTCAAATGTTACTGAAAGCTTGGTCCTTGTCCTTGATGCCAATCCAATAACGAGGACACAGTTTTGAGAAAAAGGAAAAAGAAGTTTTGCTAGCAAAGGAGAAGCACAGGGGACTCCTGTCCCAAAGGCTGTGATTCTCCCCATCAGGGGGAACTGGAGAAAAGGGGTTTTTAAAGAGGTGATTCAAAAGGCACATCCCATGCATGTGTTCTGTTTCCCAAGACTAGGGAGGAGATTAGGGAGGAGAAGATCAGGGAGGAGAAGGTTGGGAAGAAGAAAAAAGCATGTCAGTTTTAGAAAAGCAAGGACTATATTCAAAGCACAAAGTGGACCACTGTTAAAATAGCTATTTACCAACCTACCTACCTCTTTCCTGAAAAGCCACATACATAACACAATTGATAGAATATTACACACATGGCTCAGCATCTAACTTGTTTTTCCCTCTTAACAACCTAACTTCCAGATCATTTTGTATAAATCATTCTCATTCTTTTAAATGGTTGCACAAAATTAAAACCAGAGTTTGAGATGAAACTTGATTCCCTGCTTCTGTTGGTGGATGGGTTTCGTGCAGGCCTGGCCAATTTCCTTCCGATTTCTTGTCTTGTAAATTTGAAGAATGAAATCCATGGACAATAACAAAGGCAAGAGTAGGATTTAAGTGAGGAGAGAGAACTCCTGTGATGTTGAAAAGGACCTGAAAACCTTTTGATGTGCTACCTAGGGGCTTATATGAGTTTTGGGTATGAACATTGAAAAAAAAATCTGTTAGATAGGCATTGAAAAAGTACCAAAGCCTTCGGTCAAAATACATGTTAAAACAGGTATTGAAAAAATATCAAGGCTATTAGCTATGTCCGTTAGCCTTTTGAGTTTGAATCTTTCTTGTCATGCCCATCTGGGTTCAACTCTACCTTCCATTTCCCTTGGCTTTGGGACAAAGGAATTGACTGGGAAGTTCCCACCCATTAGCCTCATGATCTTTACATTTGAAAAAGGCCTTGGTGGGGGCCAGTACTCTGACTGCCTGACCATCTATTCTTATTGAGAATGGTTCCACTGTTCCCATATCATTAGATTCCATAATCAGGAGGTAGCTACTGCTTCCAATAGACTTGAAAAAGCCTGGATTATAGACTGTGGAAGATTGAGAGGTCAGAAAGTAGAGGTATAAAATTAGGTTGCAAACGAAATAAGGCAGAAGAAAAATTTAAAATGAGACTTGGGTGCAGTGGCTCACGCATGTAATCCCAGCTACTAGAGTGGCCAAGACAAGGATTGCAGCTTCAAGGCCAGCATCACCAACTTAGTGAAACCCTGTCTCAAAATAAAAACAAAAGGGCTGGGGATATAGTTTAGTGGTAAAGTGCCCCTGGGTTCAATCCCCAGTATGGGGCTAGAGGGTGGGGAAAAGAGGGAGAGACGGAGAGAGGAGCAACCTTATATATTGAAAGATTGAGAGGTGGACATTGAAAATACACAAAAAAGTAGGACTACATAATGGAGTAAAGTCTCTAAAGGAATCGGAAGTGTCACGAGAGAAGAGATGTCTCTAGAGAAGGGACCAAGGAGCTCCCAGAGAGGGGGAACTCAACTCAGAACCAGCAGGGTTCTCGACATTGGGGAAGGAAAAGAATTTCAGCATGAGCCAGACAAGGCATAGACAGAGGTTTATTTAGGAAGGTAGATACACATTCTAGGGAGAATGCAGGCTGTCCTGACTTAGGCTGGGGTGGGGGATGGGACGTCTAGGGGAAGGATTGAAGGTGGATCCAGGGTGGAGCTGCACAATTTTGCATATTTCCCTCATTTTATAAGGCCTTGGGCCAAGATTTCCAACTGTGTTTTGTGCATCTCAATGGCTTGTGTTTCCTTTAAGGTTCAGTATTTCTCTTTTTATCCTAAATCCCTATCTCAGAAGGTTTCCTGAGTTCAAGTGGAGGGATTAACCTTGAGAGGTCAGACCATTTCTCTTAAGGCGAAAAGGAAATGGAGAGGAAGGCCGGTATGGTAGGCAGACTTTGGAATAGTGGCTAGCGGAGTTGAGGAAATTCAACTCTAGCGGTCTCATTTTCCTCAGAAATATAGGAGATAAAGTATTTTATTTGTATTTTTCCAAAGGAGGTGGAGGTTAAGTAAGAGGTTAGGAGTAGAAGGGTTGGAACTAGCCGGGAGCGAAAAGCTGGATAGTTTGAGAAACTATGTGTAAACGTGACTGTTTTAGGCTCAATTAATAGTACCTGGCCGCATGAAAGTCCTGACCGAAGTTGGACACTGGTTTATAGTGGTATCAGTCTGCAGGGTGGTGTGAGTTCCTGCATTGGTGCAGGAGTAGATGGAGTTGGTTGAAGTTGCACAACCGTTTTGCAGGTGGGTGGGGCATTGAGGAGGCAAGCGGTTGAGGGTTTACAGAAACACCGTTTACCTGGGAGCTTCAGATCCTGAATACACCTTTATCGTTGACTGTCTAAATGTATGTTTGCAGGTCCAGCGCACCGCCTAGCAGAAGAGAGTTAGCATCCATGGTGCCTGGTACCAAGACTGGCGGTGGTGGACTTCGGGGTGCTGGTGGGGTGGGGCTGTGGCTGCGACAAGCAGATGGCTGTGAAACTGTGCGGGCAAGCACACTAATTTTTTTCAGACCGTACGCTGGGGAGCTCTGCAGGAATCATAGGGGATGCCAATACATTTCTTCTTGCTTCACGCTTCGGGGTTGTAACTAAGTTGTAAAAACTGTGCGAACACCCTGGCCAACCCGCGCCGCATGACGATGACGTCATTCGAGGGGGCGGGAAGCGATCCCTTAGCGTACAGTTCACAAAGGCAGTTTAAAGATATTTTAGGCCTTTTACTTCATACTTCCACCTCCTGTAGTTTGAAATGGTAACAAAACGACACTCCCTTACCGTCGCCCGTCACCATGGAAATGCTGGGTAGCCAGGCACCGACGACTCCATGTTACGTCATTGCTGAAGCGCGCCGGGGAACTGGTGGTTCCGCCCTGGCCTTAGGGAGGGGCAGTGCGCATAGGAACGTTGGTTTCAATGCCTAACGCATCTTCAATAATTTTGATCCCTATCAGGCGCCGTCGCCAGTCTCCCAGTCTCACCCCACCTACTCCGGGGGCAATCCCCTCCCGCTTTCCACCAGCTCGCCGGCCGCGGCCCCGCCCCTGCATAGAGGCCCCGCCCCCGTGAATCAGCTGATCTCTCGGACCCGCGGGGCTGCTGGGCTCGCGCCTGATGCTGAACGCGGTGCTGCCGGTGTAGCGTCAGGTGAGCTAGCGCGGGTCCCGGGGTGGCCCCTGGCTTCCGAGGACTGATCGATTGGTCAGGACCTCCTGGGTGCGGGAGGCTGGGGTCTGGGAGCGAGGCGGAGATTCAGGCCGAAGCCGGGGAGCGCACTGCGGGGGCCTGCGGAGACGGCGCCCGGGTCTTCCCACCCTGTGTCCTTCCGACGGCGCCTGCCTGTCTAGGAGCTCCGGCCCCTCTCGCCTGGATCCCACCCTCCCCTGTGTGGCCTCCCTTGCAGTGGTCTCAGTTGTGTGAAATTCCTTGATGCCCTCTCTTCCCGCCTCCACCCACGCTGCTTTCCGGCCATTCATTCTTGAGGACTTATTGACTGCCCGCACTAGATGCTAAGCAGATAAACCCTGGTCCCTGGCCATGAACCATGGTGCGTGTCCCAGGGAGGTTTGCCCTACGGTGCAAATCGTGGTGAAGAGTGGACTGAGGGCTTTGGTGTTTTGAAAAGGCGGTTGCAGAAAAAGAAAACGACTTTGATATTAGTAATTAGTAGTTCAGCCAAGTCTTTTTAATGAGTCAAGTGATCCAGTAGAAGAAAGGTTCAGTTGAGAAGTATCTTAAGTTGAAAAGTGGTGTGTTCCAGTACAGCATTTCCTTTTTGGAAATGCTGTTTAGGGAGGTGAAGGAAACAACTGTTGTATCCAAATGAAGATCTTTACTGTTGCCCTTATTTGTTGGTGACTGTAAATGTTCTTTAAAGTGCTGTAAGAAATAACATTGTGTGGTGTATGTTTATTTGAGCAGATAACAGCATTCAACAAAGCAATTGGTCACACTTTTTTTTCTGTTGTATACATGTGTCACTTGGAGTGGCCACTTGATCTTTAGGTTAATACTTAACAGAATTTTTTTTCTTTCCTGGAGATTGAACTCAAGTAATCACGCAGGCCAAGCAAAAGTGCTAGCCTTTTAAAAATTCTATTTTTGAGACGGCTCTAGACAAGTTGCCTAAGCTGGCCTCAAACTTGTAATGCTCCTGCCTCAGCCTCTTGAATAGCTGAAACTACCGTCCTGTGCCACTATTCCTGGCTACTTACAGAATTTAAAGTAATGGGCTGGGGTTTGGCTCGGTGGTAGTGCGCTTGCCTAGCATGTGTGAGGCACTGGGTTCGATTCTCGGCACCACATATAAATAAATGAATAAAGGTCCATGAACATCTAAAAAAATTATTTAAAAAAAAGAAGTTAAAGCAGTGAAAAATTTATTTTGTAGTAGATTGTAGTATTTTAACCTTAATATAGCATAGTGGCTTTGGATCTGGCCATGATGAATTACATTTGTTTACATCTTTCTTTGAGCAAGTACTGAAACCTCTTCACCTTGATTTCCTTATCACTAAATTGGGGATAAATTTGCTTTCCTAACATTAGTTACCTTTACATGTAATGGTTCATGTATCGAATTTAGTACAGTGCCCTGGCTCATGGTCAATATTCAGTATATATTATGATTATTAATTTCTTCACTACATCACGATCCAAACTACATCATGAATTTTTCCCCCTAAGTGGTAAGAAAGACAATATTTTAACAGAACAACTATTATTTCACTTTTTTAAATCTAGAGTTTCCCATATAATTTTTTGATACTTATATTTAGAGAAAATATAAAAGTGAAAAAGGAGTTCAACTTCCTACTCCTTTTTCACTTTTGTTGAACTCCTTTTTCACTTTTGTTTTCAGGTTGGTCTCTAGTAATTTTGTTACTAAATAAGGGAATTTCTAATGTATAAGAGATGCTGTCTATACCTACTTTAAATTTATTACTTCCTAAACAGTAAGTAGTACTGGCATTTTTTTTTTTTTTTTTTTTTTGGTACTGGGGATTGAACTCAGGGGTACTCGACCACTGAGCCACATCCCCAGCCCTATTTTGTGTTTTTTTATGTAAAGACAGGGTCCCACTGAGTTGCTTAGCACCTCGCCATTGCTGAGGCTGGCTTTGAACTCGCGATTCTCCTGTCTCAGCCTCTCTAAGTGCTGGGATTACAGGCTTGAGCCACCGCGCCTGTCTAGTGTTGGCATTTTGAAGGCTCATAGTTATATCAAGAAAAAATTTAAAGCTACTTTGTGATGTTAAGATTTTGTGATGGTCCAGAAAATAAAGTACCAAATGGGTTTTTTGGGGGGAAAATTGAGTACCATTTCTCAGGCCACTCATTTCTTAAATTGATATACAAAGTATGAACTGCAATCCTTTTCCACCAGATTTGTTTTCACAATTTAGGTTATCATTTGAAACCCTTACTTTGAGCATTTTGACTGTTAAAGAAGCAAAAGGCGTATTAAGAACTTTACTGAGTCCTGATTTTAGTTTTTCTGTGATTAGGTGGAAAGAATACTATCAGTCTACCTTTCATAAAAAACATGGGTTTAAGGCAGTAACTGTGGAGTTCCTTCTAACAGTATTTCTAAAGAATGTCACAGGATTCTAACAACTTCCTATTATTATTAATATAAGACCAGGTAAGGTGTGAGTGAAGAACTATGAAGGAGGATGGAGTGGTGATTTTTGAGACTGTGGTTAAGAAGACTTGCTTTGATGTAGTAGGAAGTTGAACTCCTCTTTCACTTTTAGGAGGATTTTAGTGACTTCCAAATCATTTAGCTCTTTTTATAACTTTCACAGTATTAAATCTACCACATAGTCCAGCTGTATTAGAGATATGGATTTTCTTTGTAGAATTTTCTTTTTTCAACAGATTTTTTTTCTTTTAACCCTTTTCCATTGATAACCAAATAATCCAGTTATCAGTAATAAGAAAGTAGTACATTTTGTAAGGTGTGGATCCTTAAGAAAATGCTTGATAATCACAAATAAAATAGCAATATACGGGCTGGGGGTAGCTCAGTGGTAGCGCGCTTGCCTAGCACACGTGAGGCACTGGGTTCGAGCCTCAGCACCACATATAAACAATAAATGAATAAAATAAAGATCCATCAACAACTAAAAAAAAATTAAAAAAAATAGCAATATACTATGACTTGATTCTTTTTTATTATCGCACTCATTTTCCTATCTGTATTTCCTGTTTCTCTAGATATATGATGGTGGTGTCTTTAGCTTATGTCTTGTTGTTTGCCTGTATGTAGATGAACTAATTGATCCAAGCAGGGTAAAGCAAAAATATCTAAATCAGTCAAGTATTGAATACTTTTTTGGGATATTGTATGGTGTCTTTATTTTTTTGTTTTGGTACTGGGAGTTGAAGCCAGAGGCGCTTTACCACTGAGCTACATGCCCAGTCCTTTTTTATATTTCATTTTCAGACAGGGTCTTGCTCATTTGCTGAGGCTGGCCTCAAAGTTGCAATCCTCCTGCCTCAACCTCGCCAGTTTCTGGGATTAGAGGTGTGTACCATCATGCCTGCCTATCATATATTTCTTTTAAATTTGAAGAAAATGTAATTTTCTCAGCTCTTAGGAGAAAAGATTGGGGCTTTTTGGTAGAGGTTCATTTTACTGCCCGTTAAGCTGCACAGAGAGATTAGCTTTGGTCTCATTAATTTCACAAATTGACCAACTTATGTTTTACTTAATTATCACATATTATTTAAATATTTTTTTTCTGAGTCATCACATGGTTCTACACTTAACATGACCTTCTTATTTGGAAAGTAGCATCATGGTGGGCTATAATTCATTTCAGAATTCTTTTCTCTCACAGCCTAAATTTTTGTTGAACCAGTTTCTTAACTAAACTTGGGGTAGTTTCTCAAACATGTAGCAAAGATTTAAAGTAGAAATATAATCTAGAATACTAATAATAATCCAACTGTACTTTAGTAGGAAAATAGATAAACTGGTTTATACATGCAATTAAATACTTATCCCCTAGTAAAAATGAACTAGATCTGTACTTACCAGTATAGATACACCTTAAGTACATAATATTGACTGAAAAAATCAAGTTACCAAAGGATACATAAAGTAAGATGTATTTTAAAGCAATACAGTTATATACATTATTTATTGATAAATATATATCATGTATGTATTATTTATGTATCTAAAGTACATGAAAGTATAAGCTTCTCTGGGAATGAGATATATTTTTACTGAGTAGTGCTCCTTCAGCTCTCAATATAACTTTTTCTTCTGTTTTTAAAGAAAGCTGAAGCAAATTTGGAAATATGTTCATGAATCTGTTAAAACTGGGTGGTAAATATGTGGATTTGTTATTTTTTTTTTTTAGTTTTATGTATGGCTAAGATGGTTTGTGAAATTTCACACTTTCAAATTTTTTTTATAATCAGGGTTCTTTCCAACATGCTTTCTTAGTTTACTGTGTTACCTCAAAAGTAGTAGACTGAAAAATAGCTTCTCTCACTGCCATGAGGAAGGAATGTGCCAGTGCATTTCCACTGTGTGAAGCTGTTCTGAAGAGAGGAGACCAATTCTTTGGTCAAGTTTTACTTTGCAGTTTGACTTTGACTTTGTGTCCTGGGAAATGCTTTTTTTTTTTTTTTTTTTTAAGGAAATGAGGAGTGATCCCTTTTAAAGAGCTACAGGGGAATTAAACTGCTAGAGATTCTTGGGAAATACAGGCATATACTGGTCATGAATTGTCAAAGTATAGGGGAGTAAGGTGAATCATAATACCATGAAAGGAATTTGGATATAGGCTAACTCAGATATGAAATTACCACAGATTTTATGTGGTTGTTAACTGTTTTATGAAGTTTGGGTTTGTTACATTAGTTATTCTGATGGGTATGATAATTCTAGCAATTGAATTTCAAATTCCTAGGTACTGCAACAATTTATGCTTCTTATTATATGACAGTATTACAGAATATTTCATGGGAATTTTAGTAATCCTGAAAAATTCATTTTAAAAATATGCAATAGTTACAAAAGGAGCTAACTGGGCATTACTGGGTATTTATTGTGCTGCACATACATACCCTTCCCTTTTAGAGGATTCCCACAATCAGAAGAATGCAGGTTTATTAAGTTTCAGTATAAAATTAGCAAGGCATCAAAAAATACGCTGTAAGGCCGGGTGCAGTGGCGCGTGCCTGTAATCACAGCAGCTCCGGATACTGAGGTAGGAGGATCGAGAATTCAAAGCCAGCCTTAGCAACTTAGCAAGGCCCTAAGCAACTCAGTGAGACCCTATCTCTAAATAAAATACAAAATAGGACTGGGGATGTGGCTCAGTGGTTGAGTGCCTCTGAGTTTAATCCTGGTGTCCTCTCCCCCTCCCCGCCAAAACAAAACATGCTGTGAAACCTTCACATCCCTGATTGCACCAAAAGCTGCCTCCCTGTACTAAGGAGAACGGGTGAAAGGTATTCTTCCTTGGGTGATGTAACGTTTGCAAAGTGGCATGAGATAAAAGTGTCTTTATGGTTAGGAAATACCATTAGCAAATTATGTACAAGAATTTCTGTTATGAAAGACATTTTACTTTTGTATCTGATGTTGACTTTTATTATAGGCTCTAGAAATCTATAGCATTTGGAAGAGTGCAGATTAGAACTCAAGATTAAGGGCTGTGTCTTCCACTCAAGTATTCACTTAAATGTAGCCAGCTTGTATGAAGTGGTTACTATGGGTACAAGAGTGTACTGTACAAGTGAAAAAGTTTTAGTTTCTTACCTTCAGGAGTTCTGTTGTTGTTGGCAGTACTAGAGATCAAACCCTAGGTCTGTCACTGAGCTACTTCCTCAGCCCTTTTAATAATTTTGAGACAGGGTCTTGTTGAGTTTCCCAGCGAGAAGTTCCTGGAACTTCTGATCTTCCTATGTTAGCCTCCCTAGTAGTTGGATTACAAGTGTGCATGATTATGCCTGGCTTGACCTGCAGGAGTTTTTCATGAATGAATGACTTAGTGCATTATCCTATTGGTAAAAATGTTGTAAATAAGTAGCTTTCTAGACCAGCCTACTGAATTTATTGAATGCATTAATTTACTGAGTTCCTTGTGTGGGTCAAGATTTAAATGCTAGTCAGCTCCTGAAGTAGTGTCAGGCAAGTGCTCCCTGTGCATAAATTACTGTTCAGTGGGCTGGGATTTTAGGTGGTTTTGACCTTTCATGGTGGTTAATTTGTCAAGGCTACGGTGCTAGGTGAGTTCTCCTCAACCTTTTGTCGTGCTTGGTGAAGGTTTCAGTAACTGGATGTTCAGGAAGTAGCAGTTCTTGTATAGGTTATTTGTAAGTCAGGTGCTTGAGTTTAAACTTGCCTTAATCCAGGTGTAAACATATTGACAGAAACAAATATTTACTAAGCATTTACCCTGTGTAAATTCCAGATACTCTTAACATGGCCCTAGACCTTTTCCTTTTGGGTTTTTTTTTTTTTTTTTTTTTTTTTTTTTTTTTTTTTTTTTTTGGTACCGGGGATTGAACTCAGGGGTACTCGACCACTGAGCTACATCCCCAGCCCTATTTTGTATTTTATTTAGAGACAGGGTCTCACTGAGTTGCTTAGCACCTCACTGTTGCTAAGGCTAGCTTTGAATTCGGGATTCTCCTGTCTCAGCCTCCTGCCTGGCTTCCTTTTGTTTTGCTTCCTTTTGTTTTGAGACAGGTCTTGCTAGGTTGCCCTGGCTGGCTTCAAACTTGTGATCCTCTTTCCTGAGCCTCCCAAGTAGCTGGTATTATTGTTATTGTTATTATTATTGTGTTCACATAACTTATTTTACTTAATAATGACCCCAAAGCATAAGAATAGTGGTGCAAAGGAGGAAACAGGACATAAAACATGGAAAGACAGCTTAACTCTGATGTTGCGTGATAATGTATATAAGAAAAACACATAATGGGGCTTGGTACTGTCACAGGCATCTGCTACGGGACTTAGAACTTACCCCTGTGTATAAGTGGGGGGGACTATTGTAGTATGGAAATTCTTTAAGGCAGGAATGCATTTATTTGTACATGTATGAGGTCTGTCTACAGATATTAAGCACCTGTCATATATTAGAAGTGCTGAGCAGCTGTGATATGCACCCTGTTTCCGTGGAAATTTTAGACCAGCAAAGTACCTGGAATATAGTAATAAAAAAAATTGATGCAATTTAGATGTTGAAATTTAAGCATTTGAAATTTTCGCTATGACTCACAAACTTACCTGTTTAATAACTTAATGACTAAGTTATTAAGGAAAAAGGACTTGATCCTTTTAAAGTTTACTAGAGAGAAATACAGGAAGTTCCCATATAATTTTTTCTTTTTGCACTTGAGATAATAGTCAACTAACACATTCCTCTATCACATTTTAAACATTTTATTTCTATCCTGCTCTGTTCCCTCCAAGTTTAAGGCAGCTTACAAAAATGTATAAATATAAGGTAAAATAAAGAAACAGAAAGAATGAAGCCAGCAGTGAGATTAGAATATACAACACACATATTGTAAAGTCCTAGACAGTTACAAGTAACATCATATGGGACTCATCCTAGCCCAGAATCTGGAATCCTGCCTATGTCTGTACTGATCATCTTTTTTCTTCTTTTAAAAAATATAGACCCTCAGGCTGGGGTTATGGCTCAGTGGTAGAGCGCTTGCCTCACATGCGTGAGACACTGGGTTTGATCCTCAGCAACACATAAATAAATAAAATAAAGATATTTTTAAAAATTAAAAAAAAAATAGGCCCTCTTGTGAAAGATTAATCCTTCCACACATGTTCTGGATGCCATCCTCTTGTTTTTTTGGTTACTTTTTAAAATTTTTATTTTATTTTTTCTCTCTCACTTTGGGACTTTTGTTCTGTCCTCTGTCCTCATCTCCCTTGTATCTAGGAAGATAACCAGAGTTGTGCAAACATGTTCCACTATCTCATCTCCCCAACTTCAAACAAAAGGATACAAAACCCTTGATCTTCACATTCCCTTCAGTTACCTCTCCATTTCTTTGCTTTCCATTTCAACATTTTTCCAAAGAATCATCTCTAGTTCTTTTTTTCGTGCCTTCACTTCCCATTTAAATTCGCTTTTTTTCCAATCTGTTTTTCACTCCTCAAACAGACCACTGAAATTGTGACAAAGCTCAGCAGTGATGTCTGTGTTGGCAGATGCAATGGACACTTTAAGATCTCATCATATGAGACCCCTGCTGTCTTGACCTAATTGGCCTCCTCCTCTGCTTTGCTTTCATGTACCCACAACATGGTCATGTTTCTCCTTCCTTTCAGACCACTTCTTACCTCAGTCATCTTTGTTGGGTCCTCATTCTGGTCAAGCTCTATATGTAGGAGCTCTGTACAGCTTGATCTGTACCTTTCCTTTCTCATTACATACATTCAATGACATTGCCTGTTGTACTGATTTCAGATATTATTCATATGTCTTCCCATATGTCTTCCATGTTCTTATATTAAGCTGCTCATTTGACCTGTACTTTCTCACAGACATCTTGAACTTAACAACAACAAGAACAACAAAAATCTTACAAGTCTTGGCTTTCACTTGAGGATCGTCTCTCTCACTCTTTCCCATTTCAGTAAATAGAACCACTAAGCTGGGGCAGTGGTACACACCTATAATCCCAGCTACTCAGTAGGCCAAGGTAGGAAGATTGCAAGTTCCAGGCCAGCCTGGGCAATTTAGTGAGACTCTGTCTCAACATAAAATTTAAAAGGGGATAGGGAATATAGCTGAATGGTAGAGTGCTTGCCTAGCTTGTGTGAGAGGCTGTAGGTTCAATTCCCAGTACTCCAAGAAAAAGAAGAACCATTAACATATAGCTGTTCAAGCTAGAACCGGGAGCCCATATTTAATACCTGTTCCTTTATCTTCTACCTATGTCTAGTCACCAAGTCCTAAGTAGTTGTTCTGACCCCCAAAGCACCTGTCATTTATTCATCTCTTTCATCTCTACCAAGTTGGCAGACTTGTAGGAGATTAAAGTGCCCGGATTTCCTCCCTCCAAGGAGAACATGAGCAAAGGGAGTATTTATAGGCAGGATATTACTTGCAAAATTAATTTGGGTGCTATAAGTGAGTATGTTCAGTATAAAATTGACTTAATTGTTTTAGAAGAAATGTAAATAAGGGGTTTGTGGGCTGGGGTTGTGGCTCAGTGGTAGAGCACTTGCCTAGCATGTGTGAGGCCCTGGGTTTGACCCTCAGCACCACATAAAATTAAATAAAATAAAGGTATTGTGTCCATTTACAACTTAAAAAAAAAAAGAAATGTAATTCATTGCCACTAAATCATCAGAGCATCAATAGAATGTCTTTCTGTAAGCAATGAAACTTCTTGTACTCTTCAAGGTGAAGTTAATGTTAAAAGTACACAAAAGAATGGGGTCTCGGTGCTAGTAGTCCCAGCTACTGTGGAGGCTGAGGCAAGGAGATCACTTGAGACTAGGAGTTCGAGGCCAGCCTGGGCGACATATTAAGACCCCCACCTGCCACCCTAATCTCCCCCAAAATACATAAACTGAATGGAATATAAAAATAGTAAAAAGTTGGGAGATTACCATTACCAAAAATGGTAGTTGTTTTAGAGTAAAAGATCCAAGTCTCTGGTTCAAGACCCTTAGGGCAAGATGTGTTTTGGAATTTAGAGTTATTTTTTTCTCTTTAGAATGAGGTGTATAAACCATATGTTATATAGCACTTTATGGAGGATCTGTAATATTATCTGTAAATAGTAGTCATGATAGTATTTATGCAACAAGATACATGAATATTTGCTCTAGAGGGATATAAAGGATAGACTGCCTCACATTAGTTCAGGTCAGATTTTGCTGTCAGAAGAGTTCAGGTCAGATTAGATTTTTTCACCAAAAGAATTATGAAAAAACAGTGTTTTTTAAAGCTTTTTGGATTTTGGATTTCTGGCTGAGGTACTGTGGAAGTGTAGGTAGTTGGTAGCTCTTCTTCCAATAATTAGGATGTCTAGGCCGGGTTATTTTTTAGGGCACTCCCAGATTATGGTATTAAAATGATATCCTCAGCACATACAAGCTCCTTTCTTGTAAATGTAGCAGGAAGATGTGTATCCAGTGGAGTCCAAAAGTGGAGTGAGATCATTAAAACTGTTTGCTCTTATTTTTAAAGAGCCATCTGAGAGTTTGATTACTTTACATTTCACTGTGGAAGAGATAATAATTTAAAATATAGGGTAGTATACTTTAAAGTAGATCAAGCTTTGTTCTTTGGCTGATAGAACTTAATAGCTACAAGAAATGCTAGAGTCTAGTTTGCTCATTTTTTGGAGATGCCATTGATCTGTGAAGAGACGAAAAGGCAAGAGAAGCCCATATTTTCTGACTCCAAGTAAGTGATGCTTATACAGCATCACACAGCTTCTTCATGAGAGCTGGTTAAATATAAAACAGGTCTCTGGAAGAAAGTTACTATTAACAAGAAAAGCAGTCGTACAGAGATCTTTCCCCCAAAGAATGAAAGACAAGGACCTTAAGGTTCAGAGGTAGCCCCATGATCAGACAATTTTTTTTTTAAATTTTTTTATAGACATGTTTTATTTATTTATTTATACGTGGTGCTGAGGATCGAACCCAGGGCCTCCCGCATGCGAGGCAAGCGCTCTACCACTGAGCTACAATCCCAGCCCCATGATTAGACAATTTTACAAAACTTTAAAATGTACAGCAATGAAAGAAATTAAGGAAGCTTAAGTGCTATTGAAAATCTTATAGGTATCTTGGAGAGGCAATCATAAAAATACTAGAAAAAGAAAAATTTGGGGTCTACTTTCCTTTTCTAAATGAATACATAATTGAGAAAGAATGTCTTGATAAATACCACCCTCATTTACACACGTGAGTAAAACTTTATAACAAGCTTTTCATATTTAACTGTGATATTCCAATATTATTCCTTTTTTTTTTGCCCCCCCAGTATTGGGGATTGAACCCAGGGACGCTCTGTCACTGAGCTATATCCTTAGTCCTTTTTTATTTTGAGACAGGGTCTCCCTAAGTTGTCCAGATTGGCCTTGAGCTTGCCATCCTCCTGCCTTAACCTATTGAATAGAATTAACAAGAGTGCACTGTGGTGCTGGTACATCCGCACCCAGCTTCCGTCTTCCACTTTGAAGAACTCTTGTGATTACCTTGGGTCCACCTGGATAACCAGGATAATTTCCCTTTCTTCAGGTCAGTTTATTAGTACCATGTAACCTACCATTCTCAGGACCTAGACATCTTTGGGGACGATTATTCTCCCTACCATGTACAATAAGTAAACAAAACAAAACAAACAAAAACTTTGCAAAGTAGTTTTGGCCTTAAGAAAAAAAGGAATATTGATGATGCGGTATAATCATGTTTTTAAGAAAATTCTGGCTCTGCACAGTGGTGTACACCTGTAATCCCAGCAGCTTGGGCGGCTCAGACTGGAGGATTTGTACAAGTTCAAGGCCAGTCTAAGCAACTCATTGAGACTCTGTCTCAAAATAAAAAATAAGAAGGGCTGGGGATGTAGGTAAGTGGTAAATTGCCCTTGGGTTAAAATCCCTAATACGCATCCTCCAGAATAACAAAAACAAAAAGAAAAGAAAAACTATTTAAAACTCTGACACTAAGGATAAATATTGATGACTTTATTCACTTTACCAAAAGATTCTCAATATTCTTGAGGCATTTTCCATGCAGCAGATCTATTGTGAGAAGTGTGGGGTGCTTATGTACTCCTGCATCCTCCCCAAGGAGTTCTCTGGCTTCTGCAGGGTACTGCTTCAATTTAGTCAAGGGTATAGCAACTGCTTGATCTGTGACAGATAAGCACAGAGTAGATCTAGCTTCAAAATTTCACTGTACACCATGGAATGTACATTTTATTAAAGCTAGTTACTATTATGATTATGCACAAAGTGTAGTAGCACTTAATGCTTGTATTTTTTAAAATTAATAGCATTTATTGAATTTATTCAGAATTTACTTTTTGTTTACACAGTATCCTTTATCCAACTTTGAATGATTCAAAATCTTTCTAAAATAAGCAGTAGGTAGAAAGTAATTTCCTTAAATATACAGATGGAAAACAGTAAGAGTTCACAGGCAACCTGGAGTAAACAGATGGACCTTAGATTACCCCTGCCAGTATGGGCTGTTTCCAGTGCACAGTGAACCATATCCTTTTGCAGAACAATCACAAATTTGTGCCCAGTATTTTTGTGGTCCACACATAAAAAGGCTTCATTGCTTTTATTTTTATGAGTTTGGTAACTTTAAAAATGTAAATATCTGAATTGAAATGCCTTTAGCATTTCTTCTGTTTATTTAGTTTTCTATGTCTTAATATTTATTCAACACTGAGTTTCTAAACAGGTGGGTCATGATGTTTGTACAGTAATTTTGATGTAGCACTTTTCTGTTGAATGGTGGATTTAAAAACAACTATTTTAAAATTAAACAACTTCTAGCCCTTTAGATAATGAGGCATGTTATTAGTCTTGAACTGAGGTTGATTTAGGGAAAATACTACTAGTTCCAATAAATGAAAAACTTCCTTTTTTTAATAATGTAATTTTTTGTGTATTACTGAAATACATAAATTTAAATTACTTGAATCTAATATATTACTGAGGAGATTTTAGCAAATCTTTTTCAGTTAGTTGATATTTAAGTCTTTATATTTTCCAGAAACATTTTAGAAGTAACTTTAATGTGTGTGTACTTTTTGAACTTAACACATTGATTTTTGGATTAAACTACCTTCTTCATAATACAAAACAAACAAAAAATCAGTTGCCTTGAACAATACAGCTTAATTGTAGTAGTCTTTTCTTCCTTTATATTACATCTGGTGGGTCAACAGGCATTTTTATGAGCTTGGTGGGCAGGCTGAGTCTAGATATTTGACTTTGGCAGGCAGGATATGAAATAGTTTAAATAGTTTTGCTGTGTATTTATTGCCCAGTGAATGTACACTTGTTAGTGGGCAGCCTTCCCCCCTCCGTTTTCAAGTCTGAGGGATAAAATAGGAAAGTATTCTTATTCTCTTTGTGTTTACCCTGTTTTTTCCCATTTAGGTCTTGATACACTCTTTCTGAAGAGGGAATGATTTGGTGATGGAGTGCTCCCACTGACCGATGGACTCAAAGAAGAGAAGGTAAAATCATTTCTTCCTTCTCCTCTCTTCTTTCTAGGAAAACAACAATGTTATGCCAGCAGCTTTTCTTCAGGTTAATTTTTTTGGTTGATGGTTGTTAAGTGGGAATGGTTAGTGACATTTGTAGTTGATTGGTAAAGAGAGAATAATATTGAAATCTGACTAGTAATAAACTTTGTTGCTAGTTTCTTATGCTTGTAAAGGCACTGCATAGCTTCATTTCATCATTTTAAAGCTCTTGTAGCCATTTTTTCTCACAAATAATTTCAAGTTTTCAGAGGTATCTTTACTAATTGTAATTAAATTTTATCCTTAGAAAACTAGTCATGGAAGATATTTAAAAAGAAGGTTAAGCCAGTCACGGTGGCGCACGCCTGTAATCCCAGTACTTTGGGAGGCTGAGACAGGAGTTCAAAGCCAGCCTTAGCAAAGGCGAGACGCTAAGCAACTCAGTGAGACCCTGTCTCTGCATAAAACACAAAAATAGGGCTGGGGATGTGGCTCAGTGGTTGAGTACCCCTGAGTTCAATTCCTGGTACCAAAAAAATTAAAAAAAGGTTAAATTTGTGACTTCTCTTCCATAGAACCATGGTATTACACAATAATAATTTAAGGGAGTATTGGGAGTATTGCTTAGCAAAAGTAGAGAAATTCCTAGGCATTCAAAAAAAATTGTTCCACATATCAATTAAATTTGTCCCACTAAAATTTTAACATCTGTGTTCTAGAAAAAAGAAAATGGGGAAAAAATTATCAGTCTGGCATGTAGGAAAACTTTGTAAAGGAAACAATAACTTAATGTACACTTTTTTTAGAGAAGGTGACACTTAGGTTATGGTCATTATTTTGCAGCTGTGGGTTTTTGTATTGTTTGAACTAAAGTTATCAGATTAGATAGAATTTTTAGACTGGAACATGGATAAAGCATGAAGGATTTTACTGGCATCTGTTATAAATCTTTCTTAAGTCTAGATAATGGAAAATAGCATAGAGAGTCTCAAAAAACTAGAAAAAGAACTACCATATGACCTAGAAATTCCACTACTGGGTATATTTCCAAAGGAAAGAAAATAAGAATGCCGAAGAGACGTCTATAACCCTATGATTATTGCAGCTCTGTTTGCAGTGGCCAAGATAGGGATTTAGCCTAGATGCCTGTTGACAGATGAATGGATAGGAAAATGTGGTATATATACACAACTGAATATATTCAGCCATGACTGGGCACTGTGGGCATGCCTGTAATCTTAGCTACTGGGGAGGCTGAGGCAGGAGGAGCACAAGTTTGAGGCCAGCCTGGACAACTTAGCAAGACCCTGTCTCAAAGTAAAACATTAAAAAGGGCAGAGCATACTCAGTGGTAAAATAGCCCTGGGTTCAATGTTTAATTCCTAGTACTGAAAAAAAAGAAAATGGAGGAAAAAAAAAAAAGAATATATTCAACCATGAAAAATTTAAATCTTGCCATTTTCAGCAATATGGATAGAACTGGAGAACATTATGTTAAGTGAAATAAATCAGGCACAGAAAGATAAATACCACGTTTTCACTTAACATGTTAAAGCTGAAAAGTTGATCTCATAGAAGTAGAGAGTAGAGTAGTGATACCAGAGGCTGGAAAGAGTGGGGGCAAGGAGAAGATGGAGAGAGGATGGTTATTGGGTACAGTATAGCATAGTAGAGAAAATATGAATGACAACAATTAATTACATATTTCAAAGTATCTAGTAGAGAGAATTTTGAATATTCCCAACATAAAGAAATGATAAGCGTTTGAGGTAATAAATATGCCATTTATCCCAATCTGATCATCTGATCATTATACATTGTAGATACATAGTGAAATAATCACACTGCACCCCATAACTATGTACAATTATGTGTCAATTACAAATCAAAAAAAATTTTGTGTTTTGGTACCAGGGATTGAAAAACGGGGGCAGTTAACCACTCAGCCATATCCCCAGCCCTTTTTATTTTTTATTTTGAGCTAGGGTCTCACTAAGTTTCTTAGGGCCTTGCTGAATTGCTGAGGCTGACTTTGAACTTGAGATCCTCCTGCCTCAGCCTCATGAGCACTGAGATTATAGGCATACATTACTATGCTTGGCTCAAATTATTTTAAAAATTTAAACAAATGATAGATTTAAACTCAGCATAAAGTGAAATGTGGATTTCTATTCTTCATATCTTTCCTATCAAAACTTTTCATCACAGGGCTGGGGTTATGGCGCAGTGGTAGTGTGCTCGCCTAGCATGCGTGAGGCACTGGGTTCGATCCTCAGCACCACATAAAAATAAAATAAAGATATTCTGTCCACCTGCAACTAAAAAATAAATATTAAAAAAAACAAACAAACAAAATCTTTTCATCAATTATAAACTTAATTTTAAAATAAGATTTCATCTTGGGGGTATGTTTTAACTCTACTATTTAAACAAGGTGTTAATGTATTGAGAAGTTGGAATCTTGAAATTTTATGTTCTCAAATCATAAAATGTCCCAAAATAGCCAGTTTTTTTCTTTCCTACTTAGATAGAGATATGTAATATATGGGTTTAGATTATCTATCACCCGCATCCCATGTAGGTGATGGAATGAGTTTCCCCTCAGTGGGATGGGCTGGCTGAGAAATAAAAGCTAAGAAATGTAGAATGGTGAAATAACCACAGAACACAGAAAGTAGTTTCAAAGCGGGGACAGAGATGGGCAAAGCTGACCAGATGGGTCCAGCTTCTAACAAAGAAAGGAGTCCACATTTTCTTTATTTATATTGAAAGACATCAAAGGCTTTCGATAGAAAGTTCTTCACCAAAACAGGTTAGAGGTGGGGGCAGGTAGGCTGCTCAGTTCCTAACAGGTTACGCCCATCTCGGTCATGTGAGGACCTTTCTGGCAGAGCGGAGGGGGAGTTCATGTGTACCAGGCCGTCTGTCCCTGTGGGTGTGCCACAGGAAGTTACCAATGCCAGATCTGCTCTGGCTACAATGCTGAAAAAGGTCCTCACCCATTTCACGGATGGCTTCCTGCAATTATCTTCTAGGCTTTTGTGTAAATAGTTGTTTTTTTCTTGTCTCCTGTGTCATAACCAAAGCATAATGTATGTGCTAATTAAACTATATGACCCAGTCATCCATAAATGCTGATAAAAGACATAATTTCATGGAAGGTATTAAAACCAAAAGATACAGTTTTGAATTGTATGAACAATCTTTTTGTTTTTGGTTTTTTAAAATGTTTACAGTTCAACAGAGGCAGAAGGATCCAAAGAAAGAGGCCTGGTCCATGTCTGGCAGGCAGGATCCTTTTCCATCACACCAGAGAGATTGCCAGGCTGGGGAGGAAAGACTGTTCTTCAGGCAGCCCTTGGAGTGAAACATGGAGTTCTTTTGACTGAAGGTATTGAAAAGAATGGCTTGACAAATACTAACTAAAATGCTAATAAATGCCTAAGTGTGTAAGATCAAATAAGAGAGTTATTGAATATTAGAGGTTCTCAGTGAACTTTGCTGCTTATAATAGTTAATGTTTATCAAACATTTGTGTGCCAGAATTAACACTAAACGTTTCCCACATTTTATATTTGAATCTTTACCTTATGAAGTAGTTACTATTATTATTTGCAGATAAACTAAAGGTTATAATAAGTAAACTGAAGGTCAGGGAGGTTAAATAATTTCCCTGAGCATACATAGCTAATTAAAATATCAGAATCAGGACTGATTTCAAAGCCTATTTCAGTCTGATTTCAAAGCCTACTTTTTTTTTTATTTGTTTTCATGCTGGGGATTGAAACTAGGGGCATTTAACCACTGAGCCACATCCCCAACACTTTTTATTTTTTATTTTAGGGTTGTTTAGGGCCTCGCTCAGTTGCTGAGGCTGGCATTGAACTTGTGATCCTCCTGCTTCAGCCTCTGGAGCCACTGGTATTATAGATGTGCGCCACCGTGCCTGGCCCCTAAAGCCTACTTTTTAAGTCACTGGACTGTACTGTATCAGTACAGTTTTTATCAGGCATAAGTAGCAGCTCACAAATATAAAAACCTGTAGATCTAAAATAGAACTGTGTCCTAATGTAGAGTTGCCTTTAGTCCCCTGCCCCTGTGAGAATTGAACCCAGGGGTTCTCTACCACTAAGCTACATTCCCCAGCCCTTTTTATTTATATTGAGACAGAATCTCACTAAGTTGCGAAAACTGACCTTCAATTTGTGATCCCCAAGTTGCTGGGATTATAGGTGTGAGCTATGAGAGTTGCCTTTAATCTTGATGGCAGTTTATCAATTCAGTCATGACAAATCTGATTTGTGCCAGGATTGGCGCTGATTTCACCAATTCATACATTTCTCTATAAGCATTTATTAAGTATTAAATACTGCTTTGGTAGTTTCCTTCTAGGAACTAAGGGAAGATGAACTCTAGGAAATAAAGCTTAAATCTGACTTTAGAGGTTTTATGGGGTAAACATAAAATTTTTCCAATCCGTCATTTTTATTGATATATATTATATTATTGAAGACTTTGGAAAAAGTCTTATTTTAAAAATGTGAATTGTATTCAATAACTACCTTATGGGCTTCAAAATATACAGTTCTCGAGCTTATAAAAGTAGAATACTGTTGGTTTGAATGAAAACTTGAAATGTGTTCATTAAGATATATGGAAATATTCATGATAATTTTCATATTTGTAAACCTTTCATGAGCATGGTATCTTTAAAATATGGAATCATAGCTACAAAGCTGGGACAGTTGAGGGAAAACTTCAAATATATATAAATGGGCTATTGTCCATGTTTAAGCAATATCCTGGTATAAGTGTCAAAGTTACCCACTCCCACAAAAAAAGCAAAGTGAAAAAACCTCATCTCATGCAATGTGAGGATATATTAGCCCAAAGATCTCCAATGTTGTCCTTTTCAGGTGAGAAAATGAATGGCTCTGATTCAATGCTAGAATGATTCAAGATTCTTTGTCTCTATTGAATTTAACTATTAGCTCATAGTTCATTGATGCACTGTTATTATGTATTCCAGGGTAAAAATAAAATGGTGGGGGATTTATTTGCTATATTGCTCTTACTGGTGGAATGCTAATTGAAAGAGTTGATGTGCTATTGTTCTATTCTTTGGGACAAAAGTTTAAAAAGTCTTAATCAGTGCTTATTTTCTCATTATTCTTTTTTTTAAATACATTTTTTTTTAGTTGTAGATGAACACAATGACTTTTTTTTATTCATTTATTTTTAGGTGGTGCTGAGGATCGAACCCAGTGCCTCACATGTGCTAGGCAAGCACTCTACCACTGAGCCACAACCCCAGCCCCCCATTATTCTTTATCTAAACTTAAATTTCTCAGTAAAAGTTCCTATATTCTCTCTAGCCATTATTGTGTTCTTCCCTATATAGCTATTGTGATAAGTTGGAGTGTATAGCTGTATATACAACATATAATAGGTCAGAGATAAGGTTTGCATTTTCTTTCATTCATCAACTTAATTGCTGCCTTGTGGGGAAAAATAGTACTTATTTTTTCATTGATTAAAAAATATGGATAAGTTTGTATTCATATAGAAAAGAAGGAATAGTGAATTCAATTCAATATTTTTTAAAACTTATGGTCAAGTCTTTGTTCCATTTGAATTTTTAGCCAGCCTGGGTCATACATACATGCTCCCAAACTCCTACAATATAGCAATAAAAGTAAGACTTGTAACTACCTGGATTCGTGTATAAGTTATTGTCATTTTGTATACATCTCATTGCCTTTCATTTTAGTTCTAAAGTTAGCCAGTCATTTGTTAGTTTAATTTGTTTTCTGCTATGTTTATTTTTTTGTGATGATTTGCTTTTTTTTTTTTGTACCAGGGATTGAACTCAGGGGAATTCGACCACTGAGCCACATCCCCAGCCCTGTTTTGTGTTTTATGTAGAGACAGGGTCTCACTGAGTTGCTTAGCGCCTCGCCATTGCTGAGGCTGGCTTTGAACTCGCGATTCTCCTGTCTCAGCCTCCCTAAGTGCTGGGATTACAGGCTTGCACCACCGTGCCCGGCTTGATGATTTGCTTTTTAAATAAATCTTACCTTAGAAAGGCTATCTAGTATCTGGTATACAGTATATATGTAAGATCTAAAAATTACATATAATATGACTCACATGTCTTGTTAAGACTGGTGCTTTTTGTACAACCTAGAGACATAAAGCCAATTTCCTAGTTTTGGCCCAAATGAATCTTTACTTTTACGCCATTGTATAATTTTCTGTTGCTCCGACTTCTAGAAATTAGCAAATGTGTCTATTTTCTTTTCTTTTTTTCTTTTTTGGTACTGGGGATTGAACTCAGGGGTACTCGATCACTGAGCCACATCCCCATCCCTATTTTGTGTTTTATGTAGAGACAGGGTCTCACTGAGTTGCTTAGTGCCTTGCCCTTGCTGAGGTTGGCTTTGAACTGGCGATTCTCCTGTCTCAGCCTCCCTAAGTGCTGGGATTATAGGCTTGAGCCACCGTGCCCGACTCTATTTTATTTTCTTCTGCTTATTTTATCCTATGGTTATTTTTTTCTCTCTGAGTACTTAGAGTCTACTTCTGTAGTAGCCTATGACACTAGCTAGATTTCAGTAGTAGGTTCATGCTAGAAGTTTTAGGGTGGAGCTGAAGGAAAGAGTAATGATGCCCTTCAACTGAGAGTAACCTGTTGCAGTTTGTAAATTCTCACTATAGTACAAAGTGTTTATTTGTTAAAAGGTACGTTATTTGTTAAAAGATGAATAAATGTGAAATACTGTATGCTTGAACCAAATTGCTGCAATTGTCCTTTGGAACGAATTTTTAAAAATCCTGTCTTGTTAATAACATCTAGTGAGGGGGACTAGAAGTTTGCTGATAAAATTTTTAGACGATTCACTAACCTTCTCCTTTTCTTTTTTTTAAACCTTCAGATGGTGAAGTCTACAGCTTTGGGACTCTTCCCTGGAGAAGTGAACCAGCAGAAATTTGTCCAACTAGTCCCATTCTAGAAAATGCCCTGGTTGGGCAACATGTCGTTACTGTGGCAACAGGGAGCTTCCACAGCGGAGCCGTTACAGAAAGTGGCATAGTGTACATGTGGGGGGAGAATTCTGCTGGTCAGTGTGCAGTTGCTAACCAGCAGTATGTGCCGGAGCCAAATCCTGTCAGCATTTCTGATTCTGAGACCAGTCCTTTGTTGGCAGTCAGGATTTTGCAGTTGGCATGTGGCGAGGAGCACACTCTGGCATTGTCAATAAGCAGAGAGATTTGGGCATGGGGTACCGGTTGTCAGTTGGGTCTCATCACCACTACCTTCCCAGTGACAAAGCCACAAAAGGTAGAACATCTTGCTGGGCGAGTGGTGCTACAAGTTGCCTGTGGTGCTTTCCACAGCCTGGCACTTGTGCAGTGCCTCCCTTCCCAGGACCTGAAGCCAGTTCCCGAAAGATGCAACCAGTGCAGCCAGCTCCTCATTACCATGACTGACAAAGAAGACCATGTGATTATATCAGACAGTCACTGTTGCCCCTTAGGGGTGACACTGTCAGAATCCCAGGCAGAAAACCACACCAGCACTGCCATCAGCCCCTCCACTGACACACTTGACAGTCAGGGAGAAGTGTTTAAGAACACGCCTGTAGAAGCTGGTCTGCCTCTTGCCACTGAATTGAACGTTGAAAGCGCCCCCACCACAAGTGGAGATACTACTTCATCCCAACAAAACATCGAGGGAGCAACTGAAATTGCTTCTGCCAGAAGCATAGCATTATACCCTGACACCCAGGCAGTAAATGAATACTTGCAGAAACTGTCAGATCATTCAATACGGGAGGATTCAAAGAATGGTGAAAAGTCAATGCCACCTCAGGTACTTGCTAAATTTCTTAACATAAGGGTATTACTGCCAGGCGCTGTGGCGCATGCCTGTAATCCCAGCACTTAGGGAGGCTGAGACAGGAGAATCGCCAGTTCAAAGCCAGCCTCAGCAACGGCGAGGTGCTAAGCAACTCAGTGAGCCCTGTCTCTACATAAAACACAAAATAGGGCTGGGGATGTGGCTCAGTGGTCGAGTGACCCTAAGTTCAATCCCTAGTACCAAAAAGGGGGGGGGTATTACTGGAGTTGAACCATATGCACTTTGCTTTAGAAACTTTGAAATGTTAAGATTTTGTCGTGTGTTTTAGTTTGTAAGTTTGACTGTACTTCTGTTTTATTAGGTGAGCCTAGAAAAAAGAACCTGTATTAATTAAAAACCACCATGTTCACATTCTGGCTCTTTATCATGTTGAAAAAATGTCTTGCTGGGGCTGTTTTGGAAGTAACATCCCCTCCTCTCTTTTCTTATTAGTGACTCCCACCATGGCTAAGGCACTGAATTTTGTTTAATCTAATATAATTACAAATGCACAGATTCCTCTGAGTTCTGTATTGGAAAGTCCTTTACTTCTTTAACAGGGAAGGTTGCTCCATGGCAGATCCTTCAGTTGTCGGCAGAAAGACACTTAAAGGCATTTTGTGGTGTTTTGAGTTTTTTTCAGTTATAGCTGTGGTCCTTACTGAACTTCATTTGGGTGGGGGGTAATGTTTTCTTTATCTTGCTCAAACCATTCTCATTTTGAATACTTATGGCAAAATGGACAAAAGCTTTTACCTGTACCATGCAATAGAGTCTTTCTGCTTAAAACTAATTCTTCTAAAAGGATAATTTCTGCTTTTTACTTAGGTGTAGTCTTTTGATTTTGCTTTTGCCAAAACCCTTAAGATTAAGAAAATAAAATTTTAAAAAATCTAATCATAAAAGAACTGGCATGTGATATTCTTTCAGGCTTTAAAAACCATATAGCCTAATGATTCTTTATTTCTATTGTTACTCTGTCAGAATGAGAACATGGAGGTATTTTTAGAAATAATCTTTATTTTACAATCTGTTCATCAAACATTGTAGGTATTTGATTTCTAAAAAACTAATAATAGCTGGGTTTTTTCAACTTTTATTTGGCATTTTTAAAAGTTCTTTTTAGTTAGGACAATAGCATTTATTTTGATATATTTATAGAAACATGGAATGTATCTTATTCTAATTAGGATTCCAGTCTTGTTGATGTACAGGTAAGATTCACTGTGGTATATTCATATATGTACAAGGGAAAGTTATGTTGGATTCATTCTACTGTCTTTTTTATTCCTATCACCATTCCCTTCCCTTCATTCCCCTTTGTCTAATGCACAAAACTTCTGTTTCCCCCACCCCTTATTGTGGATTAGCATCTACATATTAAAGAGAACATTAGACCTTTGGTTTTTTTGGAATTGGCTTATTTTATTTAGCACGATAGTCTCCAGATCCATCTATTTACTGGTGAATATCATAAAGTCATTCTTCTTTATGGCTTAGTAATAGGCCATTGTGTGTATATGCCATAATTTCTTTATCCATTCATCTGTTGATGGGCATCTAATAATAGCTGTAATCCCAGCTACTCAGGAGGCTGAGGTAGCAGGATTATAAATTTGAGACCATCCTAGGCAATTTAGCAAGGAAACTTTGTGTCAAAATAAAATAAAAGAGGCTGGGGATATAGCTTAGTGGTAGAGAGCTTGCTTAGCATGTGTGAGGCTGTGGATTCAATTCCCAGTAGTGCCAAAAACCAAAATGAGTCAAAAGAACATTCTTAGACTGCACATGCTTATAAAAAAGTGTGATTTTTTTTTTAAAAAGTCATTCTAATTTATTAAAGTTTAAAGTTTGTTGTATACAGCTCATTTGATAGTGAAATTGGTATCATTGAAATTGCATTTTACTTTGGACTTATTTTGTTAAATATTTAGAGTTTTTGTTACTTACACTAGTTTTGGCAGTGTATGTTCCTGTTAAGTTTAATGCATTTTTCATAAACAGCATTTCTGTCATATGTCTAACTTAGACATTGTGATTTGGGACAAGGTTTTTCTCCTCTGGCCAGATATAACTGAAAGTGTCTCCCACTTATGTGAAGTAAACCAAAATGTTATTGGTTGACCAGTACTCCTAAAATTGTCTTTCATCAAAATTGCTGGTCTTGTTTTGTTTTTGTTTTATTTATTTACTTACTGTATTCTCTAATATAACTAAATAGAAAAACTGAATTAGAACAATAAGGTTTATATAAGGTACAGGTTTTTTGTTTGTTTTTCATGTATGTTTTCTTTGGCAGTGCTGAGGATTGACCCAGGGCCTCATGCACATTAGACAATTGCTCTAGCCAAGGGCCACACCCCCAGTCCTAAGATAGCATTTTGTGACTTTTCCTCTACCTAGTGGTAAGAGCCCTTTAAAATAGCCACCCCTAAGTATATTACTTCCATAATGAACCTTCATAAAGGGTGGAATATTGAGGTTAGTTCTTCTGATCTAGTTATGGGATTTTTTTTTTTAATATTTTTTTAGTTGTTGATGGACACAATGTCTTTATTTTATTGCTTTGTATGCGGTGCTGAGGATCGAACCCAGGGCCTCACACATGCAAGGCAAGCGCTGTACCGCTGAGCTACAATCCCAGCCCCAGGATTTTTTTTTTTTTTGGTATCAGAGATTGAACCCAGAGGTGCTTAACCACTGAGCCACATCCCCAGCCCTTTTTTATATTTTATTAGAGATAAGCCCTTGCTGAGTTGCTTAGGGCCTTGCTAAGTTGCTGAGGCTGGTTTTGAACTTACAGTCCTCCTGCCTCAGCCTCCCAAATTGCTGGGATTACAGGCATGCATCACTATGCCTGGCTAAGGTATGAGAATTCTATCACCAAAGAAGTAACAGGCTTTTTATTTATCTTTAATTTTATGTGGTATGTTTTTTATTTCATTGACTAATTACAGACTACTCACTTCATGCAGAAATAGCTCTTTTGAATTTGATAAGGCACCAGGAATTATTTAAGAAAATCAGAAGCTAAAGTTAATTTTTTTTTTTTGGTACTGGGGATTGAACTCGGGGGTATTCAACCACTGAGCCACATACCCAGCCCTGTTTTGTATTTTATTTAGAGATAGGGTCTCACTGAGTTGCTTAGTGCCTCGCCATTGCTGAGGCTGGCTTTGAACTCGCAATTCTCCTGTCTCAGCCTCCCGATCCGCTAGGATTTCAGGTGTGTGCCACTGTCCCCGGCCAGTTAAATATTGTTTTGGAGTTTTGTTTGTTTCATTTTGGTTTGGTGCTAGAGATTCAACCTTGGACTCTTGGGCCAAGCATGCATTCTGCTGCTGAGCTACACCCCTACCCTTGGTTTGGTTTTAAATTCAGGACAAATTAAGGAATGTGTGGATATCCTTTGGCATCTTTGGGTAGAATAAAAAGTGATTTTTTTCATTATAATTATGCTTATATGCCAAAAGCTTTTTTGTGTTAACTAGATGTATTTAATGACTCTTCTTTTTCGTGAATAATGGTATTTATTAGCTTAGAGTAAGTTTCAGCTCATTTTTTTTTTTTGGTACCAGGGATTGAACTCAGGGGTACTTGACCACTGAGCCACATCCCCAGCCCTATTTTGTGTTTTATGTAGAGACAGGGTCTCACTGAGTTGGTTAGCGCCTCGCCGTTGCTGTCTCCTGTCTCAGCCTCCCAAAGTGCTGGGATTACAAGCGTGAGCCATCGCACCGGGTTCAGCTCATTTTTAAATAAGATATTAAAAAACTTTGGTTTGACTTTCTAATATACCTGTGAATCACATTAAGGACATTGGTTCCAGGTGTTTAATTATTAACATCATTTTCACACTATGGTAACAAGAGCAAAGGTAGTCAGTCCTTCAACTTGTCTAGCTCTTGGGTCATTGAAAATAACTCACTGATAACGTAGCAGAAAGCCTTGAGATTAACAAATTGGACATTGTTAGGTCAGAGATCTAACTTATTTTTCTGCTTCTATATCCCATATCTAAATTTCTATTTATAAAATGTTCTTAAAATCTCATTTTTTTCTCCTATTTCTGAGTAGCGATCTGTAAGTTTTCTTAAAAGTGATTAGTAGTAAAGCTTGGATTTTTTTCAACCTTATACCCAGGCTGTCTCAGTGTACCTTATATTCAAGTTAGTGTTTTTTGTGTCTTTCATTCCCCTCTCCCCTTTTCCTATGTTTAATTTTATGAAAACAGCTAGAACATTTTTTAATGCCGTAGAAAAACACAACACCTCGGACGGAAGGAAGTACTTCAGATAAGAAACTGTATTTTGAGTACATCTAGTATGTTAACTCTGTGATCAAGAGGGCATACTTTTAAGTTGGAGATGAAGACTTCTGTTGTTTTAAATTTTTATATGCAGATAGTGATGAAGGTTAAATTCTCTTTTTATTGGTTGGTTGTTTTATAAGGGATTGCATTTTTATGTTCTTTTTTTTTTTTTATGTGTGTGTGTATTTTAGCCTCTTGTAGAAGAAGCAGTTCCTAATCTTCACAGCCCGCCAACCACAAGCACCTCAGCCCTCAACAGCCTGGTGGTCTCTTGTGCATCTGCTGTTGGTGTGAGAGTGGCTGCTACCTATGAGGCTGGGGCCTTGTCTCTTAAGAAAGTTATGAACTTTTATAGTACAGCCCCTTGTGAAACTGGAGCTCAGGCAGGTAGTAGTTCCACAGGCCCAGAAGGTCTAAAAGATAGCAGAGAAGAACAGGTTAAACAGGAGTCAATGCAAGGAAAGAAAAGTTCAAGTCTTGTGGATATCAGGGAAGAAGAATCAGAGGGAGGCAGTCGAAGACTCTCCCTCCCTGGATTGTTGTCACAAGGTAAGGAAATAAGCAGCTTTGGTGAATTGACTTCTGTGAACTCTAGATACTGTCAATATTATATGCTGTATAATAATAAATTAGGTTTTCTGATTATGGAGCTGACATACTCAAAACTTTATTTTATAGTTTACTGAAGTGGTGATTTTTTTTAAAAAGTCACATATCATTTGCTTTAGAAATAACCATAGAATATAACTTTTTCTTGATGTCTACTTCTGCTTGTAAACCTTATTATGAATCTTATTTGTTCTGGAATGTAGCAGTAGCCTTATTTCCTTATTAGGACTTCTACTTCAAATCAGTGAGTTTATAGATAAGAGCATTGGATAAGTGAAAAGCTTCAAAAAAAAGAAAACTTCATTTCTGTAACCATCAGTAATGTTACAGAGTATTTAGAATATTACACAGTCGGTTGTTTTGCATTTCTGAATCAGTTTTGTAATCTCACCCATGTAGACTTTTACTTCCCTGAAGTGGTCTGCAGACCAGTAGCATTAGCATTATCTGGGAACTTGGTAGAAAGTAAGAATCTCAGACTTCTCCCCAAACTTACTGTATCAAAATATACATTATGGGCTGGGATTGTAGCTCAGTGGTAGAGCGCTTGCCTCGCATGCATGAGTTGCCTCACGTGCACTGGGTTCGATCCTCAGCACCACATAAAAATAAATAAAATAATGATATTGTGTCCATCTACAACTAAAAAAAAAAATTTAAAAATATGCATTATAACAAGGTACCCAGGTGATTAGTGTGACATTAGAATATGAGAAGCATGGGGTCTGACCAGGAGTTGCCAAATTTTTTCTGTAAAGAGCCAAAGAGAAATATGATTTGTGGGCTATACAGTCTGTGATAACTGCTCAACTATACTGTTGTTACATAAATGCTACTGTAGATAGTCTATAAATGAATGAGCAAGTCTGCATTTCAAGCCAGATGTGGTGGCGCATGCCTGTAATCCCAGCACTTTGGGAGGCTGAGGCAGGGAAATCACGAGTTCAAAGCAGCCTCAGCAAAGGCAAGGCGCTAAGCAACTCAGAAAGCACAAAATGGGGCTGTGGATGTTCCTCGGTGGTTGAGTGCCCCTGCGTTCAATTCCTGGTACCAAAAAAAAAAGGTCTAGATTTCAATAAAACTTTTTTATAAAGACAGGCAGTGGGCGCTATTAGATCTATGATCTGTAATTTACTGACCACTGATTTCTGAGATTTCGTACAAAGCTCCAAAATTAGAAATACTAGCCTGTACTAAAATTCACCTTTTCTGCTCTGCCCCTGTTCCCTACACTTGAACTATTTCCTGCAATTTCTTGTGCCACTGTATACTTCTCTTATTCTATCTCCTGATTCTCATTGCCACTAGATTTTCATCTACACAAATAAAACTCTTTAATTCTGTCTTACTTTAATTTATTTATATATAATAATATATAAGAAAGCCCTTGGGTTCTATTAAGTCTGACGAATAATTTTTTGCTAAAATTTTCTCAGTCTTAAATGTCCTTTTGCTTTTAAAGTATATCTAGTTTTGAGATCTCTTTGACCTTCAGATATGGAATATTCTTTTTGTCATGTCACTAACAAACTTATATGCTAAGGTCAGATTTTACTTAGTAATCTAAAATACATCTAGAAAAATTTTATGAATTTTTTTCTCTCTCTCTAAAAATTATCTGTGGACTTGGTTGCTGTGGCACATGCCTGTAATCCCAGCAATTCAGGAAGCTGAGGCAGAAGGATCGCAAATTGAAGACTAGACTTAGCAATTTAGTGAGGCCTTAAGCAACTAAGCAAGATACTTTCTCAAAATCAAAAATATAAGGGGCTGGAGATGTGACTCATTGGTTAAGTGCCCCTGGGTTCAATCCCCAGTACCAAAGAAAAAAAATTTTGTGCAATTTGTCTTTGAAGAAGCTTCAAGTAATTTATTTGAGTCTCTATGCTTATAAATTACACACTAACCAGAAAAGATCCTAGGAAATGATGTTCACTTTGTGGTGGCGCATAAGTTAATGACTAAGTTAATGAGTGAATACATCTGCACTTAGTGACATTTGATGATTTGCTTGACAATTTCTCTTGTACTTTATAAGATTTATAAACTTTATAAGATTTACATGGTGTGGTGTGTATTATAATTTTGAATACTGCAAAGATGGCAGCATTCTTTCAAAAGATTATCTTCTCTGTAAAATAATTTGAAATATACAGGCAAAATGCAAAAGCTTTTTTTTTTTTTTTTAAAAAAGACACATTTATTCAGCGTCATGATCAGACTATTATATTTAGCAATCAACAGCATGGGTGCAAAAAAAAAAAAGTCTACATTAAAACCCTTTGTTGGAACGCTTTACACTTTCCACAGAACAGAAACTAAAATAACCTGTTATACAATTAGTCACAAATACAGTCCTCAAGTTACACATGAGTATTGTCTAAACCATGCCTTCTTTGTAGCAGCTAGGCCCTGCCACCACTGCTTGGCTGAGTTCACAAATCTGTTGTGACCTGTAGCTTCCCTGTCACTTCTCTGGCTCTCCTCTCCTGCTGTGCTTTGTTTCCTGGCAGTATTAAAACCTTCTGCCACTGCCATAGCTGTTGCTGCTGCTAGAACCGCCATAGCCACCTTGGTTTCGCGGTTTGGCAAAATATTGGTTTCCACCACCATAAGGTCCAGAGCTTCTGCCTCCAAAGTTTCCACCCTTCATGGGTCCAAAATTTGATGACTGTTGTAACTGCCAAAATTATTGTAGCTTCCACCACCTCCAAAATTGGTTCCGTCATTACCAAATCCATTGTAGCCATCCCCGCTGCCACCATATCCACCACCACCACGGCCACTGAAGTTCCCTCCATGACCCAAACTGTCATTTCCACCAAAACCACCTCCACGACCACCACCAAAGTTTCCAGAACCACTTCGACCTCTTTGGCTAGATGAAGCACTAGCCAGCTCTTGCTTTGACAGGGCTTTCCTCACTTCACAGTGTGGCCATTCACAGTGTGGTATTTCTGAATGACAGTCTTATCCACAGAGTCATGGTCATCAAAAGTTACAAAAGCAAAGCCCCTTTTCTTTCCACTGTCTCAGTCAGTCATGATTTCAATAACTTCAATTTTCCCATACTGTTCAAAATAATCTCGTAGGTGATGTTCTCCAGTGTCGTCTTTAATGCCACCAAAAAAGGTCTTTTTCACAGTTAAGTGGGCCCCTGGTCTTTGAGAATCTTCTCTTGAGACAGCTCTCTTTGGTTCTACAACTCTCCCATCCACCTTGTGTGGTCTTGCATTCATGGCTGCATCCACTTCCTCCACAGTGGCATAAGTGACAAACCCAAAGCCCCTGGAGTGTTTGGTGTTTGGGTCTCTCATTACCACACAGTCTGTGAATGTTCCCCATTGCTCAAAATGGCTTCTCAGATTCTCATCAGTTGTTTCAAAGCTCAGCCCTCCGATGAATAGCTTCCGCAGCTGTTCAGGCAGCAGGAGGAGAGACTTCAACGATGCTTTCTTGGCGGCGTCCACAGGCAGAAAGAAGTAAGCTAACGAACGTATCTCGCAAAAGCTTTTTAATATTAACATTTTATAAGCTTTTTCCTACCATAGAAGTCTTGAAAGTTTTCATCTAAAATAAGTCCTTTATTACAAGTATTCATTACGTGTTTGAAAGTAGAGCTTGGCATAGAAAGGCTTAACTTTTAACTCCGCTTTGAAATAGGAAAAGTATTTGTCAGCTTTAGTGTAGTGTTTTTTTCAGAATTCTTTAGAATAGAAGCTTTACAGGATGTCCTTAGATGTTACCAGAAGAGGATTCCGTGGCCAAGTGTTTGGCAGTGGGACTGGGCTAAACAAATTAAAATGTCTTTTTTTTTTTTTTTTGGTACTGGGGATTGAACTCCGGGGCACTTGACCACTGAGCCACATCCCCAGCCTTATTTTGTGTTTTATTTAGAGACAGGGTCTCACTGAGTTGCTTAGCAGTGCCTCACTGATTCTGAGGCTGGCTTTGAACTCACCATTCTTCTGTCTCAGCCTCCCAAAGAGGTGGGATTGCACAGTGCATGGCTTAAAACAGCTTTTAATTGCCAGACTTTCAGCACTTTTTGCATGTTGATATGTCTCTCTTCAGGGGAGATGGAGAGAGGATAGAAATTACCAGATTTATTTGACAATTAAATCCCTCTGGGCACATGTGCAGGCCTGTAATCCCAGTGGCTAGGGAGGTTGAGGCAGGATGATGGCAAGTTCAAAGCTAGCTTCAGCAAAAGCAAAGTGTTAATCAACTCAGTGAGATCCTATCTCTAAATAAAATAGGGCTGGGGATTTGACCCTGAGTTAATCTCCTGTACCCTTCTGCTCTCCCCCAAAATTCCCCTTCTTTCAGAGAATCTATAAAAATATGCTTAAAAATACAATGTAAATGTATTTATTTGAAAAAATCCTCAGTTTATTAAAACTGTATCTTGTGGGCTAGGGTTGTTGCTCAATGGTAGAGCGTTTGCCTAGCATGTGTGAG
This sequence comes from Geosciurus inauris, assembly GCA_004024805.1. Classification (NCBI taxonomy): domain Eukaryota; kingdom Metazoa; phylum Chordata; class Mammalia; order Rodentia; family Sciuridae; genus Geosciurus; species Geosciurus inauris. The sequence continues at coordinate 164,379 of PVHX01000256.1, read as the reverse complement.
GCACTGGGTTTAATTCTCAGCACTGCATATCAATAAAGGAATAAAATAGAGGTTCATCAACATGTAAAAAATAATTTAAAAAAAGCCAAAACTATCTTTCCTCTCGCTCTCTGCTTCTTTATCCCATCTCTGGTTTGTTTTCAGTTTCCCCCAGGCTCTTAAGAAAAGCTGCAAGGGTGAAAACCAGGACAGTGGTTCTGACTCCCACATACAGTGGAGAAGCAGATGCGCTTCTGCCTTCTCTGAGAACAGAGGTGTGGACCTGGGGGAAAGGGAAGGAAGGGCAGCTGGGGCATGGCGATGTTCTGCCTAGGTAAGTGCAACCAGCATTTACTGATAGAAATTGACTTAAACAAATAACTTCTCGCCTCTGAAGGTCTCTTCATGTGCATTTCCTCTTAGAGGAAATCTGGTCCCTCTAGCTCCAGGTTATTATGCACCATTAACTCTGCTAAAAAAAACTCACTGTAGCCTTGAATTTGCTTCTAATAATAATGGACTTAAGTATCCATGGTATACTTTTCCATGTCTTCTTTGAGGTGTGTTCATCTTGGAATTAAAAAAAGCAGTGTTAGAGATAAGATGATATTTTATTGCAACATCTGAAGAGTTAACGTTTTTAAGTTATGAAGAAATGCCAAGGTTATTTTTATCCAAAAGATGTCTCTCTGGGGGGCTGGGATTGTAGCTCAGCGGTAGAGTGCTTGCCTCGCATGCGTGAGGCCCTGGGTTCGATCCTCAGCACCACATACAAAGCAATAAAATAAAGACATTATGTCCATCTACAGCTAAAAAAAAATATTTAAAAAAAAAAAAGAAGATGTCTCTCTGCCACTGTCAAAATACCTGTAACTGAAACAAACTATGTGTACAGCAGGGGAAAACTATCATTTTGTTTAATAGGAATTCTTGTATTAAAAATTAGATACTTGTGAAGTTTGAAGGTGTATAAATGGAATGATTATCTAAAGCAGTATGTTAATATAAATGTCTGTTCTTAGCAGAGTGAAGGCAACTATGAAATTTAAAAAAAAAATCATCTCATCCACTTGTATGGTTATATTCTATTGTGTCCTTAGTATACTGTGCTGTAATGAATCATGTGTAATTCAGTGGTTCTTAACAGATTCTTACTTATGGGAGTTCATTAGTGTTTGATAGACAAAAATTGAGTTAAAACCTTTCAAAATTATTTATAATTATTTATAATATTTAGGAGTAGCGTGAACACATCTGTTATTTATATTTTAATGTTTATTTTCACTGAAAAGCACTTATCTGTAATTTGAGAAAGGCCATAATTCTTGCTGAGAATACATTGATTTTGTAATGTGTGGGTGTTTCTCTTTAAGACTTCAGCCATTGTGTGTAAAGTGTCTGGATGGTAAAGAAGTGATCCACCTGGAGGCAGGTGGTTACCATTCTCTTGCACTTACTGCGAAATCCCAGGTAAAAGACAGACTGTTAAATGATGATCTTATTTCCATTCCATGTAAAGCCAACACGATTTATTGAGTACCTGCTGTGTCAGGCAAACATGTGACATCTCATTTGAATTTTTGAATGTGTTACATGGTGTTATTTCCATTTTACACATGAAGAAAGTAAGCTAATAGAAATTTTGTAACTTTAGATATTCTTAAGTTACAAATGCCATGAAAAGTAGAGAGTGATTTTAGCACTGATCTGCCTGACAAAGAAGCTTTATTTGTTTAATGTTGTTTTATATTGTTTATTTGTTCTTTGATGAAGAAAATCCATAGTAAGATGCAAAGAAAAGGTATTTTTCTTTTGAAATCATGGGACCTGAAAGTGAGTTTTGACATTACTTAAAACCATTCCTGTTTATATATAAACCTTCCTAAGAAAATAAGTTGTTTTAAGTTATTCTTAAAAATATTCAGATAATGGCTTCTTCACCAGTTCTCTTATCATTTTAAGAAGCCAATGAATGACCTTAGTCCTGTGCTCTCCTTTTTTGAAAGGAGTAGGATTTATGCAAGTGAGAAGAAAAGAGAGAATACTCACAGGGCAAGAGGGGTTCCAGATAGCAAGTTGCCCTAAACACTTTAAATATTTGATTTTTATTTTAGATTTCACATATATAACAATTTCTGGAAGGATGTATGTTCTCACAGCACAATAGTAATTGTCTTTAAGTGGCTGATTCATCAATTTTTCCATTTTTTCTGAACTGTCACAGTCTTGCACAATGACTATGAATTATTTTCATAATCACAGTAAACAAAAACCACTTTCATTAAACGTAGTCATTGTCCACTTTTCACTTGTCTGTAGTAAAGCACAGGTACTTTTGTTTCTCCTACAGTGACTCTGAACTTCATATACAAAAGGCTTTCTGGTCATTCCATGGTTTCCCTTCTGCAGAGCATTTACCTTTATTTTTTCATCACTTTCTTTGCAAGTGACTTCTGACGTTACTTTAAAATATCTGTTATTTGAAAGAGTGAAAGACTAATAGGAATAATTATGCATGATTATTGATATATATTAATGATTTGAAAGGTTAAGATCAGATTCACAGCTCTTATCTTTGTTCTTTGCTTTTCTGGTAGGTTTACTCATGGGGTAGCAATACCTTTGGTCAACTTGGGCATTCCGATTTTCCAACAACAGTTCCTCGTCTTGCAAAGGTACTTTTCTGAGGTTGATAGCAATTTATTTCAGACTTCTAAATTATAATACTTTCATGTTTGTTATTTCTTATTTTTTAAAAATTAGAGGAATTGTATATTTGTAGCCTAAAATTGTTTTGATGTCCTTAAAACATTTTTTTTTTAGTAACATGAAGCCACTTCTTTTCAAGCTAAGTTTGCTTTTTAAATATATTTTATTTGGGCATGATGGAACATGGCTATAATCCCAGCTACTTGGAGGCTGAGGCAAAAGGACCATACATTTTAAGCCAGACTGGGCAACTCTGTGAAACTCTAACTTAAAAAACAAACAAACAAACGAAGAGAGCTGGGGATGTAGTTCAATGGTAGAATACTTTCCTAGTATGCATGAGGCCCTGGATTCAATCCCCAGTACTCCCTACCAAATGTGTTAGGTTTAATTTCTTAACCTTAACCGTTCATTGAGTATTACAGTACTTTTGTCTTTTTTAAGGCAAAAAAATCAAAAAGTGAAAAAGTACTTTTTTATTTTTCTTGGTACTAGAAATTAAAGCCAGGGGTGCTTTACCACTGAACCACACCCCCTCTCCTTTTTATTTTTTATTTTGGAACAGAGTCTCACTAAATTGCTGAGGGTCTCACTAAATTGTTGAAGCTGGCCTTGAACTTGAAATTTTCCTGCCTCATCCTCTCTAAATCACTGGGATTACAGGCATGTGCCACCATGCCTGGCTAAAAGTACTTTCTTTTAAAACAAATGTTAGGACTGTGATATTTGTTGAGCTTTATTCTTAAACTGTCTACTCTTTGCCTTTTTACTTAAATTTGACTTTTTCATATAACACTTTGTGGTGGTGTGTATATTGTAACATACACACCAGTAAAATCCTTTTGTAAGCCTTTTCAGTTTCTGTAATAAAACTAAAAAATATAGATGACTTTTTCACTGTTTTATGATTGGTTTTTAGTTTATGTAATGCTATTAAGAGGGTGGTAGCTTTTAGTTCCCTATAAAAATCTGGAATAGTGTTTTTCAACCTTTTTTTCCTGCTTTAATACTCTGAGGAAATATCAAATTCTCATTAATGATATTAGTTCCTTTTAGAAGGGTTTTGGTTTTTTGGTTGGGGGCAAGGCAGGATACATGGTGATTGTAACAGAATGGAACTCATTCTGTTACAGAGAATGGAACTCATTTCCTTATGCATTTTGGTTCTGGTACTCTCCCATCCCAAGGCATCCTCTTTCTATTTAGAGTAGTAGAGAATAAAAAAAGATTATTAACTCAATTTTAGGAAGATGGTTCAAATGTAAACTATAGTTAGTAAATATTCCAATAACTCATATATGCAACGTTGTAAACTATAGTTAGTAAATATTCCAATAACTCATATATGCAACGTGTACCACGTATCCATTATTATCTAAGACTTTTCCATGTTGCCTTTCCTTTCAATGAACTTAATTTTACTGGGAAGTAACGACAATAAAACGTTCAAGAACAGATATTCTAGCTTTAATCTTAAATATTTTCAGTATATGACAGTATAGTAGTAAGCCATCCAGTTTCTCTTGTCACAAAAACATAGCGAATTGTTGTTTCTTGTTTTTTGTTTATTTGAATAAAATAGCAAGTATACTTATTCATACTAAGGAAAGTTTTTTTAAAAAAAATATTTATTTATTTTTTAGTTGTAGGTGGACGGAATATCTTCATTTTATTCCTATGTGGTGCTGAGGATCGAACCCAGTGCCTCATGCGTGCTAGGTGAGCACGCCACCACTGCGCCATAACCCCAGCCCCTAAGGAAAGTTTTAAAGTGTAGCATTGGAGACCCTGGAAATCAAACATCTGTTTAACATTTTAGAATCAGAGAAGATAATAGAATTTGTTTTTATATCTCAATTTCAGAACTCTTTAACTATACATATAAAAGTTATAGCATCATCTTTTTATTTTTTAATTTGAAGAAGGGTGAAAATGATTTTTGAAGTGATTCTAATCAATCTGAGAAAATTAAAAGTAAAGACAGTAAAATTTGAATTAATTTTGATGAGAGACTAGGATGATGAATTTTTTCTTCCTATAAAAATCTCACTGCTGGGCTGGGATTGTAGTTCAGCGGTAGAGCGCTTGCCTTGCATATGTGGGGCCCTGCGTTCGATCCTTAGCACCACATACAAAGCAATAAAAAAATAAAGACATTGTGTCCATCTATAACTAAAAAAATATTAAAAAAAAAACTCATAAAAAAAAATCTCACTGCTGTCATTATAAACCTAACTAGAATAAAAAAATATATAGTAAAAAAGAAAAAGAAAAATCTCAGTTTATTCTTTGCTGACCCACCTAGAAGTCAGGTATCTGAATGGCCTGAATTTGAGAAGCAGGTATCATGCTGGAAGAGGATAGCTATGCAGTTGTGGAGAAACGCACGCACCCCCATCACCACATACCCCCATCACCGCTTGCCCAGTCACCTTGTGCTTGGAGCCTATCTAGACAGGAAGGATCTAATGGATTAGGATTTTTCTTTGTTAGCTTTTGCTTTTGGTTTTGTTTGTTGTTTTGCTTGTCAGCTCAGTAGTCAGACTGAAGCTGTACAGACACAAAAGATAACATATTAGGGGTTTTTTGTTTGTTTGTTTGTTTTTGCTTATCAGGGTAGGAGTCAAGGCTAAAGCTGGGTCTGGAGGTTTAGGGAAGTAGTTTTGCAGCAGTACACATTCTTCAAATTAAATTTATGAGGAATTCCATATGTAAAACAGATTGTGTTGAAACTGCTATAGTTGAAGGTTTAGGGGAATTCCCTGGCCCCAGTCTTTCTATGGTAATTCCTGAATCATTAGGTGGAACCCTCAGGTTTGAAAATCATTAGTTTAATTAGTGGTTCTTAAGCTTTTGCATATGTCAGAATTACCCAGAGGAGTTGTTAAAACAGAGTGTTAGTTCCCACCTTCAGTAACTCTGGGGCCAGAGAATTTGCATTTCTAACACTCTTTGAAAACAGCTGGTCTAGGTTCACATAGATGGGCTTCTAGGGGTCCTGTCTATTTCAATATGCTGGAGTTGGCATAGTGAATTCATATCAGAGAGAGAGTTGGAAAATGAATTTTAGCACCCCAGGATTTAGTTGGAAAGAATGGAATATAGCCTTAGAATTTTTTTCTTTTTACCTTGATATTCTGCACACAATCAAATGTGGATGGACAAAGAGTATCTTAGCTGTTACTTTTAGAGTAGGGCTCCAGACATTTCTGAGCCTCTTGATTGTAACACAGATAATTCCTGGGGACTTCTGAAAATAACTCAAAAAATTAGATCTATGGTTTTTCCTTCTTAGATACCAGGTTTTGGATTTTTATAAAAATAATCCAGGTCTAAATGAAAAGACTGAACATGGGATTTCTTTTTACTTCTTTATCTGTTTTGCATTTGATTGTGCACTTTGCTGAGTGAGTTTTGCCCTCTGAGATATGACTGACCTTGTACTATGCCTACTTAAGTAACCTACCATTTTGGTTCCTGTGCATCTGAGGTTCTCTCTGATTATCTTCATCTCAGACAGTACCTTTCAATCATTTTAGGTAAATGGTGAAAATGGAGTCTGGAGTGTAGCTGCAGGCCAGGATTATTCCCTGTTTTTAGTGGATACAGAAGACTTCCAGCCTGGATTGTATTACAGTGGCCGGCAGGACCCTGCAGAAGGTGACAGCCTTCCGGAGAATCCCAGTGGTGTTAAGACTCCAGTACTTCTCTCCTGTAGTAAGGTGAACAGTAATTGGATCTTAGGCCCACATTCTGTAACACCAGAAGTCTTTGATTCCGATTTTATTTGTATGTATGCCTGTTATTGTAATATAGCAGTGCCTGTTACTATGTATTACACTATGTATTTACTTGTTTTGTCTATTGTCTGTCCACATTATGATGTGAGATTCATGAGAGAAGGGATTTAGGCTTTTATTAATTGCTGTATCCTCATAGTACATACTTTTTTTTCCCTTTCCACATTCTTTTATTGGTACATTATAGTTATACATAAAGACGGGATTTCTTGTTACGTATTTGTGCATGCACACAATGGAACAGCAGAATCTGGCCCCCATCACTCCCCAGCACTTCTTCCCCTCTTCCCACCTCCTGCCCTCTGGTCCCTTTACTCTACTGACCTTTTGATTTTCATGAGATCTCTAACACCACCACCTTTCTTTTCATTTTTCCTCTCTAGCTTCCACATAAGAGAGAAAGCATATGACCCTTGAACTTCTGAGTTTGGCTTATTTCACCTAACATAGTGATCTCAAGTTCTATCCATTTTCCTGCAAATGACATAATTTCATTTTTCTTTTTGGTGAATAAAACTCCATTGTGTGTATATACCACATTTTCTATCCATTGATAGACAGCTAGTCTCATTCCATATTTTGGCTATTGTGAGTTGTGTTGATATAAACATGGGTGTACATGTATCACTATAGTAAGATGACTTACTTTCTTTTTTTTTTTTTTTGTACCAGGGATTGACCTCAAGGGTACTCGACCACTGAGCCACATCCCCAGCCCTATTTTGTGTTTTATGTAGAGAGAGGGTCTTACTGAGTTGATGAGTGCCTTGCTATTGCTGAGGCTGGCTTTGAACTTGCAATTCTCCTGTCTCAGCCTCCCAAAGTGGTGGGATTACAGGCTTGCGCCACCTTGCTTGGCCAACTTTATTTCTTTAGGATAAATATCAAGGAATAGTATAGCTGGGTCTTATGGAGGTTTCTTGCCTAGTCTTTTTTTTTTTTTTTAATTTTTTTTTAGTTGTAGATGGACACAATGTCTTTATTTTATTGCTTTGTATGTGGTGCTGAGGATCGAACCCAGGGCCTCATGCATGCGAGGCAAGCGCTCTACCGCTGAGCTACAATCCCAGCCCTCTTGCCTAGTCTTTTGAGGAACCTGTATACTGATTTCCATAATGGTTGTACTAATTTACAGTCCCACCAATAGTGTGAAAGTGTTCCTATTTCTCCATATCTTTTCCAGTATATATTGTTATTTGTATTTTTGATGACTGCCATTCTGAGTGGTGTGAGATGAAATCTCTAAAGTTTTGATTTGCATTTCCTTATCATGTTGAACATTTTTTCATGTATTTATTGGCCATTTATATTTCTTCTTTTTTTTACTCCTAATTTATTTTTTGATTGTAGCATTAAGGAAATTGTTTTGATTTGGGCGGCCCCTTTGGTCTTGACTCCTTCTTTTGTGCTTGGAATACTATCACGTAGAGTCATATTATCTGGGAGTTATCTAGGCAGATTAGAGGAAGTGTGTCTTTTCAGTTTCTTTGTGACTGTGGATTCAAATAGCAAGAGTACTACTTTTTAGTGAGGTCTGTAATCCCAGTGACTCAGGATGCTGAGGCAGGAGTATTATAAATTCAAAGCCAGCCTCAGCAAAGTAGTGAAACTCTCAGCAATGTAGACCAGTTTCAGAGGTCTTAGTCCATAGAAGGCTGGCTCCATTCCTCAGGCTTGCTGTGATGCAGAGCATCATGGTGGGAGAGTGTGGCAGAGAGAAGCAGCTCACATCAGAAAGCAGAGAGAGGGCTGAGGTTGTGGCTCAGTGGCAGAGCGCTTGCCTCGCACGTGTGAGGCACTGGGTTCGATCCTCAGTACCACATAAAAATAAATAAACAAAATAAAGACACTGTGTCCATGTATAGCTAAAAAATATTTAAAAAAAAAAAAAAGCAGAGAGAGAGACATTTGTATTTCTTCTTTTCAGAAGTGTTTGTTTAATTCATTTGCCCACTTATTAATAGGATTATTTGGTTTTTTTTGTACTAAGTTTTTTGAGTTCTTTGTATATTCTAGATATTAATCCTCTGTCAGAAGAGGAAAGATTTTCTCCCATTTTGTAGGTTCTGTCTTCACATTTCTAATTGTTTCCTTTGCTGTGCAGAAGCTTTTTAATTTAATGCTGTTGCATTTATTAACTCTTAGCATTTACTTCCTGAGCTTCAGGAGCCCTATTGAGAAAACTGTTGCCTGTGCCTAATTGTTAGTATTAACCCTACATTTTCTTCTAGGAGTTGCATATTTTCTTGTCTAATTCCTAGATCTTTGATTCATTTTGAGTTAACTTTTGTGCTGGGTGAAAAATAAGGGTCTAGTTTCATTCTTCTACATATGGATAACCAGTTTTTCCAGCACCATTTATTAAAAAGGCTATCTTTTCTCCAATGTGTATTTTTGGCATTGTTCAGAATCATATGACTGTAGATGTGTAGGTTTGTCTCTGTGTCTTCTATTCTGTACCATTGATCTATGTGTCTGTTTTTAAGCCAATACCATGCAGTTTTTGTTACAGTAGCTTGTAGTATCATTTAAACTCAGGTATTGTGAGGCCTTTAGCATTGCTTTTTTGGCTTAGCGTTGCTTTGGCTATTCTGGGTCTTTAATTCTTCCAAAGAAATTTTAGAACTGTTTTTTCTAGTTCTGTGAAGAATGTCATTGGTATTTTGATGGGGATTGCATTGCATCAGTATATTGGTTTTGATAATGTGGCCATTTTAACAATATAAATTCTGCCTATCCATGAACATGGGAGGTCTTTCCAGCCTCTGAGGTCTATTTCAATTTCTTTCTTCAGTATTTTGTAGTTTTCATTGTAGAGGTCTTTCACCTCTTTGGTTAGATTTATTCCTAGAGTGTGTGTTTGTTTGTTTGAGGCTACTATGAATGGAATTGTTTTTCTGATTTCTTTGTCAGCAGATTCATTGTTGTTCTATGGGAAAACTATTGATTTTTGTATGTTGATTTTGTAACCTGTTATTTTGCTAAATTTTCTTGTTAACTCTAGTAGTCTTTTGGTAAAAGTTTTTAGATCTTCTACATATGATATCTTGTCATCTACAGTGATAGTTTGACTTCTTCCTTTCCTATTTTTATCCGTTTTATTTCCTTCTCTTGCCTAATTGCTCTGGCTAGAAGTAAGAGTGGTGAGAGTACACATCTTTTTCTTGCTGCAGATTTTAAGGGAAATGCTCTCCGTTTTTCCCCATTTACTATGAGGTTGTCTTTGGATATTTTTTGGCTTTATAATGTTGAGGTAGGTTCCTTCTATCCCTCGTTTCTTTGGTGTTTTTATCATGAATGCATTCTATATTTTTTCTAAGGCCTTCTCTGCATCTGTTTAGATGACAGATTTTTGTCTTTAATTCTATTTATATGATGAATTACATTTATTTATTTGTGTATATTAAACTATCCTTGCATCTCTGGAATATTATCAACTTGGTTGTAATGTACAATCTTCTTAATATGTTGTTGAATATGATTTGCTAATATTTTATTAAGTACTTTTGCATCTGAGTTAATCAGGGATATTGGTCTATAGTTTTCTTTTCTTTTTCTTTTTTTGGTACTGGAGATTGAACTCAGGGGTACTTGACCACTGAGCCACATCCCCAGCCCTATTTTGTGTTTTATGTAGAGACAGGGTCTCACTGAGTTGCTTAGCGCCTCGCCCTTGCTGAGACTGGCTTTGAACTCGTGATTCTCCTGTCTCAGCCTCCCTAAGTGCTGGGATTGCAGGCTTGCACCACTGCGCCCGGCTTGTAGTTTTCTTTTCTTGATGTGTCCTTATCTGGTCCTTGTAATACATACTTTATAAGTATTTGTTGAATTAATACCCTCATGTCAGTATATTGACAAGCACATTTCACAATGAAGTCCTGACTGTTTCATGGAGCCCTCTGTTGAATTAGAGTAGAAATAGAGTACATGAATTTCTCTCAGTGGGAAGTAAAAGCAGCAAGGTCCTAAGAAGGGCTGGTGGCAGACCATGATAGACTCATAGACTATTAACAGTGCTGTTCCCGTTTCTTCCCCTGATCCCTTACCTTTTCGTTTCATTTCCAACTGCTTATAATCCAGTTCTAAATTAAAAAGCTAAACATGAGATTTCTTGTTACTCCTACATCTTTTCTGCATTTGATTGGGCACATTGCTTAGCGCTGCTTTTCTGCTTCAGGTGTCTCTTTTTATAAATGTAAACCATTGACTTGTTTCTGTTTTTATGCTCCCCCCTCAAATAACTTATATCCTCAAAGTGACATGCTACAGGAAAATTAACTACATTCTGTATTTCTTATTTTTGTTGAAAAATATATATTATGGACAGCTTTTTAGTCTTTTCTTTTTCTGGCTAGTGAACTATTAATGTATTAGGACAAGACCTTTACTGCAACATTGGCCAAGATTTGACTCTTGAATTACATGTAGCTTGTTTTTTCAGGCATGTTGATTGACTGTAGTTGTTGACCATGTTCTCCTTGAAAGGTTCCATAGTTAACATAAAGGGTGAAATAAGATGATGAAAGGGCTGAGCTCCAGTATGTATCTTTGGTTACCACAGGATGTTAACCTTCCTTCTACATCTTGCCTGCCTGGTTTAATAAGGATATATGAATAAAGACATTGAATGTTTTTGTTTAGTGGTATCATGGGTAAATGACAAAACATTCCTTCTAAAGAAACCCCTGTTCCCTTAAAAAAAAAGTTTCTATTTTAATGACACATACTGATTAAACATTTACAGAGTGCAGCGTGAATTTCAATACATGTATACAATGTGTAATGATCAGATCAGGGTAATTGGTATATCTGTCACCTCAAACATTTATCTTTTCTTTCTGTTGAGAACATTCCAGATCCTCTCCTAGTTATTTTGAGGTATTCGGTTTTGCCAACCATAGTTATCCTGCCATGCTGTAGAACATTAGAAGTTACTCTTCCTAACTGCACACCTGTACTCATTGACCACTCTTTGTCCATTACTCTTGCCCTACACCCTTCCCAGGTTCTGATAACACTTTTAGTTTCCATATGTAAGCACAAACATGTTTTATGGGTCTTTCCGTACATGACTTATTATACTTAACAGAATGTCCATTAGTTCCATCCCTATTGGTACAAATGGCAGCATCTCATTCTTTTTTATGGCTGAATAGTATCTCGGTTTGTATATATACCATTTTTTCTTTGTCCATTCGTTTGTTTGTGAACACCTAGTTTAATTCTATATCTTGGCTATTGTGAATAATGCTGCAATAAACATGCTAGTGCATACTGATTTTAATTCCTTTGAATATATACCTAGGAGTGGGATTGCTGGAACTTATGATAACTCTATTTCTAGATTTTTGAGGAACCTTCGTACTGATTTCTCTAATGGCTAAAGTAATTTACATTTCCACCCACTGTGTATGAGAATTTCCCTTCACATCCTTGCTAGCATTTATTTTCTTTTTGATAACTCTTCCAACTGGGATGAGATATCTCATTATGATGAACCTAGTGATGTTGAACATTTTTCACATATTTGTTAGGTATTTGTGTATCTTTTGAAAAACTGTCATTTGCTCGGTGGATTTTGGGGAGATTTTTGCTATTGAATTTTTTTAGTTCCTTACATATTTTGGATATTATTAATCCTTTATTGGATGGATGGTTTGTAAGTATTTTCTCTTCATTCTGTTGTTTCTTTTCCAGTATAGAAGCTTTTTAATTTGATATAATCCCATTTGTTAGTTTTTTTCTTTTGTACTTTTTGGATGATAGCCAAAAAATATTTGCCCAGAGCAACATCCTGAAGCATGTCCCCTGTTTTCTTTTTCTTTTTTTTTTTCAAAATATTTTCTTAGTTGTAGATGGACACAATATCTTTTTTTTTTTTTTAGTTGTAGATGGACACAATGCCTTTATTTTGCTTATTTATTTATATGTGGTGCTGAGGATCGAACCCAGTGCCTCACGCATGCTAGGCAAGACTCTACAACTGGGCCACAACCCCAGTCCCTGGACACAATATCTTTTTCAATCTCTTTTTATGTGGTGCTGAGGCTCAAACCCAATGCCCAACACATGCGAGGCAAGTACTCTACCACGGACCTACAGCCCCGGCCCTGTCCCCTGTTTTCTTAAAGAAAATTCCTTTGTGTTGTACTTTCAAAAAGGCAAGATAATTCCTAGACCCTTAATACTTTCACAGACAGCATAAGGTTCTTCTGTATTCTCATTAATCTTATGTCATGCAAAAGGGGTTACTGAGACTTGTAGCTATCATTTGGATCTATATATCTAGGGTGTCTATGGTTCTAAGCACTTATAATATGAAATAAAAGGTATCTTAGAGATAAAGTAGATATGAATAGCAATACCTAGGTCCAGATATATGTAACAAACCAGCTCTAAAATAAACAAATGAAAAGGTCCTGATGTGTGAAGTGTTTGCAGATTTCCACTATGGTCATTTTGAAGCTACCAATGGTTTATTCACCTGCTTAAAAATATTCTGAATATTCAATCATTTGCATTTGTCAGTTGATATAAGCCAGCTCTAGCCCACCAAATTGCTGTTCATAAATTACATTTTATTTGTAATTACTAAATTTTCTTCTTTTCAGCTTGGATATATAAGCAGAGTAACAGCAGGAAAAGAAAGATACCTATCCTTGGTGGATAAAAACATTATGGGGTATATTGCCAGTCTCCATGAATTGGCTACTACAGAAAGACGATTCTATTCAAAACTAAGTGATATCAAATCTCAGATACTCAGGCCTCTTCTCAGTTTAGGTAAGTTGAAATCTCTCCCCACCCTCAGCTTCAAATCATCAGGGCTCTTGTTTTATCTGTTATTTTTGTATTATAAATAAGGTTTTGTGGTTTGTGATTGTTTGTTTTGTTTTTTTCATTTTTAAAAAGGGATGAGGTCTTGCATTGTTATCTAACTTGGCATTGAACTTGTAGGCTCAAGTGATTCTTCTGTGTTAGCCTCCCAAGTAGTGGGTACTACTGGCACACACTACCTTACCTGGCTTAATGAAAGTTTTTGAGTTATGGTTTACTCCTTTCTTTCCATTCTCTCTCTGTTTTTTTGGGGGGGCGGGGGGGGGAGAAGACAACTCAAACTGTTAGCAGTTTGTTACTAGCCTAGATGTCCCCACCCTATCCTGCTGCTCCCAGAACTCCTTCTAATTACACAAGTTAAAATTGGAACTTTTAGAATATTGATAGCAGAGAAGCAGGAATAGCTTTGGACTTCCAAGCAACACTTCCAGCTCTACTTCTGTTAAGATGTCTTCCATTATACTCTGAATTTTTCATTTTTTTTGTTATAGTTCTTAGAATTATATCAAGAAGGTTCATTTGGATTTACAAATGATCTTTAAAAGATTGTTAAGGGCCAGGGCCAGTGGTGCATGCCTGTAATCCCAGCAGCTTGGGAGACTGAGATAGGAGGATCACAAATTTAAGGCCAGCCTCAGCAACTTAGCAAGGCCCTAAGCAACTTAGTGAGACCCTATCTCAAAATAAAAACCAAAAGGGCTGGGGACATGGTAAAGTGCCCCTGGGTTAAATCTCTAATACCACCCCCCCCCCGCCCCATTTGTTAAGGGTCTTATCCCACATTAGCACAAGTTGATTAAATCTGTTATTTTTCTACTCTTTACTTGGCTACAAAGAGAGATTAGAAGTGAGGCTGTGATATGGAGAAACCAGTTACTGTAGTACTCAGTAGGATATTGCTTCCAGAAATAACTGGGATCCAGGTCTCTAGGAGGTTAGGAAGGAATGTGGCCGGGGGCTATCAGAGGGATGTTTGAAGATAGCCATTCCTCTTTTTCAAAATTTTTTTCTGTTTTGGCCCTGTGCTCAGAAAATTGAGAAGTTTCTTTTTCTCTTTCACTCCTTGCCCCGCTTTGAGGACCCAGAATTTAGGCTAATCTCTAGCACACCAGTTTTCCTACATTAAGACAATATCAGGGGCTGGGGTTGTAGTCCAGAGGTAGAGCGTTTGCCTAGCATGCCTGAGGCACTGGGTTCGATTCTCAGCACCGCATATAAATGAATAAATAAAAAAATAAAGGACCATCAACAACCAAAAAACTTAAAAAGAAAAAAAAAGACAGTATCAACTTGTGTGGATCAGCCTGTTATTCCTAATAGAAAAACATCTACTTTTCAAACAACAGTCTTATTCTTTGTGAATACAATCCCTTTGTAATTGGGGACAATCTGCATTTTTCTTTCTTTCTGTTTTTCATATGCTTTGCATTTTTAAGTGTTGCATAGTCCCTATTCTGTAAATTCTCTCCCTTGGGTGGCCCTAACACTATAGGATTTAGGCAAGGGAAAGGGAGCAACCCAATCTGGAAGCTTCCTGGATTGCTCTGGAAGGAAAGTGAAGCCTACCTTTCCCCTGCCCCAGTTCCCAATTTCTGTGTTGGTCTTATCTGATCAATTCACCCGCTTCATTTCTTGGAAAGAAGTCCTAGAAACAGGGAACTTTGACCTGGGAAAAGTTTGCTTTCTGTAAAATTCGGAGTAATCTAGGCAGTGTTGTTTTTGGTTTGCCCCCTCTGCATTAAAGAGTTAAACATGTGTAAGGGGCAAGTAGAGCAGAAATTAGTAAAAAGCTGAAAAAGTTAACCAAGATATAACTGTGGAAGTGAGTTTAATTCCTGGATGTCACTAACTGTGTGAAATTATTCACGTCCCTTCTCTTAGCTTCATGTTGCGTTAGCTCAGAGGTTCTGATTTGGCTAATCTTTAAAACTCAGCTAGAAAGGAGTTTTGTTTTTTTAAAATATCTCCCTGGAATCTTAATACTAGATCTACTGGGTCAGAACTTAAAAGTTCCTGTGAATTTGATTTTAATAAGTTCCTCAAATGATTGGATTCCATGATTTCTGAAATTGCTTTCTGTAACATTTTCTGTAATTATTTGGGTTCCATGGATGAGAATACATCTCAAAACGTTAGGTATTCTTAGAAAAGTGAAACTCATAACCTTGATTATATGATTATAAGAAAGCATTTAGTCTCTGTGTTGTCATCATTATCATTGTTTTGTTGCAGAAAATTTGGGCACTGTGCCTACAGTCCAGCTGTTACAGGAGGTGGCAGGCCGTTTCAGCAAGCTGTGTTACTTAATTGGTCAGCATGGAGCCTCCCTGAGCAGCTTCCTTCAGGGGATAAAGGAAGCCAGGAGTTTGGTCATTCTGAAACATGCAAGTCTCTTCTTGGATAGTTATACAGAGCAAGTATCCAGTCCCGTGTCATGTTCAGTCTCTGCAGGGTTATTCTGCCAAGGAGAACAGCTCCTTAATCAGAAGAGACTAGATTAGGGAGAGTGATATAAGGTAATAGAAATTGAAAAGCAGTATTTTAATCTTAAACCAACTGTAGTTCTGCATTGCTAAAATTCAGTTTTATTTAATGGGGAAAAAATACTGGATTCTTTTATTCCTTCTATATTCTGGCAGAGTGATTGATAGTGTACTTACATAAAATATACTGTAGTAAATCTGGTTTTTTTTTTACTTAAATAAATTGTAGCAAAATTTGAGGAAATAAGAAACTAATTATTTTAAGACCAACTATAAATATGGAGCTGTTCTGATGTGTTTTTATTTTATATAAATGGAGAGTTTAAAAGGCCTACTACATTTAACATAAAAAATATTTCCTCAATAAAACAGAATAGTTATGGAAAGTTCTTTCTATGTTTTTTAAGTAAAACGTCCTGGGTGTATTTGAAATTTTAACTTAGAAATGTTCTCATTTTGTCTTGATTTATATTTTGATATTACTATTTGGGGCATACTTTAAGTATTATTTTAATGTATACTAGTTGATGCTACTATGCTGAAGTATGTACTGGTTTTATTCTTTATTCATTCATACCTCATCCGTGAATTTATTTTTATTTCTATTGATGGCACAAATATAAGTATATTTATGATTTTTTTTTTTTTGTACCAGGTGTGCTTAACCATTGAGTCACTTCCCCAGCCCCTTTCATTTTATATTTTGAGACCAGGTCTCACTAAGTTGCTTAGGACCTCACTAACTTGCTGAGGCTGGCTTTGAACTTGTGATCCTCCTGCATCAACCTCCTGAGCCACTGGGATTACAGGAGTGCACCACCACACCTGGCATATTTATGAATTTTTAAAATTGTTTTATTTGTTATAAAATTCATATCACCTAAAATTCACCACCAAGACCATTTTTTTAAAGTCCGCAACATCATGAGTTATTTTTATTAAGAATTTCCCCTTTTTTTTCCTGCCATAGAATAGTTTTTCTTGTTCTAGAACTGCATATAAATGGAATCATAAAGAACATATAAGACTTTTACTACACATACTTTTTCTTTTTTTGATACTGGAGATTGAACCCAGGGGTGCTTTTATCACTGAGCTACATCCCCAGCCCATTTTATTGATTGATTGATTGATTGGTACTGGTAATTGAACTCAGGGGCACTCGATCACTGAGCCACATCCCCAGCCCTATTTTGTGTTTTATGTAGAGACAGGGTCTCACTGAGTTGCCAAGCGCCTTGCCATTGCTGAGGCTGGCTTTGAACTCGCGATTCTCCTGTCTCAGCCTTCCTAAGTGCTGGGATTACAGGTGTGAGCCACTGCACCCGGCTCCATTTTATTTATTTTGAGACAGGGTCTCACTAAGTCTCTGAGGTTCTTGCTAAGTTGCTGAGGCTGGCCTTGAACTTGTGATTCTCCTGCCTCAGCTTTCTGAGCCACATCTCCAGCCCTTTTTGTTTTTTGTTTTGAGACCAGGTCTCGCTAAGTTGTTTAGGGCCTCACTACGTTGCTGGGGCTGGCATTGAACTTGTGATCTTCCTGTCTCAGCCTTCTGAGCCACTGGGATTACAGACGTGTACCACTGTGAGTGGCTACTATGCATACTTTTGAAGTTCATCCATTTTGTTATGTGTATCAATAATTTTTTCCTTTTTAAAGCTGATTAGTATTCCATTAAATGAGTATACCACAATTTGTCTGTTTACCTGTTTGATAGACATCCATTGGGTTTTTCCCCCTGGTTTGGGTATGTTATGAATAAAGCTGTTACGAAAATTCTTGCACACACACACACACAGAGAAAAGTCCCTTCTTGTTGTCTGTGATGGCACATACCTGTAATGTTAGGGAAGAGAGGGAGCCTGAGGCAGGAGAATTGCAAGTTCAAGACCAGCATGGACAACTTTGTGAGACCCTTCAAAACATAAAGGAGGTCTAAGGAGGTATCTCAGTGGAAGAGCGCCCCTAGGTTTAATCCCCAATACAAATAATAAAATAAAATACAGAATTTCCCTTCTTGTTTGGTGCAGTGGAGTACACCTGAAATCCCAGTGACAGGGGCGGCAAAGGCAGGAGGATCTCAAGTTCAAGGCCAGCCTTGGCCACTTAATGAGACCCTGTTTCAGAAAAAAAAGAACTGGGGATATAGCTCAATAGAAGAGTGCCTCTGGGTTCAATTCCCAGTATAGAGAGAGATCCTTCTTTCTCAAAATGAGTATGAAGTTAATGTACCTGGCTCAAAGCAGTCTGTCTACATTTTGAGCAGTGTCAACACGTAATCAACATTTTCTAATAATTTCTCACTCAAACTCTTTTTTTTTTTTTAAATATTTTTATTTTTTTTATTTTTTAGTTGTAGGTGACAATATCTTTATTTTATTTTTATGTGGTGCTGAGGATCGAACCCAGTGCCTTAGGCGCGCTAGGCGAGCACGCTACCACTGCGCCATAATCCCAGCCCCTCACTCAAACTCTTTAAACACATTTTCTTACCTTCACTATTATTCATTTTCTGAAGTCTTAGTTGGGAAATCTGAAGTGAAGATTACGTTTTCATTAAAAATTCAACAACTTTAATCATATTTTTTCCAGTTAGTTGCCAGTTACTATCTGCCAAGTTAATTCACCATCTTCATAGCTTTAGGTGCTTTTAAAATTTCCTGTTTTATTAACATCTTTCATTAAATTGGCATTTACTACCCCCCACCCCCTTGTGATTATCCCACGATCTGCTCTTTTCTTTATTTCTTTACAGTTCCTGAATGTTAACATCACAAAAATTCTGAAACTCATTGGTGAGATTTCAAGAAGCATCTGTTTCAGATACTTGCTTGAAAACTAAAGAACTGTTTACATTTTACCACTAATATATGTGTATTTTCTTTTTCGCTCAAGGTATTGCACATCAATTACAAATTTCCTGGTTATGGGAGGATTCCAACTTCTTGCTAAACCTGCCATGTAAGCAAATGTGCTCCTCCAGTTATCCTAATATCCAAAGATCATGTTTTGTAGTGCTGTGTGTTTTTGAGTGCCTAGGGAAAGTCTTGACTTGATCTTTTTACCAAACGAATTCAAATTTAGACTTGTGGCTTTGAAAATAACAGGTAACAAGTGTCATTTGATCTCTGATTATTCCCCCAAACTATGGAATATATGATTCATTTCCTAGAACGTAGCACTTAACATGTATATTCTGAACAACGGTACTGTCTAATAAAATTTTTTACACAATATCATACGTATTATCCAATACCAAAATTATTAACTGAATTTTTTTCTTCTACCTCCAGCGATTTCCTAAATAAAAACCAAGAGCTATTGCAAGATTTATCAGAAGTGAATGATGAAAGCACTCAGTTGATGGAAATACTGAATACGTTGTTTTTCTTGCCAATCAGACGGCTTCATAATTATGCAAAAGTTTTGCTAAAGCTTGCTACTTGTTTTGAAGTGGTAAGTTCCCATATTTACCCCCTTTGGATATTTAGCTTTATAAGTAGTTTGGGTTAAGCTACCATAAGATCTAAAACTTCTTTAGTGTTTACATTTGTCTAATTAAATTTCTTTTTCTTTAGGAATGTAAAAGAGTAGGTAAATCCAGTTTTCTTTGCTGTGCATTCAGCTTCCTTTCAGGACCTAAGTGCTGGGATTACAGGCTTGCGCCACTTGGGCCTGGCTTACACTGAACTCTTTAAACCCTGGCTTCTGTATAATGGTACACACTTGTGAGGTAGTAGAGTTACCACCTGGCCTGGATTCATGGTAGACTTATGCCAGATGTTTGGGTCACTAAAGCAAGTGCTATGAGAAATCATTATTTTAGGATTTTCTCAAATGTTAGCTAGTCCACTTTCTGTGTAAAATTAACCGATTGGAGCCCTAGGAAATTAGCACCACTCTAGAATATGGGTATAAGAGCTGATGCTGAGATATTCACTCTGAAGGACTCTAGAGAAACCATAATGATTCCAAAGTTCCTTAAAACCTTTTTAATTTTGGATTATATCTCCTGATTGGGACAGATTTAGTCCCCAGAGCCACCCACAAACTGATATGGGATTTCTATATTCGATCCTTGTGTGATTTCCCATGTCTTTCCTTTTGTCTGGTTTCACTGTAGCCCAGACTGATCTCGTATTAGCTGTGCAGGTTTGAGCCACCAAATAACCCAACAAGGTAGAGATTTCACATCAATATGGCCTCAATTGATCAAAAATTTTCTCTACTAGATCAGCTTAGAATTGATCCAGGATACTGGTGTTGTACTATTTCTAATCTGAAGGCCTAATACTGTGGAATAATCAAGACTGTTTAGTGTGTTAATCAAGGCCTTCCATAATCTAACCCTCTTTTGTTCCTAGTCTTATCTTCTCCCATGTCTGATATGTTAGTCATGTGCTTTCCTGAAGTAGCCTTAACATCATCCTTATTTTGAAAACCTTAAAGGCCTGGCTTCAAAGTTATCTTTTCTTGAAAATCAAGCCCTTTCAGCCTATACTGCTTCTTCCTCCCATTCCCAGCTCTTAAGAATTAGTCACTCCCTCCTCTGTGCTTCACCAGCACTTTATTTCTCCTTTATGTGTTATCTGTGCTCCTTGTCACAGTGTATTGAAATCATCTGGGGACGTTTTCTCAAAACACACACCTGTGTTCCATTATTGTAAAGTGTAAGTCAGTCTTAGGTACAACCTAGATCATCATTTTGTGTATTTTTTAAACTTCCTCATAAAAATTAATAATAATATTTAATGTTTGTTTAATGCATTTCATGTTCTAGGTTTTTTTTGTTTTTTTTTTTTGTACTGGGACTGAACTTAGGGGCACTCAACCACTGAGCCACATCCCATCCCCAGCTCTAGTTTATATTCAGAGACAGAGTCTCACTGAGTTGCTTAGTGCCTTGCTTTTGCTGAGGCTGGCTTTGAACTCACCATCCTCTTGCCTCAGCCTCTGAAGCCCCTTGGGATTATAGGCGTGTGCCACCGCACCCGGCTCCATGTTCTAGTTTTTTAATCTCTATATCAAACCTGTGAAATAGGTATTACTACTACCCCCTTTTACAGATAAGAGAATTGAGGCACATCAGAGAATTGCCACAGCTAGAATTCATATCAGGCACTCTGACTTCAGAGTATGTTCTTTTAACCACTTTCCTTACTATATTGTCTCCTGATACTATTTTAAAAACCTGCATTATCATTATTTTTTTCAATCTTTCCTGCTACTTACTCCCAGAAGACACATTTCATGCCTTTGGTCATTTAGATACTCATTAAATTTTTGTTAAGTGCATTTTAAAGTTGCTGGGATTACAGCAAATCTGAGTGTGAGTGACTCTTTCTGCTCATTGACTACATGGCACAGCAGTTGTATCCTGTTGGGGCAGTTGATTCTCATCACTTTTCAAGGTCAAAACTATTTTCATGACAATACTAAGACATTTGTCCTTTTTTCCATGTTGTGATTTACATTAACAGTGCAAAAGTAAAGGTGGGTAAAACTGCTGATTTCTTAGCAGGAATCAGGCAGTGGTAACAAACTGTACTAGCCTTGTACCTGCAGTTTAAAACCAAAACAAAAATTCCAGTTTCCTTTAAGGATGAGGAAGCATTTAAAATTATTAACTTAACCTCAACCATTGAGTATAGGTTTTTTAAATTCTCTGTGTGATAAAAGAAGTAACTATAGACCAGTTCATCTGTCACCCTAAGTCTTTCTCAAGAAAAAGCACAACAGTGATTGAGTTGAGAACTGCTGCTTTTATTTTTATTTTTTAATGTGAATGGACAATTTAAATGAACAGATAAGCCAGGCACATGCCTGTAATCCCAACACGTTGGGAGGCTGAGACAGCAGAATCGCGAGTTCAAAGCCAGCCTCAGCAACGGCGAGGCGCTAAGCAACTCAGTGAGACCCTGTTTCTACATAAAACAGAAAATAGGGCTGGAGATGTGGCTCAGTGGTCGAGTACCCGTAAGTTCCATCCCTAGTACCCAATAAATAAATAAATAAACTATGGTTATTCAAATATTGGGTATTGTCATATATTTTCTTCAATATGAGTAAATGAACCTGTTGTCTCAGGGAGAACAACTGATGATACTTTTTGCCAATGGTAAAATCTGAACTTTTTTCTTTCTTGAATTGAGTTCTGGGGCACTTTCTCACTAAGCTACATCCCATCCCTTTTTACTTGAGACAAGGTATCACTATGTTGATGAGGATGGCCTCAAATTTGTGGTCCTCCTGCCTCAGCCTTCCAAATTGCTGGAATCACAGGAATGTGCCACTGCACCCAGCAAATCTGGACTTCTATGAGCAAAAATTAGAATGTCAGACATGAGCCTGACAGTTTCCCAATACTTAGTACATTTTCTGATCAGATAGATGGTAATATTAATGATTTTTGATATTGTATGTAAAAATGTATCCACATTCAGAAGATTTGTATAACTTAGTATTTTCCAGTTGCCCCATCTACAATGTTACAGAATCATGTATGATGAAAGTAACTTAAAAGTGCAAGATACTCCTGTGGATTTTAATATAACAGTACAGAAGGTTTCTTGCTGTGGTTTCAGATTCCACTTTTGTAGCTACCCTTTAAGAAACTATCTCAAGTTTTAATGTATCAAAGGAAAATATCTATAATCATTTTAAATGGATATTAAAATACTTCTCCCTTTTCCAGTTACCTATCTTTATAAGGCCAAATTTTCTTCATATGTTTCAACCAAACAAAAGCACAAGTAGATATAAAAATCTGGCTATTGTCTTTTTATTTTATTTTTTTTTGGTTGGGGGGGTACCAGGATTGGACTCAGAGGCACTCAACCATTGGTCCTTTTTTTGTATTTTATTTAGAGACAAAGTCTCCCTGAGTTGCTTAGTACCTCATTTTTGCTGAGGCTTTCTTTGAACTCACAATGCTCTTGCTTCAGCCTCCCGAGCTGCTGGGATTATAGGTGTGTGCCAACACACGGGGTGTGTTTTAAGTGGTGGTGATGAGATTTGAAAAAATGGAAGTCAGTGCCACTTTTCTCACTAAAAATGCTTTTTGTTTCGGGAAAATATGGTTGTCATTTAAAATCTTAATTTTATTTGAAATGAATGAATATTTTTAATAATCTTATTTTATAAAATGACAGTTATCAATAGGTATGCCCTAAAGAAACTCTGAAAATAAAACATTTGAGACCTCCTGCCCTATGTTGTGTCCTCCACTGCTGTCCTTACTGACAACTGCCTGGGTTCATCTGTCACCTCCCTTGCATCATTATTATTCCCCATCGCATATGGACATACTTACATAGTACTTCTTTTTGGAAACAAATCCTTTTCCCATTTCCCTTTAGTGTACCACTTCTGTCCTTCTGTCTTGGGCTGAATTTTCTCCCTCATTAAAGACTACGTGTCTAAATCACACCAAGGCTATAGATCCTGAGCAATTGTTTTATATTATTTTCTTTTTTTTTTTCTTAATTATTGGCCTCTAGACATCTCCAGAATATCAGAAACTGCAGGATTCCAGTTCTTGTTATGAGTCTCTTGCTCTCCATCTCGGCAGGAAAAGGAAGGAAGCAGAGTACACGCTGGGCTTCTGGAAGACCTTTCCTGGAAAAATGACGGTAATCCATGCCAACTGTCATTTGTTACCCCAGCAAACAGCAGGCATTTTCATAGCAATTGCCATCATTTTCTTGGTTTCTCACATGTTTATAACAACAGTGTTTTAATGATCCTGTCAGCAATGGGGGCTTTAAATACCGATACCTCCCTTCATTTCTAGGAATCCTCTGAAGGCTTACCTTCTTTAGTTTGTTCCTGTCTTTTTAATATCATTTGGGCTCTAACTCTATGAAGTGTTTGGGTCCCATGTAAATTTAGGCTTAACATCATGTTGAACTATGACCAGCAGATTCCCCTAAATGTGATTTGTGTCTGCTTCATTTTTTCTTTGCATGTTAAAATAATTTTGATTGTTCAACATAGTATTTGTTTTTAATTCTAGGATTCCTTGAGGAAGCCAGAGCGTCGACTACTATGTGAAAGTAGTAACCGAGCCCTCTCTCTGCAGCATGCTGGGAGGTTTTCTGTAAATTGGTTCATTCTCTTTAATGATGCTCTGGTCCATGCCCAGGTAGGCCAGATTCCTAACCTTAAAACAGGCCCTATTCTTAATGACTACAGTCATGTGTTGCTTAATGACAGTCTAAGAAATATGTTGTTAGGTAATCTTGTTCTGCAAACATCATAGAGTGTGCTTTACAAACCTGGATGATGTAGTCCACTACACACCTGCTGTTCTCAGGCTACAAACCTGTAAAGTAGGTACCATAGTGAGTACCATAGGCAATTGTAACACAATGGAAAGTATTTAATATTTAAATGTATCTAAACAGGTTTGTTTACATCAGTGTCACCACAAACACATGAATAAGGTATTGCGCAGTGATAGGAATTTTTCACCTTTATTATAATCTTATTGGACCACTATCATAGATGTGGTCCCCCATAGGCCAGAATGTCATTAGGTAGTACATGACTATTAATTTGTATTAAAAACTACTGTGATTTCTCTGCAGCTATTGAATAAAAGAGAATGTTTAGCTACAGCTTGTATTTGTAGTATGGGCTGGATTTCAGAGACCTTTTGTTTGTCTGTTTTTGGGTGTTGGGGACCACATGTAGAATCTTGTGTGTCAGTAGGCATGGGCTCTATCACTGAACAACACCTGTTGTTTTCCAGCTTAAGAATGAGTGTCAGCTGTATGAAGAGGTCCCTGCAGCAGAGATGGCAAGGCCTGCTGGGTTTAGCTATGTTATGGGGACTCAGTGGCAGAGATGGTAGCACCTACCTGGTCTTAACCATCACAAGGGGATCATGTAGCAAGATAGGCCCACATGGGCAAAGGACATGGAGAGGATGTGGGCAGAGACCCCAGGTGCGTGTGGACTTTTGCAGACATACCACCATGTTCTCTTATTCCAGTTCTCCACACACCATGTATTCCCTTTGGCCACACTGTGGGTGGAGCCACTTTCTGAAGAAGCTGGTAATGTGTAAGTGCACTTCTTTTTCCCAGTTTACCTCCACTAGTTCTCTCCATCTGTTACCCAGGTCATTTCCTTACATGTTTAAAAAAAAAGGAAAAAGCTCAGGAGGGCTTGGAAGGCTGTGTAATCAGACTTCCTAACACATTTGATGGTAAAGTGGCCTGTAGAAATTAAAATGGCCCGTTGTGAAAATCATGATAGAGAGTAGAAGGGCCTCTGCATTGCTCTCATCCCCATCGTTCACACAGAGCAAGGTAGCTCTGAATCCTTTCCCCTTCTGTGGGACTCAAAGCCAGGGCATTAGCATTTACATTTAATTGACTTCTGCCCATCTTGAAATAAATAGACTGCTTTTCATATTTGAAGATTACTATTGTGATGACAGTTTGTCATACCGACTGGTATTTATCCTTGTGAACATTTTAGGAATGGCCTAAAGATAACTACACCTGAAGAGCAATTCACTCTCATTTCATCAACACCCCAGGAAAAGGTTAGTCAGTTATGGTATTTTCTTTCAGTCTTTGGCCTGGATATTTCTGCTACTTTTGGTAGTAAAGAGGAAATAAAAATTTTTCTTGCTTGACTAATAATCCACAGTTATATCATATAATTCTTCATTAAACTCAAACCATGGGTTTTTGTTTTTTTCCAATGTAATATAATCTTAAACTTATAGCAGTAAATTCCGAGAGCCAATTACTATTACTCAACTAATACGAAAAGCATTAGGAAACAGAAGAATTACAACAAAAGAAAACTGGGATTAAACTTGTTGCCTTAAGCTTATTGACATATTTACTTTCTGCTCCTAGACTAAGTGGCTACGAGCCATAAGCCAAGCTGTGGATCACGCTTTGAGGGGCACATCTGATCTTCCGCCTTACGGAAGTGGTAGCAGTGTTCAGAGGCAGGAACCACCCATTTCACGCAGTGCCAAATATACTTTCTACAAGGATCCTCGCCTAAAGGATGCCACTTATGATGGGCGCTGGCTATCAGGGAAACCTCATGGCAGGTGAAAATGCTTAAGATTTGTCCTTGGGATGAGGACAAATTGAAGTCACATTATGGAAAAAGTACTGATTACCTGAAACATTAGTTGATATGTATTATTCTTGGCTTATGCCTTCCAGGGGGATCTTGAAGTGGCCTGATGGAAAGATGTATTCTGGCTTATTCAGGAATGGCTTGGAAGATGGGTAAGAAAATTGTTTAAAGCATGAGAGTAAATTTGAGTTTGATCACAGGTTATATTATGTTCAGAGTTGCTTTACAAATATGCAGTAGATTTTCATTTTGTTTTTTAGACATACTTACAGTTTATTAGTACTTATACTACAGATGTCTGACCATAAAGGGAGCTGGGAATATGGGGTGCAGCCTCTGATTTACCTTGACAGCCACGTGGCCTCAGTTTCTTAGCCTTCCATCTATTAAAAAGGGACTGTGCTTTCCATCCATCTCTCAGTTGTAAAGGCTGAGAACCTTGGGGAATGTTGATTGTGAGGTTGGCGAGATAGTAGTGCCCCCGTTACACAAAAAACAAGAACAGTTTTCCTTTCAGTTTTAAATCATCTTTAATTTTTGTGGTATGTCTGTCAAAAGGCCAGTCTTGAGGAGTTCTGCCCTGCCCTGCCCTCTGCCATTGTGAGGTCTTCCTTTCTCTAGCCCCAGTGCACTTTGCACCCTCCTTTATCACAACAGCCAGTTATCTTGGGTTATAATTTGTAATTATCTGGGTATCTTTTTCATGTCTTTCCTAGTAGACTGACCTCTAGCATCTGGGATGGGTGCTGATAATCAAACTCCCATTCAAACTCAACAGTTCCAGTACATAGCTTTATGAACTTAAGCAAATTATTTAATTGCTGTATGCCTTGATTTATAAAATGGACATTAGACTCATGTTGGCATTTGGTTGCTGGGAGACATGGTAATAATGCATGTGAAGTATGAGGCACAAGGTTTATGCAATATAAAGGCTGCCTTTAAAAAAGGAAATTTTGCAAGTGACGTATTATCCTAATGATACTCTAATGATATTATCTTTTTCATAAGCTTTTCATATATTTTTTCATGGACTTGTCATTTTTTTAACACTGTAAATATATTTACACATAAATTTATGGTGGTGACATTTTGTGTCATGCTGAAGAAGTAATTTATATGTGTGTGGTAGGTGATTGGGTATATGTGATAATACAAATTTTGTGATGTCTTTTAATCTCTTCTTAATAGATTTCTAAAATGAGAAGAGCCTTTAGATAATCTGTTTTACTTACCCCCTTTATTATACAGATGAGAGAAGTTGGATGCCCACACTTACCCAAGGTGATACAGCTTATTAGTTACAGAGATAGGCCTGGAGCACAGGGCTCTGCTTTTCATTGGCCTTGGAATAAAACATCCATTCTGTCAGTTCACTGTCTGTATAAGTACAGCATAGGCTGATGTCCCACTCTTCTAAGGCTTGCCAGTCAACTTAAGTAATAGGTACAGTGTAACCAAGATCCCATTTCCCTTTTCTTCCTGTAGGTAAATCTTTTCTCTGTCCACATTAAAATGCTTACTGACATACATACAAAAGGTGAATATGTCACAAATGTACCTTCTGATGTTTTTTAATTTTCCTTGGTAGGTATGGAGAATACAGAATTCCAAACAAGGCTCTGAACAAAGAAGACCATTATGTGGGCCACTGGAAAGAAGGAAAAATGTGTGGTCAAGGAGTCTATAGGTAATAATATTGGAAAGGTTGTTAGATGGATATTGCTTTTTCAAAGAACCATGTACACCTAAAGTTTGTGTAGCCAGAATTTCTAAGAAGTAAATTTTATTTACTCTTTTAATGACTGAAATCCTGTGTAAAATTTTCCTTTAAAGAGCAACCCCTCATATATCCCAAGATGAAATTATAAGTTATTAACTTGGATTCTTGTCTAAATTGTGTGTTATATAAACCATCACTTTCCCCATATCTCATCTATAAAATTCAATTTTATTATTCAGTTCTTTTTTTTTTTGGTACCAGGGATTGAACTCAGGGGTAGTTGAATACTGAGCCACATCTACAGCCCTATTTTGTGTTTTATTTAGAGACAGGGTCTCACTGAGTTGCTTAGCGCCTCACAGTTTGAACTCGCGATTCTGCTGTCTCAGCCTCCCAAAGTGCCGGGATTACACGCATGTGCCACCGCACCCAGCTTATTACTCAAGTCTTAATATTCTTCCCTCTTCATTGACAATTCATTATTTTATTTTCTCATAAGGAACTAACATAATTTTTCTCCATTTTAATAATGTAAAATAACCACCTATAATATCTTTAATTTCTTAGGTTCAATCATTGCAAAATGAGGTTTTTGATTTAAAAGACTGTCTAAACAAGTAAATAGTTATAGCTACCACTGAGACACTGAGTATAATTTTGGAGCTTTTAGACAAGGTAAGCATGAGAATTCAACGCATGTCTGATCTTTATCCATTCTTTCCCACCATAGTTATGGCTCTGGTGAAGTGTTTGAAGGCTGCTTTCAAGATAACATGCGTCATGGTCATGGTCTCCTTCGAAGCGGAAAACTGACTTCTTCTTCTCCCAGTATGTTCATTGGCCAGTGGGTAATGGATAAGAAAGCAGGATATGGTGTCTTTGATGATATCACTAGGTATGACATTCTATTTCTAATCTCAAGTGTAGTGTGTGAGAGGATAAGGGTTTTATACTTCTCCAAAAGTAGTGACAGTTATATGAAGGCTGAGCGTCTTCATTCAACAACATTAACAAAATTTTCACAAGGGAACAGAGTTGTTAGGCATCATCTTTTCCATTTCCTTTCTTTTCTTTGGTACTGGAGATTGAACCCAGGGACACTCGATCACTGAGCCACAGCCTCATCTCTTCTTTGTATTTTATTTAGAGGCAGGGTCTCTGAGTTGCTCAGGGCCTCACTAAGTTGCTGAGGCTGGCTTTGAACTGGCAATCCTCCTCCTTCAGCCTCCCAAGGTGCTGGGGTTACAGGTATGCACCATTGTGCCTGGCTTCTCTTCCATTTTCTGTGGGCCAGACAATAGATTACTTCTTCATGAGATCAGAATGATTAAAAATTTATGTTTGTACCATTTTCCCTAAAGCTTTACACAAAGTTTCACATCTTTATTACACAAAGAAAAACTTTTTTCTTTTTTTAAATTTAGTATCAGGATTGAACCCAGAGGTTCTTAACCTCTGAACCATACCTCTCGCCCTTTTAATTTTTAGCCTGAGATAGGCCTCACAAGGCTAACTTTGAACTTGTGATCCTCTTACCTCAGTCTTCTGAGTTGCTGATATTACAGGTGTGTGCCAACATGCCAGACTAGGGAAAAACTTTTAATGAAGTCAGTAGAAAATAGGAACAAAAGGTAGGAGGGAAGCAATGAATTAGAATGGTTTGGAGCTGGGCAAGGTGATGCACACCTACGATTCTAGCAATTCAGGAGGTTGAGGTAAGAGGATCACAAATTTAAGGCCAGCCTCAGCACTTCAGGGAGACCCACAGCAACTTTGTAAGGCCCTGTCTCAAAACAAAAAATGAAAAAAGGACTGGGAATAAAGTGCCCCTGGGTTCAATCCTCGGTATCTCCCTTACCCCAAAGAAAGGATAGAATGATATCTAAACAACTTTCTTCTTAGGGCTTCCTGTTAGGACAGAGACTTGTTATTATGTCTGCAAACCAGGAATCAAGCCTAATAAAATTCAGTTAACTAAACCTTGGGGAGGAATCTAAATCGTTTGCTTCCATATTTGATATGGCCTAATTTACTTTGGACTTAATATATGTTAACTCCACCCATGTTATTAATTGCTACAGCATGTATAATGTGGGATTTTTAAAATTGCTGTCCTTATTAAACTGTGATTAAAGATATCAAGGAAATCTATAAAGTACCACAGATCTGTGTCAGGTAGGCCAAAATATTAAATTCCTGAGAGAACATTAGTTGGAAGAAGATGTCTTTTTGTTGTTGTTTTATTTTGTTTTGTTTTTTTGGTACCAAGGATTGAACTCAGGGGTACTCAACCACTGAGCCACATCTCCAGCCCTATTTTGTGTTTTATGTTGAGACAGGGTCTCACTGAGTTGCTTAGCACCTCGCCATTGCTGATGCTGGCTTTGAACTCGCGATTCTGCTGTTTTAGCCTCCCAAAGTGCCAGGATTATAGGCGTGCACCACTGTGCCCAGCTGGAGTAAAACGTCTTTTTTTTTTAAATATTTTTTAGTTATACATGAACACAGTGTCTTTATTTTGTTTATTTATTTTTTATTTTTTTATATATATGGGTTTTTTTTAGTTGTAGGTGGACATAATATCTTTATTTTATTTTTATGTGGTGCTGAGGATCGAACCCAGTGCCTCACACGTGCAAGGCAAGTGTCTTTGATGATATCACTAGGTATGACATTCTATTTCTAATCTCTTAGAAATAAGAGTAAGTAAAATGTCTCTTGCTGTCACATTGTCCCATGTTGAGGGACAGTTAACCACTTTAACTAGAAAAATGGAACTGATACCAACCTAGAGGTGATGTTTGAAATCTCTTTTGTAATCATTTTCAAAATCTGATTTATCCTTAATATAAGTGATTTTTTTCTTTTCTTATTTCTGTGCAGAGGAGAAAAGTACATGGGAATGTGGCAAGATGATGTGTGTCAAGGGAATGGTGTGGTCGTTACCCAGTTTGGATTGTATTATGAAGGCAACTTCCACCTTAATAAAATGATGGTGAGTGGAGTGTTCACATGTAGTGGAAGCACTGACTTTTAAAACATCTTTTTATTAGTGTTCTGCCTTTTTGGTGCTATTCTCTTGTCTTTTAAGGTTATATTAAACTTTGGGGATATGGCTGCATGTACTCTCAGTTACTTGTCTTTTATGTGTTGTGACTTTTTTGTTTTGTTTCTTCACATAGGGAAATGGGGTTTTACTTTCTGAAGATGATACTATCTATGAAGGAGAATTTTCTGATGACTGGACTCTTAGTGGAAAGGTTGGAACTTTTTTCTCTGTCTCCCTAATACATTCTTTTGCTAATTTCTCTTGACTTTAAAGAAGCTAATTTATATACCATAAGATTCACTGCTTTTAAGTGTACATAACAGTGATTTTAAGAAAATACAGTTATATAGCCATCACCATATCCTAGTTTTAGAACATGTCCGTCGCCTGAAAAGATCCCTCCTGCCATTCACGGTCACTCCTATTTCTACCTCCAGGCCCAAGCAATGGAAGTGGACTTTATTATGCTGTAGATTTGCTTTTTATGGACCTTTCTTATAAATGGAATAATACGTGTGATTTCTTCTTTGTGGCTTTTGACACTTGTAGTATTTTTTACAGTTATAGTATTTCCATATTGTGGCATGTGTAGTACTTCATTCCTTTTTATTGCTGAATGGTATTCCAAAACCACACATTATCCTTTTGCTAGTCGATGGGACACTAGGGTATTTCTTACTCTAGTCTGTTGCAAATAATGCTACTGTAAGCATTTGAATACAACTTCTTGTGTGTACATATTTTCAATTGCTGGGTTATATAGTAAATGATGTTTAACATATTAAGAAAGTACAAAAATATTTTCCAAACTGACTACACTATTTTACATTCCCACCAGCCAGTTTGTATTTGAGACTCTGGGTTCAATCCCAGTACTGCAGAAAAATAAACAAAAGATTTATAGTTTTTAACTTCTTTTAGGCCTGTGGTTTACTTTGTAGTAACTTTTGTGGGGATTTGAGTCTAAATTCTTTTTTTTTTTATGGACGGCCAATTGCCCAACACTTTTTCCCATTGAATCTTCTTGATACCTTTGTTAGAATTAATTGATCATAAAATGTGTTTATTTCTGAACTCTCAATTATATTACATTGATGAACCTGTCTATCCTTGTGTTAAGATAGCATTTATCTTGATTATTATAGCTTTCCAGTAAGTTGTAAAATTAGGAAGTGTAAATCATTCAATCTTGCTGTTTTCCAAGGTTGCTGGCTATTTTCGATCTTTTGTCTTTCCACATAAATTTTAGGTTTGGCTTGTCAAACTCTGCAATAAATCCTGTTGAGATTTTGATAGTGATCTTTTGAATCTCTCCATCAGTTTTGGGGAAGAATTGACATATTAATAATTTCAAAATCTTCCAATCCATAAATGTGGAAAATCTCATAGTTTACTTAGATTTCTAATTTCTCTTGGCAGTGTATAGTTTTCAGTGTACATATCTTGTGTTTCTGTGTTGAAATTTATTCCTAGGTATAATGCTATTGTAAAGAGAACTGTTTTCTTAATTTTATTTTTGGATTTTTCATTGCTATTATATAAAAATATAGTTGATTTTATATTTTGTTCTTTTATCCTGAAACCTTGCTCAATTCATTTGTTATTAGTTCTAGTGCTTGTTTTTGTAGACTTATTAGGATTTCCTGCATACAGAATCATGTCATCTACAAATAAATGCAATATTGCTTCTTCTTTTACACTGACTTGAATGCCTGATAAAATGTTAAATGGATATGATAAGAGTGAACATCTTTACATTGTTCCCTATTTTGGGCAAAAAGCGTTTTTGTCAAAGAAGTTTTTCTGCATCAGTTGAGATGAATATGTAGTTTTTGTCCGTTATTCTATCAGTATTATATTGGTTGCTTTTCTGATATGAAACTAACTTTGCTTTTCTAGGATAAATTATACTTGGTCATGGGTGTATAATCCTTTTATATATTGAAGAATTTTTTCTTTCTTTTTTTTTTTTAATAAGTTCTTGTTATGTTACCCAGGCTGATCTCAAACTCCTGGGCTTAAGTGGTTGTCTTGCCTTAACCCCCGAGTACTGGGACCATAAGGCACAAGCCATTTCACCCAACTTGTTGCTATATGTAATAGTATTTTGTTGAGGATTTTTGCATCTTTATTTCTGAAAGATAATGGTTTGTAGTTTTGTTTTCTTATGCAATCTCTGTCAAGTCTCTCCCGTGCTCCACTCTACCCACTGCCCCTCCAGAACTATACTTATGATTGAATCCAGGGCTTTGTAATGCATGCTAGGCCAGCATTCTACCACTGGGTTACACTTCCAGTCTCTTTGATACAAGTTGAGAAGTTGCTGTCCTCTTCTGTTTCCTGAGTTTGTGACACCCTGGTATTATTTCTTCTTTTAAGTGTTTGGAAGGGTTCACCAGAAAAGTCACCTGGACCTGAGCATTACTTTATGAGAAGATTTTTATCTCTGATTTTTTTCTTATTTTAGGTCTATTTAGATATTCCATTTCTTCTTGAGTGAGTTTTGGTCATCTGTGTCTTCCCAGGAAATTTTCTTTTTCATCTAAGTTGTCTAATTTGTTGTCATAAAGTTGTTCTTTGAATATTCCCGTTTTAGTTCATTTGTGGTGCTTCGACAAAATATCACAGGCTGAGAAGCTTATTTCCTCACAACCTGGAGGCTGGGAAGTCCAAGATCAAGGCACCAGCACTGGTGTCTGGTGAGGGCCTTCCTGCTGCACCCTTCATGGTGGAAGGTGCAGACACATGGTGGAAGACAGAAGGGCAAAAGGTTGTAAGCTAGTTCCCCGCAGTTCTTTTCTAAGGCATTAATCCATTCATGAGGTCAGAACCCTTGTGACTTAATCACTTCCCCATAAGGCCTCCCTACCTCTTAATTCCACCCTAATGAGAATTAAGTTTCAACCTGAATTTTGGAGGCAACACATACTAAAACCAAAGCATCTTCTTACCTTTTACGTTTCTGTAAAAATGCTAACAACATCCCTGTTTCATTCTTTATTTTATACATTTATGTCTTCTCTTTTCCCGATCAGTCTAATTAAATATTTGTTAATGCTGTACCTTTTCAAAGAAGCAACTTTGGGTTTCATTGATTTTTTTTTTTTTCTTCCAAATTTTTTGTTTTCTATTTCATTGATTTCTGCTCCAATCTATATTTGTTTCAGCTTCTTGCTTTGGGTTTTGTCTGTTCCACATGTTCTAGTTTTGTAAGGTAGAATTTCATGTTAGTGATTTGAGATTTTTCTTATTTTCCTAGACAAGTGTTAACAGCTGTAAATTTCTTGCTAAGCACTGCTTTAGCCTCCTTCCATAAATTTTAATAGGGTTTAGATGTTCATACATCCAAAAATGTTTTCCAGATTTTTCTGTGGATTTTTTTTTTCTTTTACCCATGGATTATTTTTAGGCATTTCTTGGACTTGCACATATATACATTTTGTTGTTGTTGTTTATCAAAGAGTTGGAGACTGGTAAAAATTAAATTAAAAAGAAAATTGTTAACAATTTAGTGTTTTTTTAATCTTAATTTTTAAAATTAAAAATAATTCCTTTAAGTCCACATTTTTTCCCTCTAACTTTACCTAGGGAACATTGACCATGCCAAATGGAGACTATATTGAAGGATACTTTAGTGGAGAATGGGGATCTGGGATAAAAATCACTGGAACCTACTTCAAACCTAGTTTGTATGAGAGTGACAAAGACAAACCAAAAGTTTTGTGAGTAACTGATGTTAATTCTGGATTCGTTATTGAATGTTTTGAGTCGTTTCGCTTTCATCCATGCTGGTTAATATTTTTAAAGAAAAATCAAGTTTTTAAGGTCTTCATTGTGAAACATCTGAATTGTCACCTGACATGGTATAAATAGCTAAATCTATAGTCTTGGCTTAAATTATAAATCTTAGTAATAGATGTTTAAAATAAAAGTTCCTAGGGATAAGAGTAATCCAGCTGTTAATGTTGCAGGTGTCCAGTTGACTGAAAGAACATTCTTAAATAGAATCCCTATACAACTTGAACTGGAAAAGTGAAAATCAGGAAGACAGATAGATATGTGCCCACCCCATGTGGTAGTACCATCTGCATATGAGTTAAAAAGACAAATCCTAACTCTATTTGTTCTTCCAAGGTTTTGCCTTATGCCTTTCTTTTATTAGCTTTGTTTTTATTGTTTGGTAGTATCTCAGATTCTTTGTTCCAGTGGAAGCTTGATGTGTTTTCTGTATCATGCTTATTTTTAGGATATTTTTGAAATCCTGTGTGTGATATATTTCACAATTCTCATCATCAACTGTACCAAGTACAGAAAGTCCTTGTTTTAACATGGATGAATTTTACAAAATAACTTCTTTGGAAATGTAGGAGGCAGAAGAGTCAATACTGGTGGCATTTAAACTTAAAAATCCATAAACTTTTAATATTTAATAAACATTAATTAGGTAAAAAGTATCCCTTCTAAATCCTCATTCAGTGTTTTTAAAATAGAACTAACCAGTTTTGGTCACAGAAGTATTCTCAGTTATATATTAGAAAGTTTTTGTTCTTTAGAATGATTTTGCATAAAAGAAGTGATAATGGGTTGCTATGAACTTATTAGCAGGAAGCTAGGAAACCTGGCAGTGGCTGCTGATGAGAAGTGGAGAGCAGTATTCGATGAATGTTGGCAACAGCTGGGTTGTGAGAGCCCAGGCCAAGGGGACGTTTGGAAAGCCTGGGACAATATTGCTGTGGCCTTGACCACCAATCGGCGCCAGCACAGAGACAGGTGAGTGAATGTCTGCCTAGCCCAGGACATAGCATGTTAGGAAGATGCAACTTAGAACTAGTAAGTAGTCAAGGCTCTCTATATCAATCACAAAATATAGTTTTATTTAAAAGATAATCATGTATTCCTTCTGGGCAAGATGGATTAAAGCACACCTCCCTTCTATTAAACTCAAATAAAACCTGGACAGAGCACGTGGACAGCTATTTGAGAACTCTGAAAAGTAAATATCAACAAGTGACGTGAATAACTTCTAAATTCAAAGTGCCACCAAAACAGTGGCGAGTTTACTGGGTTTTTGCCCCAGTGTTTCTCAGCCTGAACTCAATGCAACCTGGAACCTAAAAGTAAGCCCTGTGATGCAGACAGGCAGAGATCTAGAAAATGCCCTCTGCTTCTGCTTCCAGTCTCTCATGCCATAGTCTCCAGGTGCTTCTGTAGCAGAGGTAGCAATGGCAGTGGCTAGAGCAGCCATGAACAGGAAGCTGGCAGGAACCATAACTCCAAAGGAATGGAATCTTTTTCCTCTGTTGATGGATTGACAGGTCCAAGAGGAAGGCTAAACCCCATTATTTTTTTTCCTTTGCGGAGGTGGGTGCCTCACTCTGTTCTCCCACCATTCAGTCCTAGATATGGCACATCCACGGAACTGGGTGTTTTCTGGCTAGAGGACTTAAACAGGAAGTCCTGAGAACCGAAAATACCAGGGAGGTAAAGGAGAGAGAAGAGCTCTGGAAACAACCCCATAAAGTTGTATATGAACTCATGGACTCACCTCAGACCTGCATATACATGGATTTGATATTAATTAATTTATCAAAGACTTTGAGAACTGAGCTAATTGGTCAGTTCCAGACTGACCATTAAGTGCTACATTCACAGTTCAGACCCAAATAGGATTATAGAGGCTATTTAAGCCTACAAAAGATTAAAATAAAAATGTTGGATGTTTTAGCGATTCCCAAGATTATCTACACATTCACTAATTCACAAGACTCAAAATATAATTACACTCACAAGTAAGATTAAGGCAACACAGTAAGGGTACAGAGCCCCATTATAAGGGAGGAGGTAGAGTCTAGAGGATTCCACATGTAAACTTCCCACATTCTCCTTTTTGTGAGGGGTCACACAAAAGCACACACTCTTCCCAGCAGTACAATGCAGCTACATATGTATAATGTTTCTGCCCAGGGAAACACATTGGTATCCAATGTAGCTGGTCACGTTGGTACCCTATGCCTGGCAACTACCAAACTTCCACAGTCACAGATGGAAAGCAGATGTTCACTGTAAATCACGTTGTTAATGCGTCTGTGGACAGCATATACCCTTATCAGTACAGGGAACTTTTAACAAGCTGAGTTCCCACGCTCCAGCCAAGGGGCAGCCTTAAAAACAAGTCATTCTGAAGATAACAATGCAGGCGAAAAGATAACTCTTTTATTCATGTCAATATTCTCCATAGGATATAAACAAGATCCATAACTATGAAAACCTGAACTCATTAGGGGAGAGAGTCAACAGACACCAACAATGAAATGATGTAGATGTTAGAATTGTCTGGCAAGAACTTTATTCACTTATTTATTTTTAATTTTTTTATTGGTACCCGACAAGAACTTTGAAGCAGCTATTATAAAAATTCTGAAATGAATAATCACAGAATCCTTGAAACAAATACTAGAATTGAAAACATCAGCAAAGAAATTTTTAAAAACGTAATCAAGAACCAAACAAATTATAGAGTTGAAAAATACAGTAACCAAAATAATTCACTATATGGATTCAGAAGCAGAATAGAAATGGCAATGTAAGAGCCAGTGAACTTGAAAATAGGTCAGTAGAAATTAGCCAGTCAAAACCACAGAGAGGAAAAAAAAGAATAAAGCCTTGAGATCTATGAGTCTAACTTTGTGTCCTGAGAATTCTAAAAGAAGGGGTGAAAGAATGTGGGGTTGTCTATTTTTTAAAGAAATAATAGAAAAATTTCCCAAGTTTGGTGAAAGATATGAATCTGTAGATTCAAGAAGCTAAGCAAACTCCATCCTGGAAAAATCTAGAAGTCTTTATATGCAGAGGTTTTATATTCCTATTCAAAGAATAACATCTTGAAAGCAACTAGAGAAAAGTGATTTATCACACACAGGGAAATAGCAGCTCAAACGACTGCACATTGATTCTCATCAGATAACTTGGAGGCCAAAAAGAAATAGCCCAGCTTTTTTGTGCTAAAGGAAAGTTACTTTTAAATCTTTCTCCTTTTTCTTGGTTTTCACTCTATGTATGATTAAGTAAACCAACTGCCTTTCTTATGTCCTTATTTTTAAATTTAGCCAGTAACTCCTGTAAGGATTGTTTAGCATTTAGACGTAAAGAATTTACTAATCCCTACAGCAAAACCCTTATAAACTACCTCATGTAATTTTAAGTAGTTATTTGAGCTATTCATTGCTTTCTAATACTAAGGAATTGAGGAAAGAAAATTCATCAAGTGTGCATTTATTCAGAATATGAATGTGTGTTCTGAATAATCAAATGTGGTGGTTTCCTGAAAGTTACTTAATTCTCTGAATAAATTATCAATTTCCAAATAACTGAGATTCTAAGCTCAATATAATTACATAGAAATTAAATTCCAGAGGTTGAAAAAATTTTGAGGAAGTTTAAATATCTCACAATAAAGTCTAACAAGTAGTAATTGTTATTCTAGCCTACAGAGGTTAATCTGGCTTCTGTCTAATTCAGTACCCAAAAGGTACTTGAGCCCCAGGGGCTGGAGATATAGCTTAGTTGGTAGAGTGCTTGCCTTGCATGCACAAGGCCCTGGGTTCAATCTCCAGTGCCACACACACAAAAAAGGTATATACCTTGAGCACCAAACGTATTCAACTCAAATTTGATTGAGATTTAAAATAAACTATATTATCTTTTTTCTTGCTGTTTTTTGTGTTTTATTTTTAAGAAATTAAATGTGTTAAAATATTTTTTGCAAAATATTTGGGATAAAGAGGTATTGATTATAATGTTTCATTTATGTAATTTATGATTATAACCTTCTACTCTGTCAGTAAAAGAAATTGAAACTTCTAGAATTGACTAAAACCATGGACTGGCCCTTGTGTGTGATGCAAATGGTTAGTCTTCATTGTACAGCCTGTTTGTGTAGACCTTAGCCGATAGCCCTCCAGCTAACCTTGCTTAATTACCACTGGGTATTCCTGAGAAGAGAGAATGAATGGACTTGTACATAAAGCCATGTTGCTACCACAGAGATCTTATTTAAGTAATATAATAATGATTATGTGCTGTTTCCAGTTTCTAACTGGTTGTATTATAACAATAGAGTGCCTTTGCCAAAAATTTCTCTTGGTTCCTGGCATGCGAGTTGTCTTTGCCTTTCCAACCAAAACATCCCTTTACATATTAGGTGCTTCCCTCACCACCTGTTGGAATGCCCTCATTAGCTCCTTGCTTCTTGAGCTCATTTTCATTTCTTCCTTTACCCTTTGATTTATTTTCTTTTTTCCTGAGCTCCTCCCCCGTTTTATTTCATTTTCCTGTTATCAGTAACCAGGTCTATGACCAGTTTTCTCTTCAAACTGATGTCGTAGATTTCTCAACAGCATGTTCTAGATTGGAGCAAAATCATTGATTTATTGCAGTTGGTAAGAAGTAATCTTAAATGCTATTTGAATGAGTGCTGTTGTCAGAGTACCTAATGGCAGATCATTTACCATTTTTGAACTTATCTGGTACTTTGCTTGATGCTCTACTTCATCC
Organism: Geosciurus inauris; assembly: GCA_004024805.1. Lineage (NCBI taxonomy): Eukaryota > Metazoa > Chordata > Mammalia > Rodentia > Sciuridae > Geosciurus > Geosciurus inauris. Next base: position 125,136 of record PVHX01000256.1, on the reverse strand, counting down.
TTAGTTGGTAACTGTTTCAAATGCACATTTACAATTATTTGCTTTCTTAATGTGAAACACATAATGGCTTTCCTTCCCCTTTTTACAGTCCAGAAATACTAAGTCGTTCACAAACTCAGACACTAGAAAGTTTGGAATTCATTCCACAGCATGTTGGTGCCTTCTCTGTGGAAAAATATGATGACATCAAGAAATATTTAATAAAGGTAAACTGGAGTTTCGAATTACATTGGTTTTGTGAATTAATAATGAAACTACAATAACATATGCAAATGTTAACCTAATCCTAGTTTTACTTTCTAAGTATTTCTTTTGCAAATTCTCTTGAGTACTAAGATCACATTTCTACATGAAGATTATCCCATTATTAGGATAAGACTTTAAGTTTTATAAGGTGTTCAAGAGGGTTCTTGAGAACTTAAGAATTCAAAGTGGCTTTTTGTTAGTAACATTAGCAAACTAGAGATCGTTTATTAAGCACATTGTCCTCACTCTCTGAAATAGTCATTTCTTTCTCAACCCAGTAAGATCAGCTAGAGTTCAAAGTATGATATGCATTGGTAGGGAGTACAGAAAGGAAATATGTATTATGAGAAATCAAAGGAACTGAGGCATAGTCATTGATCAATATTTGGTTTTCTTCAACAAAACATTTCACATAATATTTTTCTCAAGTTTAAAATACGTTAGACTCTTTCAGTGGTGTTTCATATCGGAACCTCTAAAGCTATTTCTCTAAGATATTAAGAGGATTCTTTGATTTAGAAGATTAGGAACTCTAATCCCAATTTTTCTACTCTCTAGTTCTATGATTTCAACTTATTTAGGTTCCACATATGAGAACATGTGGTATTTGTCTTGCGTTGGGAGGGGATACTAGGGATTTAACCTGGGGGTACTTAATCACTGAGCCATATCCCCAGCCCTCTTTTATTTTCTATTTTGAGACAGGATCTTGCTAAGTTGCTGAGGCTGGCTTTGAACTTGCAACCCTCCTGCCTCAGTCTCTGAATTGCTGGGATTATAGTCATGTGCCACTGTCTCCAGCTAGCTTATTTCTCTACATATTGTGATCTTCAGGTCCATTCATATTGCTATAAATGACAGAAATTTGTCCTTTTTTATGACTCAGTAATTTTTCATTGTTGATGAATAAGGGATGGTGTTCTGTTAACACAGAAGCTAATTATGCTTAACAGGGTTGTATCACATAATTGCAAATAGCTGGAAGAGAGGATTTTGAATGTTTTCATCACAAAGAAATGATAAATGTTTGTTGGAGATAATGGATAACCTCAGTATCCTCTGTTGATCAATATGCAATCTATAAACATACTCCCCCAAAACATATTGTTCCCTATACAGGTGTGCAGTTAGTTATCTATCAGTTAAAAAAGGAGAACACAGATCCTTGTTTTGAGCTCTCAGACTTACTGAGACAACCTTTTGTAACTGCTGCTGTTGCTTTCTACATCCACCATTAAGATGACATTTAAAGAGAAATAAAGGAGATGTTGCACAGTTTTAAACCAGAAGGTGGCACTTTGTGGCTACTTATAGCTATGCTGGGGAAGCAGAGACATAGCAATAAATTTCTGTAATTTTACTTTTCTTCTTGTGTTACATTTAAATTGCAGCTCATTTGCCATGTGTGTCTTGTGTTGTTCTCCAGGATGTCCCATGTTTATGATTTATGTTTGCTTTTTTCTAAGCTTTCTAAGAGATAGTAAGTTAACTGGAATTGACTTATGGAATGAAATTAAATGCATATTATATCCCCCCACCAAAAAAAAGAGAGAGAAAGAGAGAGAGAAGATTAGGAACTCTAGCTCTATATAATTTGGGTAGACTTAATACTTTCAGAAAAGTTAAAGTATTTGAATTTTCCTGGTCTCAAAAATGACTGCTGATATTTTGAGAATTGTTTACTGTTTATGAAATTGCTTGTTAGTAATCACTTGTTATTGATTGATTTTGTTATTAATGTGTGTTGATTGACTTCTCTGATTCTCTTCCTGCCCAGGCCTGTGACACTCCTCTGCACCCCCTGGGCAGGCTTGTGGAGACACTGGTTGCAGTATATAGAATGACATATGTGGGTGTGGGGGCCAACCGCCGGTTATTGCAGGAGGCTGTAAAGGAGATTAAGTCCTATCTTAAGCGAATCTTCCAGCTGGTGAGGTAAAAGATCTGTTCATTAAAGTCTGAAAGCTATGGAGTAGTAATTTATATTAATGCCTAGGTATCCTCACCCTAAATCTAGATATTATAGTTTTGTGAAGAATCATAAATGTTACCATTTATCATGGAAATTATTCATCAAGAAAATGATTTTATGCCATAGGTCCTTAAATAAATTAAATAATGAGCTGGGCACAGTGGCACATTGTAACTACATGGGAGGCTGAAGTGGAAAGATTACAAGTTTAAGGCCAGCCGGGCAACTTAGCAAGACCCTGTCTCAAAATAAAAAATAGAAAGGGCTGGGGATGTAGCTCAGTGGTAGAGCACCCCCACCCCCCTCCACCCAGGGTTCTGTCCCCAGTAACCACCCCCCACCCCCCACCCACTGCTGCATACACACACAAATCACTGAGCTGGAAGTGTTTCAGATGACATTAGGTAGATGTGAATAATGAAGATAAATTTCATGACATTTATTAGTTTCCCAACTATAGAATTTGGGCAGAGGAAGGGCAAGGTATAAGTCTATACAAATAGAGTTTACAAGGTGCCTTTGAAAGGTAGAGATTTAAGCCTATAAAAATAAAGAGGACAATAAACTTATTTATGGTAGAAGCCACAGACATACAAGAAGTTAGAGATAAATCTAGGGGAAAATTCAAGCGTAGGGGGAAAAAAGAACCTCAATAATTTAGTCCCTTGATCATCTGAAAATTTAGCTTTTAGCATCTTAACTTTCAAACTTTACATTGAATTTTCTATTACTTAAAGCCATTTTTTTCCCTTAATTTTGAACAGATAAGTAATATCCACTAGTATTAGTATGCTAAGAATAATGGTTTCTGGTCAGAATTAGTACAAATGGACCTTAGATAAGCTTTGCCAATAAAAAATACCTATCTTGTATAGACCATAAATTTTTATTTCTTAATAATTAGGCAGGATAAAAGCACAGCAAGGTTTTAGAAATATTATTCACTAACTGCACTGTTTTGGTTCTAGAGATACAACTCAGAGATGCTTTACCACTGAGCTATATTCTGTAGTCATTTTTGTTTTTTATTTTGAGACAGGGCCTCACTAAATTGCTGAGGCTGGCTTTGAACCTGTGATCCTCCTGCCTCAGCCTCCTAAACTGCTGGGATTACAGGTGTGCACCACTGTGTCTGGCACTAGCTGCACTCAGTTCATTCTGTAGGAAGCATCATTTAAGAACCTCAAAGAACTAAAATACTCACTTGATGATGAAGTTTGATTTCATAGGCCTTGAAATGGATTAACTAATGGAAATGTATTTTTACTCTTTTCAACCACTCAGAGTACAATTGTATTTATTTTTCTTTCTTAGGTTCTTATTTCCTGAGCTTCCAGAAGAGGGCAGCACAATTCCTCTTTCTGCTCCTCTGCCTTCAGAAAGGAAGTCATTTTGCACAGCAAAGTCAGATTCCAGATCTGAATCACCAGAGCCAGGGTAAATGCGGTTGGGTGAGATGGTGGAGAAAGGGGGTGAGGGCCAGATGCTCTTATCCAAAGAGTCCTAGGGATAGTTGCTTTCTCTAGATCAGTTTCCGCATTTCTACAATGATGTTATTGGGTTAGGAGATCTCTAGGTTCCTCTAAGGTTAGTTCTATTAGCCATACTTCAGGAAAGAGCAACCACAAGTAATGCCTACCAAGAATAACCCCAAAGGAAGCAGCCTTAAAGTATAAACATAGTGGATTTTCAGTTAGATTTTGAGTTGTTGAATAGAATTCTTAATTGGACCAAGATGAAGCTCTGGGGCCATAGATAAATTTCTTCCATCAATTCTGTATGTAAAGAGGACAGTAGCATTATAATTTCCTTAAAATTTTCCATTTGTACTTTTGGCATTTAAAAACTATAGCTCTCTTTGATTTTATATTTGGTTTTAATATGGATACCCCTGTCTTCCCGTTCTAATATTATATAGTTATGTTGTAACAAGTTCTGGATTACTGCTTCCTGTGCTGCTGCCTCGACTCTACCCACCTCTCTTCATGCTTTATGCTTTGGACAACGATCGTGAAGAAGACATTTACTGGGAATGCGTTCTGCGACTAAATAAGCAGCCAGATATTGCTCTCCTGGGCTTTCTTGGAGTGCAGAGGTAAGTGGAACAGTTATAAGCAGAGCCAAAGGTTTTAATTGAAGTTCCATCAGCTTTATCAGGAATTTGGGACTTTGATATTTAGTTTTACATATGTATGCCTTATAGTTTATATACTTATTTGAATATCTTATGTAGCAAAGTAGTGATATTTAATAATTCTTATTTCTGAGAGTATTTGGAGATGAGTATGAAACTACTTATTATCAATGTGTTTTTTTATTTTTATGTAGTTGTACATATAGGTTAAATAGTTTTCTTGCCTATTTCATAGTTCTTTGAAACAAAATACCTTTTTGATACCAGGGATTGAATCCAAGGGTGCTTCACCACTGAGTCATATCCCCAGCTCTTTTTTTTTTTAAGTATATTTATTTAGAGACAGGGTCTCACTGAGTTGCTAGGGACTCACTAAGTTACTGAGGCTGGCTTTGATCCTCCTGCCTCAGCCTCCCCAGCCGCTGGGATTACAGGCGTGTGCCCCATACCCAGCCGAAAATACATTGTATATTCACATTCCTCAGAAAAAAATTAATTGTATTCAGTCTTCGGCATCCTTCCTTCTTTTCCCATCTGCAATTTGTAATTTAATATTCTGGATATACTTTTTGTCTTAAGGAACTTTGTGTTGGTCCAGGGGAATGCTAAATGATTATGACTTCTTTCTCCTGCAGTGATAAAGCTGATTTCCTACCCACTCCATGATTATGTATTTGTGCTATCAAAAAAAGTGAATGAACTTCAGTTGGATAATTTTCAACACACCCCCCCATAGTGGAATAACTTAATAATAAGTAAAAATAAAATGAAACTGGATAAAGGAAAGATTTTGGCCAGTATCTATGAGTGCACAGGGTTGTTGAAGTATAGAATAACAAATCCCATAGAAATATGACAGAAATTTTTTTGGTTTTGGTGCTAAGGATTGAACCCAGAGGCACTTAACCACTGAGCTACATCCCCAGCTTATTTTTTATTTTGAGACAGTCTCACTAAGTTGGTGAGGCTGGCCTTGAACTTGTAATCCTTCTGACTTAGCCTCCTGAGCTGCTGGGATAAGAGGCATGTGCCACCACACTCAGCTGATAGAAACTCTTAAATCACTTCTGGAATTTTATTAAAGCTTAGCCTATCTGTAGAAGTTATTTTTAATGGGAACCAGGAAGCTAATATAGCTGTCAACTGTTTTTATGGGGAGTAACTATAGATTAACAATTTATGGATTTCATTCTAGGAAATTTTGGCCAGTGACTTTGTCAATCCTTGGAGAGAGTAAAAAGGTATAGTAGAATTTAGTTTCCTCTGTAAATATGCTTTTCTTTGCTATGAAAGATTCAAGATAGTAAAAAAATTCCATTTTACTTTGATAGAACAGTACATCAGTTACCCAGTGAGCTGTACTCAGTGGCACTTATTTTTGTCAAAGAAGACAGCTTTCCTCTCTGATCCTTTTTAATTCTCTTTTTTATAGGTTTTGCCAACTACAAAAGATGCTTGCTTTGCCTCAGCAGTAGAGTGTCTGCAGCAGATCAGGTAATAAATCTTTGATTTATGGAGAAATCACACAAAGTAGTGGTTAATTTATTAAGATATTAATAGGATCTGATGTTTGCTAAGCTCTGAGGTCCCTGTGTCCACTGCCAGATGGCATCAGACTCAACCTGGAGACCAGAAAGTCACTTGTGAGACATTCGGCTCATCTTTTATTCTAAAATGCCTTTGTGTTTTCAAAAGTGGTCGCTTGGTCTGGAAATGTTCACATCCTTAGCCAAATGGACTTTACTCAAGCTTAAAATTCAAGAGAAAAGCGTGTATTAGAAGAATAGATTCCACATGGGTAAAAGGAAGTGATAGGTGGTCTCTGAATTCTTCCACGGGAGCCATGGCAGCTTCTTTCCTCAAAGCCCCATAGGATTACAGAGGTCATCCCTCCCAGCGACTCAGTATGCCTCATGTGTCCAACTTGAAAGATGTGACATCCAGGAGGACACATTGTCAAAAAATTAGCAAAAAAATGGCTTTAGTAAGAAAAATAGGATTTTTATTTCGTTTTGTTTTTTTCCCCCACAACAGCACAACATTTACCCCATCAGACAAACTTAAGGTCATCCAGCAGACTTTTGAGGAGATCTCTCAGAGTGTCCTGGCATCACTGCAGGAAGACTTTTTGTGGTCCATGGATGACTTGTTTCCTGTTTTCTTATATGTGGTGCTACGGGCCAGGTATCTGATCTTTTCTAACTTTATTACTAGTAAGTCTTTATTTAATGAGTCTGCTTTTACTTTTGTTGAACTGATGCCAAGAATATGCTCTCTTACCACGGGGGAAAAGCAATCCACTCTCTTAATCCACTCCATCATGAATTACCTTTCTTTATTCTCCTTTTGTTATTGGGGTTCTAGGGGTTGAACCTAGGACCTCATGCTTGCTAGGCAAGTGCTCTACCACTGAGTTACATCTCCAGCCTTGGTATTACCTTTTTATTGAACTGTGCTTTCTCTTCCCATCCTAGATTCAAAAGGAGGATGGATTTGTAAGCAGAAATAACTTAGCATCTTTTTCCTCTTTGGGACAGGATTAGGAATTTAGGTTCTGAGGTACATCTCATTGAGGATCTGATGGACCCTTATCTTCAGCATGGGGAACAAGGCATAATGTTCACCACCTTGAAGGTCAGTATAGGTATTAGTTAATAATTTTTTTCTTTCTTTTTTTGTTTTAAAACTGTTCTTCATTTACCAGATTATAAACCTGTCATTAACCTTTTTCTTCTTTGTAGAAAATTTCACTTGAAACATTAAATACCTTTAGAAAAGCACTTTATTGATATTTAAAAGTATGATAATAGTTTGAAGAAAAGTAGGATAAGTCAAATATTCTTTTTTTTTTTTTTTAAATATTTGTTTATTTTTTTAGTTGCAGGTGGACAGAATATCTTTATTTTATTTTTATGTGGTGCTGAGGATCGAACCCAGTGCCTCATGCATGCTAGGCGAGCACGCTACCACTGCGCCACAATCCCAGCCCAAGTCAAATATTCTTAAATACTAAGGAAAATTATTCATTATCCAATGTTATTTATAAATTGAACATTTCAAATGATCATAAATGCTTACATTTATATAAATAACTCAAAAAGAAACAGAGAGGATTCTTAGTGTCCTAAAAAGTATCCAATAGTAAGGAAGGACACAGAAGGCCGTGTGAAAATAATGAATTTGAATTCCATCTTTTTTCTTTCCCTTGTATTTACTGTAACTAATAGGTTACATGAGGTTCTCTGATCTGGACACCCTCTAGGGATTTTTTTCATTTCCCACCTTGATTTTTTCTTGGAATTTGGTAGAGTTACTCTAAAGTTTATCAGAAGAGCAATAAATAGAAAATGGCCAGAATACTTTCAAAAAAAGAGAATAATAGATTCACTCTGTCAGTTAACAAAATATCATGAAATTATAATAATTCAGATGAGGGCTAGGGTTGTGGCTCAGTGGTAGAGTACTTGCATAGCATGTGTGAGACACTGGGTTCAATTCTCAGCACCACATACAAATAAATAAAATAATAACTAAAAAAATTTTTTTAAAAATAATAATTCAGATGAAATAGTATGTTACTATCATAGAAATAAATAATACCTAAACAGAAGGTAGCCCCTGAATAGGAGCTATAATAAAAATTTGTCATAAAAATAGAAGCATCAAAAATGGAAGAGAGAGGAATTATTTAATAAATGATAAAGCATTCAATAGCTTATTAGTAGTTTGGGAGAAGGGTAGAAGAGCAGATTACATATGCTTTGGGGTTTCAGTATAGAGAAAGGAAGAGAGAGGGAAAAACAGGTAAATTGGAAAGAGAAAAAACTAGAATTTAATGTCAGATTTCTGACAACTTCTAAAACTTTTTAGTTAAAACCATTAACATTTCTATTAAACTGGAAAAGGGAGAAAACTAGGGAGAATATTGGCTGCAAATTACTTGCATTATTAATATTTGTTACATGAAGAGTACCTCTAAACAGGTCACAAAGGAAGAAACTTGATGAGTGAATTTACATGAGGAAAATGCTCAAACTCAATGAAAATCTAAGTACTGCAAATTTAAACAAGGTATCATTTTGTGCTTGTTAAATTAGCAGAAATGTGTTAAAATTATACTCAGTGCTGGTGGGTTTGTAGCGAAATCATTTCCCACATTAACAATGGGTAAATAGCAGTAACCCTTCGCTGTTATAATTACAGTTGCTATAAATTGTTATTAACATAGATATGATTGAATCTGACTGAGTAATCTTACTCCTGGGAATTTATCCTAAGGAGTTAAAAAAAGAAAAATAGTATATATTATCTGAATGTGGTATTCTTTGTAGTATGAGTTATTCCCAGACCTAGGCACTTTCAGAATCATTGAAGGTGCTTCTTTAAAAATGAATTCCTGGGGCTGGGGTTATGGCGCAGTGGTAGCGTGCTCACCTAGCATGCGTGAGGCACTGGGTTCGATCCTCAGCACCACATAAAAATAAAATAAAGATATTCTGTCCACCTACAACTAAAAAATAAATATTTAAAAAAAATAAATTAAAAAAAAATGAATTCCTGGAAATTCTGGCTCGCTAGATCTGCAGTGATGCTTAATGTCTGTTTATTAAATGTCCCAGGTGATTCTGATGACAGTTGCTCTAGCATACCTTTAAAAGATCAATACATTCTGTTCAATCACTAGTGGTTCATTACAGTATTTCTACTTAATGAAGAATATTATACAGCTTGTAAGAAGTTTTTTTAATTTGTTGTAGAATTAGAGGAAAAACTGCAGAATTTTATCTGTATTAATTACAACTAAAGAAATAGCCATTGTATGGGGGACTTGACAGGAACAGGGAAAAGTGTAAGCAACTGAATTTGTTGGGCCACTAGTTTTTAATAAAGGATTTTCATTCTTTAGTTTCATGTGCCTTGCTTTGTTTATGTAATTTCTTTAAAAGTAAATTTGAAATTATTTTGAACTTTTTTCCAGGCATGTTACTACCAGATCCAGCGTGAGAAGCTTAATTAGGCTGCATAATAGCTTGAAAACTGGATTATCTTCTACCAAGGGGTCACAGCACCATCTGGAGTCTTTGTAGTGGTGAGAAAGAATGGTGTTGAGATTGAAAAGGACTTTGTGTTATTTTGGTTGTTATTTGTGAGCCTTACTAAAAATTAGAGCCCTGAGCTCAGGAAAAAAGAAAGAAAAAAAGAAAAGCCCAAAATACTGTAGTTTAAAGGGAGGATAGAAAAAAAGGTTGATCACACCAGTCCTTGACCTATGTTAAGTTCCAGAAATTTCATGCATCTATTTGGAAAAAGAGGATATCCCTTCCTACAGTGAAGGGTATGTCAGCCACATGGAGTTGTAAGGCAAATTCCCAGCATAGCTTCTTGCATTAAAGAAGTTGATGGTAAATATTTTTGAGTTTCTGGTTTGCCTGAATCCATCTGCAGTTACCCCAGAGTTCTTTGCAAGGAGCAGATTGTACTTAAAACTGTATTAGCCACACTATGTCTTCTTAGATCCCTTCCAATCATGTGTGTGTTAGGCTTCTTTGCTAGGGGGAAGAGAAAGAGGAATTTTTGAACTGCAGTTTTAACTTTTTCTAAGCTTTTCCAGCAGGATATTCATGGTGGGAAAGATTCTATGTAGTGACTACCACATCCTGACCCAAGACATAGAATGAATCTAAATAGGAGCCTTTTGCCTCCTGAGTAAAAAGAACATAGGAATTTTGGTTTGGGTTTCTTCAATATGCTGCAGAAAGTTGAGTACACTGGAATTAAAACACCACTCTGAGCTGCTGTGGAACCCTTATCTGTCCATGCTATGGACAAATGCTATATTCTGAGGCCTGTGACTGGCAGCCTGAAGAGCTTCTGCATACAAGCTGTTGTTTTGGAGCAGGACTGAAGTTTGGGAAATACAGAAGCAAAGAACTGCATTGATCCCCAACCTAGTGTTGTGGTTCTTCCCTATACCTCACACCGAACCCAAGATGGAAAGAAAAAGGAAACAAGCTTTGACTTTTTCCATCTCTAAAGTATTGTGGCACCTCATCAGTTTAGTGTTTTGCTTTTTAAAAAATGTCTTACTGTAAGTTTTTGGTTTCCACTGTACCAGTAACACTAGTAGCTGTTTTCGATAACATAGGTGCTCTTCCTCATCTCATCTCCTACCCACTGCGGTGAACATATGGAGTGTCCTGATTTATGTGAAGTGACTCAGCAGATGTTAATTACTTTTGAAAAAGGATCATGGTTTCTGCTCTACTTTATAATCAAGACAAGTGTTTGTTAAAATACTGTTTGGGAATGTTGGCTGTAATGTAACAGCGATTTTCATAATAAAAGATATTCATCTTTAAGAAGTGGTTTTATGATTACAGAAGAAATGACACAGGGCAGCCTAAAAGTTTAAAAGAAACCCAGTATATTCTTTCGCCCACATTGTAATTTATGCCTCTTTGGCCTCAAAGGAACTTCTAGGACTTTAGAGATCTCTCTCTCTTTAAACATAAACCAATAATTATAGCACCTTTGCTAGCAAAGGACAAGTTAACTTTCTGATCCTAAAGATCCAAGGACAAGTCTTAAATCTAATATTTCTTAGGGGCGGGGGGAAGAGGCATATTTGGTAGTTGCTAGTTATTTTGTTTTCTCTCCTAAATAGATTCATGAAACGGGTAGGAAACAAAAGTTCTGATTAGAAACATGAGGCATCAGGTAATGATCCTAGTTGTAATGTTTTCTCCATGAACCTTTCCATTTTGCCACACCTTTTACTGGAATGTATGTGCTTGTTGTTGGAAAGGGACCAGTTCTTAAAAATTTGTCTATGTTAAACACTTTGCATTTCCACTGGGAATTGTTTTATCTTTCTGAACAACAACACAAATGCCACATTTGGCTAGTAAAGACAAATTATTGAATATATAGCTCATTAGGAGACAGGGATAATATGTGGAAATGGAAAAAGATGGTAGGCCATCTCAGTTCTAAGAAAAACATATTACAATTCATCCTTTTACTGGAGTCTTGAATGAAACTATCCAAATATTTTAGATTCTTCATTCTATATTTTCGGATAGCATACTAAAAGAGACCTGAATTTTCAGTTCTCTTAGGGGAATCCCTAAATCTCCAGGCCAGTGTGTATAAATAGAAATACCTAGCACTCACGCAACAGTTGATGGCCATCTTTCACTTGCACAAATGCTCACAGCAGCCCTTGGCTGCAGGTGTTTGTGATTTGCTCACTTTGGGAGCTGACACCTCATCCTAAAACTCCCCTCCTGTAGTCCCAGTGTGTTTTCTGGCTTCAGCTGCTAGAGATGGTATTTCATAGCTGTGCTAGGCATTGGTAGTTCTCAAAAGTAAAAGTTAGTTGAAAATGAAAACTACATAAAAATTAAGTGCTTTTGATAAAATATTCTGTGCTCAAAACACAAATGTCTTAAGTTGCTAGCTTGTATTTCCCTCTGCAGTGGAGAGATGAAGAAAACCATGTGTTTAATTGGGACAACAGGGCTGGAAAACCTTAATAATTGCCATTTGCTCTTTACTGTTTCTCTTGTTGTTTGTGTGACATTTATGTCCAAGCGCTCTTTCCACTGACTATTCCCTGTAGTATAAATTTTCAAATACAGAAATACAGTTGACCTCTATCTGTGGGTCACATCATGGAGTCAGCCATGGGTGGAAAATATTCAGGAAAAAACATTGCGTCTATACTGAACATGTACAGACTTGTTTTTCCTTGTTGTTATTTCCTAAGCAACACAGTATAACAGCTTCATAGCATTTGTGTTGTGTTGGATTCTAGAGGTACCCTAGAGATGATTTAAGGCAGTGCATAGGTTATGTGCAAGTACTATGCTGTCTTATAAAAGGAACTTGAACATTTGCAGACTTGCGTATCAGCAGGCAGCCCCAGAACCAATACCCCGTGGATATTGCTGGGCTCCCTACTGTAGCTCTGATCTGAGAATCAAGCATGGGCTAGTTGTTAAATTTAGAAAAGAGGCTTGACAGGACAGACTGTTTTTGATGGTGCTCTTTATTACTAGTGGACGAGTCCCATTGTTTTCCCACCAGAACATGAGAGAATAAGACTGGGTTAGTTTATTCCAGGTACCTACAGGGTTTTTTCTCTTTTGGTTTTTTGTTTTCATTAAAATTAAAATGGCATTTTCTGTTATAGGTTGTGTTATCCTGAAACAGTTAACAAAATAATATATATACATATATTTTTATGTTTAAATATTTTATATGTAAATATATCTTTAATATATATAAAATATATTTTTTGGTGTTAATTTGTGGCACTTAAGAAAATACTAGGTAAAGGTTGAAAATTATATAATTTAGATGTTTTAGTTTAAGGAATAATTCTGTGGCAGGGGAGGCTTATGAGCTAGTGGTTAGGCTGGGTTAGGTCTGTGTGGATTAAATCAAAGAGGATGTGCAGAGGTTTTATTTAGAGCAGCGAGGTGACTGGCAGCTAATAGCCCACTAGTATTTTCCACTCAAGCTCTTGTCTGCATAGGCGCAACACTGCACGTTCAGTCTTGCAGGTAAGATACTGCAAATAATCCTTGGTTACCAGAGATCCTTCCTATAACTGCCTAGTGTGTCTGTCCATTTTTAATAGCTAAAATATAATTCTGGATAATCTAATTCAAATAGTTGAGTTTCAGAGCAACTCAAATATGGAGAATTTTATGATTTTGGGAGAAGAGATTCTGCTTTGAGAAGCCATTTCTTAAATATGGAATAATGGGTTGTCATGGAATTTGAGTAAAACTGAGCATTTGAACTGGGCACCACTGGTGCAAGCCTGTAATCCCAGCACTTAGGGAAGCTAAGACAGGAGAATTGCGAGTTCAAAGCCAGCCTTAGCAATGGTGAGGTGCTAAGCAACTCAGTGAGACCCTGTCTCTACATAAAACACAAAATAGGGCTGGGGATGTGGCTCAGTGGTCGAGTGCCCCTGAGTTCAATCTCCAGTACCAAAAACAAAAACAAAACTGAGCATTTGTCCCAGGCCTAAACAACAGCATTTGACTCTGGAAGCCAGTCATTATCATAGGGACCATTTCTCATTAAGTCTTCAAGTGTTTTTTTCAGGGTTTGTCAGCTAAAAAGCATTATTTTGAAAAACAAGATAAAAGGAGTAGGAAGTTGGATCATTGAATAGTAGTCAGTGCATTTTAGAAAGCTAATAGAAATACTTTTAAAGTAATATTTAAGACAAATGCCTTAGGAGTCAGTGAGTTACTGAGGCTTCTAAGTCAATAAGAGCTGGTTGGTTATTCATGTGTTACTTAATCACCAAGATTTGCATGAGGCTGGGGATGTACTTCTTTGCTATCCCAACCCTGAATTCTCATCCTTGGTACAGCAGGAACAGGTAAGCACCAGCTGACAAAAGTGGGTACAAAAGTCAGGAGCAGCAAGGTAAGGGAAAGACCTCCCGTCTTTTACCAGGTTCCAGCACCTTTCAGGACTAGCATACAAAAAGAGAACTTTTGATTTTACTAACTAGCTCTCTCTCTTTTTTTTTTTGTACCGGGAATTGAACTCAGGGGCACTTGACCACTGAGCCACATCCCCAGCCCTAATTTGTGTCTACACAAAGTTGCTTAGTGCCTTGCCATTGCTGAGGCTGGCTTTGAACTCACGATTCTCCTGTCTCAGCCTCCCAAAGTGCTGGGATTACAGGCGTGTGCCACCACACCCAGCTCTACTATCTCTTTTAATGTCAGTTTCCTTATCTGGAAAATAAAAGCATTGTATTTTATTTTCTTTAAGATGCTCATTGGCCCAATTTTGAAGTCTCATAGGGCAAAAGGTTAAGGTCAGTATAGCCAGGCCTGGGAGGAGAGGGAAGGCACTGGCCTTGTGGCTGCCTCACAGCTCAGAATGAGGTCAGAGCCGCTATTTACTTCCGTGTCTTGGCCTTTGGTTTTGCTAACCCATTGCCAATAGCAGCTCAAAATACTGAGTGCTTTCTGTGGCCCAAGCACTGTTGCAGGTGAGACTATAGCATGAACAACACAAAAAAGGTCTCTGCTCCCTATACTCTCCACAGACACATGAAATGGACACTGAGCAGGTTTTCGAATAAGAGGATCAGGCAGAATAATAAAGGTTATGAGGACAATAAATCACAGCCATTTTCTTAGCTACCTGTAGAAAAAGGAGACCATTTCCTGGACTTTCTATGAATTTTGCCTAAGATTGGGTTGCCATAACAAATTTCATAGATGACATGGGTTAAACAATAGAAACATTGTTCACAAGTTGAGAGGCTGAAAGTCTGGTTCAGGGTGCTGGCATGGTTGAGTTCTAGCAAGGAGTTCCTGGCTTGCAGTGGCCCCACCCTTATGATTTCATCTAACCTTAATTATCTCCCAAAACTTCCATCACCAAATTGCATGACACTGTAGATTAGGGCTCCAGTGTATGAATTAGAGGAGTACAAAATTCAGTCTATAGCAAATTCTTCACAGTAACCTAAAGATGACCAGGCAAGTACTTTTCAGAATTCTAAGTTGTAGAGATGACAATTACTATTTATGCCTCTATGGTTAAGAGACTTTTGGTCAAAATGAGCCTTTTAGAATACATCAATTATCCAGATAGTCCTTTAGTTGGCTGTAGATTTATTAGAAGCTAATTTAAGTAATTAAACTCCTCCATAAAAACCTTTGCCTATCTATGAAGCACAGTCTACCTATGAATACATTCATATCAGAAATCAGTCTCCAGTACCCCTGTCTGCTGAATGGGTAGGCCTCATGCAGCATGTTATCATTTAGGTATTAAATGTGGAAGAAGTGTGGTCCATCTTAAGATGCGCAAACAACATTGGCTTATTCAATCTACTGTTTCACCAAGGATAGATGATCTGTGGGACAACCTCAGCTAATGGGTTTTAAGAGGTTGCCTGGTGTCAGCCCCATCTGGTCTGACTTTTGCCTATTTGGCAGGCTCTCCCTTTCCCTTTCCAATTCTCTGCCCTGGAAATACTCCCTCCTAAGGAGGAAGGTAAGTCATATATGCAACTGTTGCGCTAAATGAATCAATGAAGCTCAAAAAGCAAAACATGGGAAAAGGCCCGGATTAACCTGGCTCAGCTGGGTCTAGAGTGGGGCTGGCAAAGGAAAGGCACAACTTCAGGTTTTGGTGGAATCTAGTAAAATACTTCAGTGAAACTAGAAGAGAATGTGTATGGAAAAGCAGCTGAAAATTCCATGTGAATTTCTGAGTTGTTCTTACTGCTGTAGAATTTGGAGACAATGTAATAATCTTTTTTTCTTTTAGACAGTCTTCCTGGCTCAACCCATAATGGATTTAGTGTCTAGACAGTGGCTCATGGCCCAATCATATTTAATACCCCAGTCTTAGACAACTAATTTTAAATGTTCCTTTTAAAAAGAATCCTAATTTATTCTTTTTTATCCTAGTATAAGAAGTGTTATTGCCCTACCCATATCACCTTGGTGCTTTCCATTCTGGTGCGCTCTGGGCCAACTTCCAGCACCCATCCTTACTATCTCAAAGTCTACCTGGAGCAGGCTAGAAAGACCAGAAGGAATGCTGTCGGGAACAGTCCTTAACCAAGGACCCGCAACATTGGTGTCTAAATGCCCCATGCCCGTGTCCCTTCTTACCCTTCTTACCAGTTGCCCATTCGCAGTGGTTACTTGCTTGATAACATGCTTTTTAATGACTTTTTTTTTCCTTCCCTGCCTTTATACCCTACTCTTCTATGGGTATTTCCTGGCGTCACTTTACAAATACATAGAGTCCTTGCTCGTTGATCTGGGGGAACTCAAACCAACACACCTACACGTGGTTTTTTAAAAAAAATCCATATAATGTCCTATTAATATAAAAGGATGAGTTAAGAATAGTTCATCAAGCTAGGAATGGTGGCCCACGCTTGTACATCCCAGTGACTCAGGAGGCTGAAGCAAGAGGATCACAAGCTCAAAGCCAGCCTCTGCAAATTAGTGAGGCCCTAAGCAACTTAGTGAGACCCTATCTCAAAGTAGAAAATAAAAAGGCTTGGGAACGTAGCTCACTGGTTAAGTGCCCCTAGATTCAATCCCTGGTACTCTCCCACCAAAGAAAGAATTGATTATAAGACATTGTATATTTTAATATGTAAATATGTGACATCACTATGTCAAAAGTTAAAAGGAACCGACAAATATTTGAACCTACACAAAAATCCCCAAAAGGGATTTGGCAGCTTTGAATACAGGTGCAGATGTAGCCTGGTAGTAGCATGCTGTAGATTCCCTGGGTACCACAAGCAGCATTAATGACTTGGTTTTCTGAATTGGTGGACAATTTGGTAAAGTTTACAGCAAAAACAAGTAAATTAATTCCTCAGTAATGTTGGTACCACTCCATCAGATCAGTGTGCAAAAATCTTTTGCATTTATATGTAACGAAAAGTTGGGTTCTAGGTTCAGGTAATTATAGTTTCTTCTTTTTTTTTCAGTGACGTGGAAATCTAGTGGGATATTTGAAAATTCCATGGGGTGTGGGGTGATTCCCTATTATATAGGGCAATTTCTAAGAAACTTTCTTGAATAGTAGTGTGCATGTTCCCTCTGCCCTTGTTTTCTTTTCTTTCTCTCTTTTTTTTTTTTTTTGGTACCGGGGATTGAACTCAGGGGCACTCGACCACTGAGCCACATCCCCAACCCTATTTTGTGTTTTATGTAGAGACAGGGTCTCACTGAGTTGCTTAGCACCTCACCATTGCTGAGGCTGGCTTTGAACTTGTGATTCTCCTGTCTCAGCCTCCCTAAGTGCTGGGATTACAGGCTTGCGCCACCGGGCCCGATTTGCCCTTGTTTTCTTGAACCTTTCAAGTCCTGCTGGCTAAAATGTAGACATGATGGCTAGAGCTTCCGCCACCATGTTGGAGTGTGTAGATGAGAACCATATCACACCTAGAGTGGGGAATGGGAGCTGGAAGTAGCCTGTTCCCTGAGGAATTTGTGGGGATAGGCTGCCCTGCCAGTCCTGGATTGTCTCTGCCTCTTAAGTTTTACATGAGCAAGATATAAGCTACTCTATGACACTTACTTTGTGCTTCTCTTTCTTAAAACTAATCCTACCTAAAGCAATATAGAAAATAAACATTAAAATAAGCATTTCAAGTAAGTTGTTAAAGATTAGTATTGAATCTGATACCTAGGATTTAGATAGGTCATGGGGTTGAGCCAGGAAGGCTATCTAGAAAAACAGATCATTATTCTGTTGTCTGTAAATTCTGTGTCTGCCTCAACAGCACTCCATAACACATGGATTCAGTTAAGTCTTCTAACTGCAATTGTACAATTGTGATCAGTTTTTGTTGTTGTTGTTGTTTTTATATTTTTTTATTTTCTTAGTTGTAGGTGAACAGAATGTTTTATTTTTATGTGGTGCTGAGGATCGAACCCAGTGCCTCACGCGTGCTAGACGAGCACGCTACCACTGCACCACAATCCCAGCCCCATGTTGTTGTTGTTTTTTAATAAAGAACTGTGAAGCGCAAAATAAGAAGCAGGGCACATACATGCAATCAGGGGAGACCATTCTGAGCTTTGCATGATGGGTAGAATCAATGAGGCAAATCAGTGGAAGATAAATATAATATTGCTGCTTGTTAAAAAAAAAGGAATATGGGAGTACTTTTTGAAATATTAGTTTTCTCTTTCATACGGCTGGTGGTGGCTAATTTGCCACAGGGCAAGACTGCTAGCCTTATTTATATTTATTTATTAGTAATTTTTTATTCTTTTTAGATATACATGACAGTGTATTTTGACATATTGTACATATATGGAATATAACTTATTCTAATTAGGATCCTATTCGTGTGGTTGTACATGATTTGGAATTACAGTCGTCATGTATTCATACATGAACATAGGAAAGTTATGTCTGATTCATTCCACTGAATTCTCTTTTTTTTTTTTTTTTTTTTGTGGTGCTGAGGATTGAACTCAGGGCCTTGTGTATGAGAGGCAAGCACTCTGCCAACTGAGCTATATCCCCAACCCTCATTCCACTGTCTTTAACACTGAGTTTTATTTGATGTGTACCTAGAGTGTGGCACAATGCCTAGCTTGCTAGATAAATGCTGTTGAAAAGATATTCCTATGGGCTGAGAGCATGTGGCCAGTGTAATTGTGTGAACTCTGAGTTGTTTATGATCTGCTTCCTAGTTTCAAACTCCCTTTGGAAGCTCTGGCAGGGAGGATGATACAGTCAGACAAAGGAGGAGATCCACCAGACAGGGACAGGAAGCTCTCCACTGCAACCCAGCCACGGAATGGTATGTGTTACCAGGGTTCCTTCTCAATCAGAAAGGCCTAATAACATCACTCTAGATACTCAATCTGGGCATGGGCAGAAATTCTAAGAGATTTACTGTCACACTCACCAGGAACTTGTTGTATGCTTTCAATCACCCTACTACAACTGTTAGTGATAAGATTGGGAGCAATTTTCAAAGCAGAAAGGAAGAAAACTGACATGGTAGATTCAGGACCACTGCCCCCCACCCCATCCCACAATGCTTTATGTAAAACTGAGAACAGCACAATTTGTTCACATTCAACATATCACTTAAAAAATATAATTTTTACAAATACACTTGTGGGGAAAAAATCAAGCATTCACTAAAATCTGCTTAGTCCTTTTATTCAGTAGGCTAGAGTTTGTATTAAAACCCTATTGGGAGTTAAGAATTTTTCAATAACACTTTTGATAAGAATTTTTAGAAAGGGTAAAAAAAAAAAATGACTCCATGTTTAAATGTGAGAAAGAGGATCCAGGAAATACCTAGATAATTTCGGGTAAACCATAGGCTGATAAGATGGAGGAGGGGGAAGCAGTCACATTATTCATGATATCTTACTTCTGAATATTATGATCTGTTTCATCTAATGTTAGCCACAACCCTGTAAGAAATCCAGCATATTCTCATTTGGCCACAAGGGAACTGGTTTCCAGATGGTAATGGGGCTTTCTGAAACTGACCCCATAACCGGCTGCCTTTCGCATACACAGCAGTCTTTCTGGCCTTCCCCACCCCATCAGTCTCTGCCCTCTCCTTTTCTAGGCCTCTCCCAAATCCTGAGGCATGTGCTGCAGGAGCTGAGTCTGTTCTACAGCCGAGATGTGAATGGAGTGTGCCTCCTCTATGATCTCCTGCACTCCCCGTGGCTGCAGGCCCTGCTAAAGGTGAGCACTCCATGGCTTGCAGGTATTTGCCAGCTGGTTGGTAAAAACTATTCCCTTAGTTCATTCAGGCTCTGGAACAAAATGCCACAGACTGGATAGCTTATAAATAGCAAACTTATTTCTCACAGATTTGGAAACTGGGAGGTCTCAGATCAAGGCACTAACATACATATTTGGTGTCCCATAAGGACCCACTTTTTGGTTCACAAAAGGCCATCTTTTTGCTGTGACCTCATATGGTGGAAGGGGCAAGAGTTTTCTTCAGCCTCTTTTATGAGGATGCCAATCCCATTCCTGAGGGTGCAGCCATCATGACCTCTTCCCCTCCCAAGGGTACCAGCTCCTAATATCATCACCCCGGAGTGAGGATTGCAACCTATGAATTCAAGGTTGGGGGGTCAATTTCAGACCATAGCAATTACTTACCCATTGGTATTACTTATTGCTTAGCAGGAAATTTCAACATGAAAGAAGTTCTTAGAATGCTGTCCTTAGAGAAGAACCACATACACCTCTTAGCTTTGAAAGGAACTGACATAGCTGGAAAAGAATATGGCAGTTCCTTTCTTTTTTGCCCTTGTGTTAGTCAGCTTTGCGCCACTGTGACAAGATACCTGAGAAAAATAAACTTGATGGAGGAATTGTTTATCTGGGCTCATTTCAGAGGTTTTAGTCCACAGTCACTTTGGCTCCATTGCTTCTGGGCCGGTGCTGAGGCAGAGCATCGTGGATGAATCCATTGTTGAAGTTGGAGCCCTCATGATCCAGTCTCTTCCCAAAGGCCCCGGCATTAACATTGCTGCCCTGGGGACCAAACTTTCAGCACACGAGCTGAAGATCAAGTCATAATAGATCCAAGTTATAATAGCCTGCAACTCTTTTTTCTTGCAGAGGACCCTTGAATCACAAAGCTGCCACAATGGCCATCAGTAGCACCTTATCAGCTATTCTATAATTATTTGTCCTTGAGGCCAATCCTGGACTACACACACACACACACACACACGCACACACGCCTTTAAAAAATTATTCCTCTTTGTTTAAATCGGGAAGTAAGACATCCATGTTCTGTTTGGTATCTTAACATTTTCTTTTTTTTTTTTTTGGTACAGGGGATTGAACTCAGGGGTACTTGACCACTGAGCCACAACCCCCACACTATTTTGTGTTTTATGTAAAGACAGGGTCTCACTGAGTTGCTTAGTGCCTCGCCGTTGCTGAGGCTGGCTTTGAACTCGCGATTCTCCTGTCTCAGCCTCCTTAAGTGCAGGGATTACAGGCTTGTGCCACCACGCCTGGCTTTAACATTTTCTTACCCTAGGTTTCTCCTTTTCTAATTTGGCTAAAATTTCATGCATTGTATAATAATCAATACTGTTACTATAATTTTGTTTTTCTGAACAAATATTATTGAGAAAAACCCTCTCGAAGTCATTTTCATGTGGTGGTTCTCTTAAGTGTGGGTTGTGGTCCGTCTTAGGATACATGCTAATATTATTTATTTAAGATTGAAGTGGCAACATCTTTCACATGAG
Source organism: Geosciurus inauris (assembly GCA_004024805.1). Lineage (NCBI taxonomy): Eukaryota > Metazoa > Chordata > Mammalia > Rodentia > Sciuridae > Geosciurus > Geosciurus inauris. The sequence goes on along the minus strand of PVHX01000256.1, from coordinate 104,000 downwards.
CAAAGAAGTTCTCACTTTGCTTGTTTCAAATGTCTATCTTTGCTTGTTTCAGATGTCTATCAAGCCTTCCCCGTGTCCCCACAACCAGCTAAGACGGGAGTTTTGGTTTCCTGTGGGTGTTGTCCTTGCTCCCCACTGGCAGGATATTTTGTGCTTTGTACTCTTGCATTGATGCATCAGCCCTGATAATTTCCAGGTACATTGAAGGCTGGTCTCTAAGTAGAGCAGTGTCATCACAGGCTTGGGTGGAGAAGGCTGGGCTGAGCTGGCCCCTTGGGCCTTATTTCTCCATCTATAAGAAACACTTAATTCCTGAAATAAAATTAAGGACTGCACTGTGGAGCTAGGCTTTAGTATATTTAGCCTAACTGTACATCCTGGTTCAGAAAAAAATTCCTAAGGATCAGCAGAGATGAGATTGGAATTTTTATAAATGAACTTGTACTGGGAAGTTAAAGGAGGGATGTGAAATGCGCAGCCCCAAAGATCAGAGCAGAGGACAGATGTCTCTTCTCAGGCCCTGGGTAGGTCCAGAGCCACAAGGTTTCCCTGCATAGAGATTCTCACAGGTCTCTGGTCCCACAGAGCCCCTTCCTTGAGATGCCCCTGTGTGCATCATCTGGTCTTGGTCCTGGAAATTTTACTTTTACTCAATGTAAGAAGGGTCAAAATTTGGCTTTTTTTTTTTCTTTTTCAATGAAATTGCTTGGAAATTCAGTGACTTGTGGTAGCCAGTAATTAGGACACTGGACCCACGACTTGAGTTCATTTCCCTGTGGCAACTAGAGACACACCTTATCAAAGATCAGCTCACACCCTGCTACTCAACTGCTTGCAGTTTCCCTGGCTGTTTCTTCCCTTTGAGAGTTTTAGATACAAAATGTTAATAGTCTGCATGTTATTAACATCAGTTCTCCACCCTCACCCATCTGCAGGTTTATGACTGCCTCCAAGAATTTAAAGAAAAGAAACTAGTTCCTGCCACACCCCACGCACAGAAGTTATCCTGTGAGGTAAGGGGATTTCACTCCAGAGATCCGACGGATGCCACTTTTCCTAGAGTGCTTTTTCTAAGTGAATTAAAAGATCTATTGGAAAAAGTTGGAGAGATGATCATGCACCTTAATAATTGTTTTTAACTGAACTTTAGTGAAAGAAACTGGCTGGGTATTTCCCCAAATTAAGCACCCCACATTTTTAGCATGTGTCCATAATTTCTCTTTCCCCCTAATCTTTAAAGTCTGTTTACCCTGTATAAACCAAGTAATATTACAGTAATGATTCTCCAATTTCTCTAACCTGGACCCTTTTTCTGAACTACAATCTCAACTACCCAGCTATCTCCTCCCCGTGTGACGTGCGTGTTTAATGCACACTTCAACCTTAACATGTCCTTAACTGAGCTCCTGCTCACCCCCCACTCCTCTTGCAGCCTTCTCTCTCTGTTAGTGACATCTCTGTTCTCCAGTACTCAGGCCAAAATCTGTGGGGTCATCTTTGACTCTCTCTTTCTCTCAACCTCATACCCCATCTACTGGCAAATTCTGTCATCTCATCACCCCTGAGCCACTTAATATAAGCTATCTTCTCTTACATAATAATTGCAATATAGCTTCCTACCTCTTCTCCTGGGTCTACCCTTGCCCTCTGTAGTCTGTTCCCCACACAGCAGCCAAAGAGTTCCTCTTTGATCACCTCTCTACTCAAATCCTAATGACTTCCTATCTCAAACACCAAAGTTCTTACATAGCTGAATATAATTAAGCTGCCATGAGCTCTTTGACTCTGCATTTACTACTTTCTACCTGCTCACTCTGCTCCAGCCATATTGGCCCCTTGTGGTGGTTTGAATTAATCAGACATGCTCCTGCCACAGGCCCTTTGCACATGCTTCCCCCTGTGCCAGTCATGCTTTGGTCCATCTATCAGGATTTCCTCACTCATCACCACTCAAACACCACTTCTCAGTGATACTTTTCCTGGTCATCTGCCTAAATCTGCATGTCCTCCTCCTAGCACTTCCTAGCCAATTTCCCTGGTTTATTTTTCTTCTTAACTCTTCTCATCACCAGACAAAATTATTTATTTTACATATATATGTATTATATATGTATCTGTGTGTATATTTGTGCATGTGTGTGTGTATATATGGGGGGGGGAGGAAAGACCATTTCTACTCACTAGCATATAAACTTTATGAGAATGGGGATTTTGTCCACCTGTTACTGCTATTTTTACATCACCTAAAACAGTACCCATTATGCCGGGTGTGGTGGTGCACACCTGTAATCCCAGCAGCTGGGGAGGCTGAGGCAGGAGGATTGCTAGTTCAAAGCCAGCCTCAGCAAAGGTGAGGCACTAAGCAACTCAGTGAGACCCTGTCTCTAAATAAAATACAAAATAGGCCTGGGGGTGTGGCTCAGTGGTTCAGCGCCCCAGAGTTCAATCCCTGGTACCAAACAAAACAACAAAAAAACCCAATACTCATTACATAGTAGGTTTCAGCCCCCATCCTATAAGCTATGAAAATAATATTAAGAAATTAAAGACAAAGATGAGAATTATATACTCAAAAGCGAGGGCTGGACGGGTGGATAGACCTGATGGATCTGATCCTAACAAAGAAAAAAACCCATGCTTTCTTTATAGCCACCAAAGTGGGTCAGTAAGGAGTTCCTTCAGAAAAAGCAGGGTAAGAGTGGGGAAAAACAGGTTGTTTGGTGCTTGGCAATTTATGCCCATGAGACCATGATAACCTCTCTATTCAAATCCTAATGACTTCCTATCTCAAACACCAAAGTTCTTACATAGCTGAATATAATTAAGCTGCCATGAGCTCTTTGACTCTGCATTTGACTCTGTGGCTGTGTTTGAACCTAGGGCTGAGAGCTAAGGCAGGGGCCAAGCATGATCTGGGCTTTCTGAAACCAGGGCATTTCACCCAGGAGTTCCCAGAAAAGCAGCTTCCCTGCCTTAATGGCTCAAACAATATCTGTAGTTCATACACGGCTTCCAACACTAGGTGTTCAAAAATATTTGTGGAATGGATAAGTCAATGATCCCTATTATTATTATTTATTGTTCAAATTCTACTAAAAGAAATAGAAAAAAGAGAAAAAATTATACCTTCAATTCCAATAATCAACAACTCAAATTGTCCTTAGTTGTAAATAAGAAAATACATTCATGATATTTTATTCGGTTGAATGGGGATAAAGTTTTGTAAGCTGCTTATTTTCATTTGACTGTATGTATGATGCATGACTACCAAAGATTTAAGGGGTGACTAAAGTCTTGAAAGAGCTTGTGCCCTCTAAAAGCGAATCTGCATTTAAACCACAGCAAAGATATCAGAATTTATTTTGTTTAGCACTTTCATATTAGAACAAACATGAAAATTGCTAATCAAATAATGTACCCTGAAGTAGAAATTTTTATTCCCATTTTCTGTTTGAAGAGTGGAGAAGCTCATGGGTTAAGCTGCCCGAGCTTCATCTGCCCTTGGAGCATCAGCATTGGCAAATAGTGACTTTACAGGCACTAGAGGGAAAGTGCCTTGGTACATGTGCTATTAGAAAATCCATTCGTTCTTCCTCCAGTGCTATTACGTGCCAGACCTGGGATTGGGGTTTAGATCTACCCTGATCTTGGATTCTACCTGCTGTAGTGAAGTTTAGTGACTAAGGCAGGGCTGCTGGGTCCTGATTTTAAAGATGAAAAGAAGGCTCCAATAACAGCTTTTCTTAGCTCAATTTCATGTTGGTCAGTGAAGCTGTTATCTACACCAGTGGGATTGACTAGGTGATGAAAAATGTTTAAGAATTTGTAACTTATAACTTATGCTTTTCCATGAGTCAGGTAATGGAGCTGTTATGTGACTTCCCTAATTCTCCTGAGGTCCGGGAGCTGAGACAGATCCTCCAGGCTCCACACTATAAGGCAAGTGCTTGCTAAAATAGATAAGGTATGCCATTTGGCACACAGACAAAGCTGGAAAGAATGAATAAATGCAGTAGAAAATGTGTTCTCTGAATAGGTGTTCTATTACTGTACATGAGTGACCAACAGATTGCACTTGAAGATGTGGGATTCAATATTGTCAATCATGGAGCCAAGCCTGTTGTATATATGAGGAGGCATCCAGAATTTTCCATGGGGTCTTGTTTCCCCTACAAAGTAATTGTCCCTGTAAAATCCTGGGGGGAAGTCAGGGGAGCTTCTAGTTAATCTCCACACTTTCTTTTCAATTTAAATTTTGGATATAGAATGTGAAGGTATTTGGAATATACAGTGTAATAATGATTAACCCCCATGAGTTGCTGTATGAAGAACATTTGATTGCACAACAGAAATCTTTATCAACGAATTGGAATTTTAAGAGAAGGACTGCATTTGGAGTCATGGAATTTAGGGTTCACAAGATAACCACTGGTTATCACATACCTTCAACGGCACAGCCTACGTGGAAAACTCTTCTTTGCGTTTTAACTAAAGTGTGTCCACCAGTGTCAGGCAGGCTGAAGAATGACAACAGCCTCCCCACCTGGTCAAATGAAAGTTTGAGTGGCCACCAGAAGGATCTCTCTGATCACACCCTAAACCAGGAACTAGTTTACCTATTCTGTTCCACATGGGCCTATGAATGTTACTGATAAATTAAACTAGCTAGATGTTTTGATTACTGTCCTCATTCTTCCTTTGTTAGAAAAAATATTATAGAAGTTGTTTTGTAGGCCAAACTCCATAGGAGCGCTTTGGATAACTTGGGCTTCCAGGAAATCAGAATGTTGTGAAATAGTGCATTTTAGCACAAATGAAAGAATATTCAGCATTGCTTAACCTCTGCATGACTTGTTTCCTTATCTCTAAATGGGAAGGCAGTAAGTAACCCTGCCTCACAGGATTACCCTGAAGACAGACTTTGCTTAGAACTGTGCCTGGTACATGCGTGTTGGTGTGCGTTGCTGTATGTCTCGTGTGGTGTGGAGTCATCATCTTCCAGATGCACATGTCCCATGAGTGACATTTGTTCACCTTTTCTTCACTTTTCCCAGGCCTTGCTCAGTGCCCACGACACAGTGGCTCAGAAAGATTTTGAGCCCCTTCTTCCTCCACTGCCGGACAATATCCCCGAGAGTGAGGAGGCCATGAGGATTGTTTGCTTGGTGAAAAACCAGCAGCCCCTGGTAAGAAAGTCATGTAATCTTTTCCTTTAGGATTATTCCAGAGTTGATTGAGAACTAAGTTACATCCAGTAGTTAATTGGGCAGTGTGCTTGTCTGCGGTTGGATACAGGGTGATAGTAATGGTACAGTGAACTGCCTGATTTTTGCCTGTGATTTTAAACACATAGTATGTTATAAAATTTTTACTATGGAGTAATTTCTGTTTAGCATTTTTTTTTCCTTTTTGAAAAGTAAGACAAATCTGACAAGACAAGACATTTTGTGAGAAATCAGGCATATGAATTTTTTAATTTTATTACTTGGTTTTCTGACATGTGCATCTATTTCACTCAGTTCCAATGCACTTGCCTAAATTTTATCCTTTATTAATGGGAAGCTAAGTAAGGCATTAATTAGATATTCAAGGAGCAGTCCTTACAATTGGGTTGTTATCATGAGAGCTTTTTTTTATCTTTGGAAAGATCTAAATATTCTTTTATGTCTGTGCGATTGTATGGAGACCTCACAAAGCCAAGGTTGAATGGTCTGTCCTTTGCTGATGGCCTGGTGTCACTAGCAGGCTACGGGACACTGTGTGGCCCCTCTCTCACTGGTTGGTATAAATACCCTTGTCTGAAAGGCCAGAGCTGTATTGATTGAAGGAAGCCACCAGGAAAGTGGCCATGTGAAATAAAAGAGGGATCCCATTTTATTTTCTCTCCAGGGAGCTACGATCAAACGTCATGAGACAACAGGAGACATCCTGGTGGCCAGGGTCATCCATGGTGGGCTAGTGGAGAGGAGTGGTAAGCAGGAGCAGAGGGCCCAAGTGTAAGCAGAATCACAGAAAAGCTTTGATTGTGTGGGTTCTTTTCAGAGGAACCCTCTCTCTTAACAGGTCAGGGCTTGGTTAGAGCAGCAAAGACACAAGGAACAGATATTCCAGGGAAACCTCACTTCCCTCCTTCACAGAGTCCCTCCCATTCTAGGCACCATATAAAAGCTCTCTCACTTATGGTACATTCTTATGGTAGCCTAACATTATCATGCCATTTTATAGAAGAAGAAACAGGGTCACAGAGATAAAGTCAGGATTCGAGTGCCTGATTCCATATTCCAGCTTTTTGACCCTTCTGCTTTAAAAAAGATGTAGCTCTTTTCTGTCTTGAAATGCCTTCTGGTTGTTCTTTCTACCAGTTAAGCACATTTTCCTCTTTTCACGGATGCGCTTCTGATATGAGTGTTTCTTCACCTGCTGCCTTGTGTCCCAGCACCATAGTCCCCTAGAACCCACCTGTGGTTCATACCCCAGCATCTTTCTGGTACATACTGAGGAGTTCCAGTTGCTAGGTCCCTTGGGCCCCCTCTCTCGTCCTCAGGCTTGTTTTTCCTGCTGCACCACGTTTACCATTGACACTTTTCTTGACATCTTGTCACCTTTGGTGTCTTTTCTGTGAGGTCATCCTGCTTTTTGTCTCATCTCCCTGACAGCTCCCCTGTTTTTCTCAAGGTTTAATTCAATTTTACATTTTTTTTTTTTGTACTGGGGATTTCTCAAGGTTTAATTCCTAAGGTTTAATTCACATATTTCTCAAGGTTTAATTTCTCAAGGTTTAATTCACATATTTCTCAAGGTTTAATTCTATTTTACATTTTTTTTTTTGTACTGGGGATTGAACACGGGGGTGCTTAACTACTCAGCCACATCCCCAGCCCTTTTTATTTTTCATTTTGAGACAGGGTCTCACTAAGTTGCTTATGGCCTCACTAAGTTGCTGAGGCTGATCTCAAACACGTAATCCTCCTGCCTCAGCCTCCCAAGCTGCTGGAATTATAGGCATGCACCACCATGCCTGGTTCCTTTTTTTTTTTTTAATTAACACATAATAAGTATATCAAGGAGCTACTGTGAAGTAACTCAATTTGTGTACACTTGTGTAATGATCAGATTGGGGTAATTAGGATTTCAATCTCCTTAAAGTTTTATCATTTCTTTGTATTGGGAAACTTTGAACTCCTTTTTTTAGTTTTTTATAAAATATATAATAAATTGTTGTGAAATAGAGTCACTCTACCGTGCTGTAGAACACTGGAGCTAATTTCTCCTATGTAGCTCTAACCTGTCCTTCCTAATCTCTAGGGTCAAGGTCTAATCTTGACCCCCAAATTTCTCCACATTTCTCTTCTGAAAATACCCTCACACATACACCTCTTTCTTTTATCATTTATTTACAACCCTGACATCTTTCCTTTTAGAGCTACTTCTTTCCAATGTTCCCCTTCCATTGTGCATCAGATTAGCAAAGAGAAGAACATCTCCATGAGCACTGGAAAGGAGGTGGGAAATGGCACACTCACAGATTTCTGTGGTGGTATGAGTTGGAATACACAGTTTGCTTTTTATTTATAATGTTTAGAGGATACTTGGGCTAGTGAGTCTGCTTATAGCTTTAGAGAGGGCGACCTAATTTTTTCCCTATATTTTTTGTATGTTTTCTTTGTGTTCCTGTTTGCCTAGGGTTGTTATATGCTGGAGACAAACTGGTGGAAGTGAATGGAGTCTCAGTTGAGGGACTGGACCCTGAGCAAGTGATCCATATTCTGGTAACTGTCTTCTCTTTGCCCTTTTGTTCATGACTTAGTGAAAACCTGAGGCACTGGGCCCATCAAGCCCATGGTGTGTACATTGTAATAAGGTGGGGACTCTCAGCAGCTTCCTGTCTCCAGGCCCAAAGCTCTTGTCTGTTGCTATGTAGTTTATTGACCTTCCTCAGTTACCCCCAAGACATTCTGGCCCTGGCTGGGAAATGTCCCTAACCCAAGCTGCTCTTTAAGGGACAATTAGGTCCCCAGGTCAGGGTTTCTCCATTGGAAACTGAGAAGTGAGGCTTTGGAGGAGAGTTTGAGCCTGAGCAAAACACCACACATTCCCCTCTTTTTTTTTTTTCCCGTGCTGGGGATTGAACCCAATGCCTTGCACAGGCTAGGCAAGCGCTCTACCACTGAGCCACAACCCTAGCCCTCTCCTAACACATTTATGCAGCTGCAATCTGCTTTACCTCTTTCTCCAGGGCAGCTTCTAGGGAAGAAAGAAGTCACCATGTAACAGAATACAAGGAGGAGGACATCTTTGCTTGGCTCCACCCTTCTTCCTTGGTGGTCAGGGTTGGGGATTCATAGTCTGATTCTATGAGCCTTTGGTCTCTCTTATTTCCATTCCCACCTCTTAGCCCACTCCTCAAATTACAGTCCAGCATTAACTAGCTAAAGCAGCATAGCCCCATCAGTCTCCCCAATGCACACTCCTACTGTGGGGCCTGAGATTTGTTACTTATACATTATATAGACCAGTAATTCTCAAACTGAGTGCTGGGGGAACTCTAGGCTTTCACAGTGATGGCTTAGAGATTGAGAAAGGGAAAGATATGAAAAGGATACAGCTACAAGATTCTGTGTGGCACATAAGGTGCTGCAAATGGAATTTGAAGTACCATAAGTCACAGACATGAGGAGGGAAGGTCAGACAGGGCCTACGGGAAGGAGACCTTGCAGAGTAGGGTGTTTCTGTCAGCACTGAGGTGGAGGGAGCAACCAGCGACTCCAGAGCCCTTTAGCAAGGCACACAGAGAGCTAAACTTATTCCTAATTTGTTTCCATTCATAACACCAAGAAAGAAGGGGGAAGCCAAGCAAGGATGTCCTCCTCCTCGTATTCTGTCACATGTTGACTTCTTTCTCCCCTCAAAGCTGCCCTGGAGAAAGGTGAAGCAGATTGCAGCTGCATAAATGTGTTAGGGGAGGGCTGGGGTTGTGGCTCAGTGTTAGAGCGCTTGTCCAGCCTGTGCAAGGCCCTGGGTTCAATTCCCAGGTGATAACAGCTGCTGCACCCTGTGAAAGTTACTGTGGGTAACGTCCCCATGAGTCCTGGGCACAGTCAGCTGTGACTGCATCTGCCAAACCCCAGCAACCCTGCTGACTCCATGACTTGTCATTCTCCCTCATGTCATTTTCTAGGCCATGTCTCGTAGCACAATCATGTTCAAGGTGGTTCCAGTTTCGGACCCTCCTGTGAATAGTCAGAAGATGGTAAGAGCTTACTGAAACTTTAGTCTTGCTTATAGTGACTCCCAGAATAACAACACTGATCCTACATGATGTATCACATTCCTGTCCTCTGTGCTTTTTTGACATGTATTCAATACTGTGATGGATATTTATCCATGCTTATGAACTAAGAGGCAAATGAGTAAAGGAGCACAATAAACGGAGATGGGGCACCAGGAAGTCATGAAGTGACACTGAAAATGCTGAAAATTTGAATGTAAACATTTCAGAGCTATTCCTCCACTATTTTTTTTCCCATGGTACTTAGTTCAGGAGGCAAATTCCCTTTTTTGGTGAGAGTGGAGATAAAAGATGAAAGTGCATGGAAGAGGGGAAGCAATGATTTTAAGTCTTGCCAGTCCAAGGACAAAGTCTCTTCTGATGGCATCATCATGCACTTGCCATCAGGTTTATGTTCGTGCCATGACCGATTACTGGCCACAGGAGGACCCCTCCATCCCCTGTGTGGACGCTGGATTGCCTTTCCAGAAGGGAGACATCCTCCAGATTGTGGACCAGAATGATGCCCTCTGGTGGCAGGCCCGGAAAATCTCAGACCTTTCTACCTGTGCTGGGCTAATCCCCTCTAATCACCTTCTGAAGAAGTAAGTAAGGTCATCCTTCTGTACTCAGGACTGGGCCATCAGGAAAGGCCTGGTACAGCAAATTTCTGTTAGTGAAGTTAATGTGAAATAGAGACAAGCAGATGGACAAACACACATACTTGGCTTATAAATCCAGATCCAATTTATTGATGTGCTCTAAGCATCTTAAATACTAAGGGGACCAGAATAATCATATCAGATGGAAAAGAGAGAATAGTGTTTGAGAAACTAAATTAAACTTAAAAAGTGCTATGGTATAAATGTTTTGCCCTCATCTCCCATTCATGTATTGAAACTGAATCCCCAAGGCAATAATATGAAGAGGTAGGACTTTTAGGAGGTGATTGGGTCATGAGGGTCAACCCCTTATGAATGGGATTGCTCTCTTTATAAAAGAACCAAGGGAAAAGGCTTGTTTTCCCCCTTGTACCAAGTGAGTGACAGCTCGAAGGAGCCCTCACTAGATACCACATCTGCTGGTGCCTTGATAACCAGACCTCCCAGACTCTGGAACCATGAGAAGATAAATTTCTATTATTTGTAAGCTATCCAGTTTATGGTATTTTGTTAAAGAAGCCTGAACTAAGATAAAAAGTATTAATCTTTCAAGGCTGAGCTGAGTCCTCAGCTACTGAATCTCAACCCATCATCCTCACCTCATGCTGTGAGATTTGATAAAATCATATAGGGAGTGAGTGAAAAGAGAAAGATGAGGTTCAAGGCTCATCCCGTGTTAAAGATCAAGAAGAAAAGGTACTAGCAAAGGAGATTAAGAAGGAGTAACCATTGAGGCAGGGACAAAGTCTAGACTATACTGTGTCCCGATCAACTATATCGACTGCTGCTGAGAGGTCTGATTTAACAATGGAGGAGGATTTAACAATGTGGAGGTCATGGATGATCTTGATAAGGCAATTTTAGTGAAAATCCTTGACAGAAGTATGAAGAAATGGATGACAATAAGGATAGAAAATGTTTTGGGACATTTTGGTACACAGCAGAGAAGAGCAATGGAAACATATCTAGAGAGGGAAGTGGAATAATGTGAGAGAATTTTAGATGGGATGACTTAATATTAGTGGGATAATCCAGTGAGGGGGAGCTTTATAAGCCACAAGAGAAAGGATTGCTATTGCTGAGGTCCTTGAATAGGCAGAAGGGGATACGCTGTAGTGTACAGGAAGTGGGGTTATCCTGATATAGGATCAGAGACAGTTCATCCATAGGGCTAGTAACAGGAGAGAAAGGGCATGGTTGGGAGTGTTGGGAAAGTGTGAAATGAGAATCAACATCATAAGCTGAGGATAGGGTGGGTAAGGAGGTATTGAGGAGAAAGGAGAAAACTTGAAAAGTTTCTATGAGAGCTGGAGAGTAAATGAACTAGGTCAATATAGTATGATTGGCAATAAGGGTCCCCTTAAGGTTAAAGGTCATAAACTGAAGTGCTTCTGGTCAGCTTCTGGGAGGCAGGTCCAAATTAGACAGAGGGTTAGATTTATTGCAAATTAAGAAAGGAGATAAGAGAAGTGATGGACCATGGCATTTAAACTGTTAAAGAGGAAGATGAGAAAATTAAGCAGATGAGGATCCATAAGGAGATAAGATTAATAGATAATAGGTCTCTATAGTGTTGACAGATAATTGGTGTTTCAAAGATAGGACATGTTGGTGGGAAAAAGGGATGCCAGAAATTGCAATAATGGAGAGATTAGTTATTGGTACTGAACAGGTCTAGTTTATGACAGTGGGAAGCAGAGGATGAGGGAGGAGATTGAGAACTCAAGAAGCCAGGGCGTCAGAAGGGGTGTTTACATATGCTTAATAAAACCATCAAGAATTATGACTGAATGGTAGGAAGAGCTTGGGAGCAGCCAGGAGTGATGCGGAATGATGTTCAAAGTGGAGGCTCTTAAGGAAAAGGGAGACTGATCTGAAAACAGCAGTGAGGACAAGGACGCACTGCACTCCAGGCGCAGTGGAAGGGGCCATGTACAATGGCGTGCTGGAGCCCCCAACAGGAACCCACTATGGCATCTCTGCTCACATCCATGTGCAGTGCAGTCATTAGCCACGATGAGGATACGGACACTGCCTGACTCAGCAAGTGTCTGGTTTCTTCTTTTGCATAGGAAGCAACGTGAATTCTGGTGGTCTCAGCCATACCAGCCTCACACCTGTCTCAAATCAACCACATGTGAGTGCAGCCACCTCAGACCCAACAGGTGCCTGTGGGGAGGCCTGCTCCTTCTCTCCAGGACGGGTATCCTGCCCAAGAGAGGACCTCTGAATGTTCCTACTGCCTCAAATAATCTCCTTGGTTGATGGTCACATGTGCTTTAGATGACTAAATAGGGGGGCAAATTATTCCTAATAAATGCAGTTTGATTGCTAGACAATATTATTCAAATGGAAGTAGGGGAGTGGTTAGTAAAGGGATGCAGGGTGGCAAATGCTTGGGAACTACTTATGGTCTTAATAAAAGTGGCCGCGACAGTGAAAGGCCGTCCTTAGGATGAGGGCAGAGGCTAGCTGCAGCCCGTGGAGTGAAGCCCTTCAGAAGTGACTGTCAGGCAGGCCCTTGGAGGATTGGAGCAGTGAGGGGGCACAGGGGAGATTCAAAGGGCACCAGAGCAGACAACAGTACCAATAGCATGGACTTACCCAGGGCAGACCCTCACCCATTTTATTATTTCTTACTTCTCCAAGCTGAAAATTAGGTTTTCCTAGATTTTTTTATTGAAAAGATATGATGACAACCATGAATACATTCTTTTTTAAAAAAATATTTTTTAGTTATAGATGGACACAATATCTTGTTAATTTTTAAAAAATGTGGTGCTGAGCTTCGAACCTAGTGCCTCACACGTGCGAGGCAAGCGCTCTGCCACTGAGCTACAACCCCAGCCTCATGAATACATTTTTTTTTTTAAATTTTTTTTTAGTTGTAGATGGATACAATGTCTTTATTTTATTGCTTTGTATGTGGTGCTGAGGATCGAACCCAGGGCCTTACGCATGCGAGGCAAGCGCTCTGCCACTGAGCTACAACCCCAGCCTCATGAATACATTTTTGAAAGAACACACACTTATATAATTCCTTCTCACTGACAATATTTTCAGTTATCTTCCAGTTATGAACATACCGCATGACTGCTACAATAGCTTTTTACCTCTTTTTAACTCAACATCCTATCAGAAACATTTTTGATGAGAGTCTTCAGAGTGATACTTTGTTTTTCCCAGGGTTTTAAAAAGTTCTTTTTTCTCTTTTGTTTTGTTTGGACAATGTTAGGGATCAAATTCAGAGCCCCATACATGCCAGGCAAGCTCTCTGTCAGTAAGCTACATCCTCAGTCCCTAAAAACCTTTTTTTTCCCCCTTAAGCCAATCTAGATTTTTAAAATTCTTTATTCAGTTTCCTATTTCATTAATCAAAGGCACACAGAGATGTTAGAGTTTCTAAACAGTATCTGTAACTTGTATGATCACATGGCATGTCATTTTGCTCCTATAGCCTAAGTATGATTTATAGTAGACTTTTAGTTATAATGAAAGTAGTTTACATCACCTTCTTAGTATTTTCACACATTCCTGAGTACAAAAACCAGGTCTGGAACCACTCCCACAGGGTATGTTTCTGATGGAGCATGATTTTTTTTTTTTTGGGTACTGGAGATTGAACTCAGGGGCACTCGACCACTGAGCCACATCTCCAGCCCTATTTTGTGTTTTAGGTAGAGACAGGGTCTCACTGAGTTGCTTAGTGCCTCAGCATTGCTGAGGCTGGTTTGAATTCACGATTCTCCTATCTTGGCCTCCCAAAGTGCTGGGATTACAGGCGTGCGCCACCGCGCCCAGCTAGCAGAACGCATTTTAATTCATTGTACACAAATGAAGTACAACGTAGATCATTTCTTTTTAATTGTTGTAGATGATACTACAATAAATATTATTTTATATCTTTAAGCTCTGCTTAAATCTTCCTATAGGGGGAAAAAATCTCAGGGACAAGCTACTAATTGAAGAGGTATAGTCAATTTACTCAAGGGTTTTGAAAAATTCCTAGCCTATGGTACTTTGCAGATTGCTGTTATACTGAAATTGTGTTCGTGTCATCTGCATTTCTTTCCCTCCCTTCACATTCCCTCCTTCCCTCTCTCCTGCCTTCTCAGCTCCTTTTCTTTTCTTCCTTCCTTCCTTCCTTCCAAGATTTGAATTCCTAAAATATTCTGAACTAAGAGCATTGATTCAGAAATGAGTTGATTGTGATTCTCAAACAGCTTATTGGGATGAAAAGGAGTTTCCAGAAGCCGGCAGTGTCTCATTTCTAACCAGGCTCACAAATATATTGGTTTCTATAGAGTTGTCATTTATCATTTGTTACTGAATCTCCACTGCATTTCTCAAAGGTCAATTACAATAATATTGGCACTTTGCTTTTCTGAATGTACATTAATCTGAGAATGAGAGCATAAGCCATTGTGTCCCTTTTTTCCCCCCCTGCTTCAATCATTTGTCTATACCAGTGATTTCTATGGAAGAAGGTAAGAGATAAGATTTGGGGCGGGGGGACCTTATATCCAAAGTGTCCTAGAAATTTCCTCTAGTTTTAAAAATTCACTTCAATTCAGTTAAACTATTTTTTAAACTTCCTATATACCTAGTAGTGTGCTAGTACACAAAGCATAATTATCCTAATACTGAGAGGAATCAAGGAAAGAAAAGTAACATTTATACACAACTCTGAGTCTAACACAGCACATGGTAAGAACTCAATGAGTTGTGAAACTGATCAGATGTCTTGTTTAAACTGCTTTTGATGTTTTGTAAAAAATACACTGCAGGGAATGTGAGAATATTATTACTAGCTACTCTTCTGACAGAGAGTTAATATCTAGAATATATAATGAACTCAAAAAACTTAGCACCAAAAAACCAAATAACCCAATTAATAAATGGGTGAATCAATTAAACAGACACTTCTCAAAAGAAGAAATACAAATGGCCAAAAATATGTGAAAAATGTTTAATACTATTAGCAATTTGGGAAATGCAAATCAAAACTACACTGAGGTTTCATCTCACACTAGTCAGAATGGCAGTCATCAAGAATGCAAAATATAATAAATGCTGGAGAGGATATGGAGAAAAAGGAATACCTTTATACTGTTAGTGGGACTGTAAATTGGTACAACCCCTACGTAAATCAGTATTGAGAGTCCTCAAAAGACTAGGCAAAGAACCACCATAATAACCCAGTGAAACCACTTCTCAGTATTTACCCTGAAGAATTAAAGTTATCATGCTACAGTGATACATGCATACCCATGTATGCACAATTCACAATAGCCAAACTATGGAATCAGCCTAGGTGTCCATCAACTGATGAATGGATCAAGAAAATGTGGTATATATACACAATAGAGTTTTATTCAGCTATAAAGAAAATGAAGTTATGTCATTTGTAGAAAAATGGATGGAACTTGAGACCATTATGTTAAGCAAAATAAACCAAATTCGGAAGGTCAAGGGTCATATGTTTCTCTCACATGTGGAAGCTAGAGAGGAAAAAGAACAAGAGGTGGGTGGATCTCATGAAAATCAAAAGCAGAGCAGTAGAGTAAAGGAACCAGGAGGTGAGAGGAGGGAAGGGATGGGGGAAGTACTGGAGAGTGATAGTGGCAAATTATATTGTTATATTATATGCATGTATGAATATGTAGCAAAAATCTCATCATTATGTATGACTATAATGTACAAATTTAAAAAGGGGAAAGAAAAAAGCAAATACACACACACACACACACACACACACACACACACACGGGAGATTTCAGTTATCATCTCCATCGTGTGGATGAAAAGATTGAGGTTCAGAAAAGTCGAGAATATTTGTCAGAAGTTACAAACAATGTAGCTTTCATCTTTTCTCAATGGCCATGCATCGGGGGCAAATAGGACCTTCAGTGATTATCTCTTCCCCTTGTGCATGTCCAACCATCCAGATAATGCACTATTCTCTCTCTCTCTCTCTCCCACTCACACACACACATGCACAAACAAGCAAAGATCAAGATGTTATCCGTTTGTGGAGAGGGGAGAGGAGAGCAATCCTCTTAGCCTCCGCACACATCTCATCCTTAGAATGGGAAAGGGAGACCTGAGAACTGCGGACTTTTGAAAACTGATCTATTGGCATAGGCTGCAGCCTGCGTCCCCTAAGGACAGGACTGAGTGGTGTATGACACAGGCGGGGGTCCAGAAGGAGGTGGAAGAGTTCATAGGTTTGTCTACCTACGGCCACGCCACCAGCAGCAGTATGAAGAGCAGTCTGGCTGTGGCTCTTGGAGAGGGGTGGGCACTCAGTGGGCTGTCTGTCTCAGTGTAGGCTGCCTAATAAGATAGCACAGACTGGGTGCTTGAACCACAGACATTTATTTTCCAGTTCAGGAAGCTGGAAGTTCAAGATCAAGATTCCAGCAGGATTGGTTTCTGTTGTGACCTCTCTTCCTGGCTTGTAGACAGCCACCTTGTTACTGTGTGTTCATGTCGCATTTCTTAAGTGCATGCTTGCAAAGACAGATAGCTAGTGTCTCTTCATCTACTTATAAGTCCTTTTGGCTTTGGGCCTCAACCCAAGGACCTCATTTTACCTTAATTATCTCTAAAGGGCCCTATCTCTAAATACAATCATATTGCGGGCTAGCACTTCAACATATGAACACAGTAGGGACCAATTTATTCCGTAGCATGTAGCTGAGCTAGTAATGTAGAATTGCTGATTTGGGAGAGTAAAACCAGTACCTCTGTCCTAAATTTGAGAGTCACAGGTCAGAACAGCCTTAGGGCTCCTTTTGTGATTCTTGGAGACTCATTTCTGGTCTCTGTACCTTTGTTGTAAAACAGGAATGACAATTGTAGTTTTTATCTGCTTTTAGAACCCCCCTAGCTATGTCCTGGGAATGAATGAATTTACTGTTGTTACAAATGGCTCATCTGGAAAATAATGTCTAAATGAATAAAAGGGATTGAATGACAGGGCTGAATATCTCAGCAATGTCACTTGTTTATCTGTCTCCCTGAAAGTGTTACTTCTTAAAATTTATCATGTTTTATATTTTATTTTAGAAAAGTAATGAATGATGTAGTTTTTAAGGGAGTGGTCATAAATGTTACTTTATAACATTATAAATTGTTACTCAGACTTTGTACTTTGGCAACATGTATAAGACTCATTTACTAATCCACTATTTGTTTTGAGCATTCGGGAAATGCTGGGCACTGTGCTAGGCAAAAGATGTACAGTGCTGAAATAAAAAAAATATTTTCTCATAAGGCATTTTCAAGTCAACTATTTTGATCTTCAAAAGCAATTCAAATTAGTGAATAATTTATTTTTTGTCTACTATGTGCAAGGCACTGTACTGGGCTCTGTAGACTATATGAAAACTAGAAAGAGTGCCTACTTTCAAGCAACATTCTAGGAGAATGAGAAAGGCTAATACTCAAATGGTTACATTACAAAGAAGAGATATAGAAGAAGAGATATACAGTCGTCCAAGTTCAAGGTAGTAGGAAGAAAATGCCGTGGAGGTTCAGAGAAGGGATATGTTTTTAAATCAGTGTTTGAGATTGGCCTTGAAGCATCATAGGCACAGGGAACAGCATACACTAAGGCACAAAGGAAGACCCATGTGGTGAAATCAAACAGTGCTATGACAGATGTAAGGGGAGACATGGACCTTCCAACTGGGTCACATGGTGAAGGATTTTGAGTGTTAGGATAAGTGGTTTCTTAAGTTGCATTCTTTAATTTTCTTATATATATCTCAGCTAAAGGTAAAAATAGTTACCGTTTATTGAGCACTTACCCTATGCCTGACATTTTCATGCATTATCTCAATGAATACTATCTATATGATATTATTGCCCCCATTTATGGCTTAGAGATAACTAGTTTTCCCAGCACTGAAAATCCAATGCACCAATAAAATATTTTATGATATTTTGCCTCCCAAATTACATATTTTCATCTAATACAGTAGAATCCATTTTGTCTCACCAAATGAGTAATAGTTCTAAGAGTAACTTTGTAAGGCAGTCTGAGTTTTTTTGACATAAGCCTCTACATGAAGAATACTGTTTTTAATGCCAACACACATTAAGTTCTCATTCCCCTTTCTATGTTCTTTTATAGAAGATGATATGAAGATTGATGAGAAATGTGTGGAAGCAGGTAACATTTCCTCTTGATTGATTTATCCCCAGAAGGAACATGAAACACTCCAGCTATATCTGGAGCAGAGGCAGCAGAAGGGGACACAGGCTCTTCCTCTGGGAGTGACATGTAAAATGACCCCAACCCTGTTACTATAGCTCTGCACTTAGGAGAAGCACAGCTTGGGAATGTCTGCAGGCTCCCACCAACCTTCCAGAAAGTGCTCTAGAAAGCTGCATCTTGAAAATGACCTCAGGAACACGTGGTAACACTCAGCTTACCAGACAGTATAACACCTGGAACCCCCTCTGCTCTTGCTGAATAGCATAAAATACTGTGACACCAAATGTGTAGAAAGCAAAACACATTTTTTTGCCGTTAAGTTTGATACCATCTTCTGATAGATTCTAGTATAGATAGGTAGTAAAATTCCAGAATTTTGAGAAATATATGAAAGCTTTTACATTTCTATATTTCAGTTTTTTCTTTAATTTGTAATTTTTTTTTTTTAAATTTAGTGGTGGTACTAAGGTTGATTCAAGAATCACTAGAGTTTTTCTGGGAACTAGTTGAAAAGACATTCGCCTGACAGATGAATTTGTCTTGGCTTTACGGGCTAACCCAGGTTTTAGAAATTTAGAAATGAAAGAACCATTTCAGAGATTTACATGTATTTCTGAAAACAACTACAAAACAATGTTCATGCTGTGGTTAGTTTACCAAGTGCACATTCTAGTTTTTAAACTTGTGGTAATATGCAATTCCTTTCTATGATGTTAATTAAAATTTTATTAAGTAATCTCTTCACATAGTTTGAAATTTAAAAACTTTCCATGTTCCCCTACTCAGTTTTCTTTCTTGAGCCAATAAATGTCATCAGTTTATTTAGCATCCCTCTAGACATTCTCTGCATACAAAAATAATAATGTATCCTTTTCCTCTGCATCTTAATTTAGTCTCCCCAAACATGAATGCACATATCCTTTGATGATATGATATACACACTGTGTGTTTCTGCCTTCTTATCTTTTTTTTCCTTGCGGTACTGGGGAACAAACCCAGGGGCACTCTACCACTGAGCTGCATCCTCAGTCCTTTTGTTTTTTTTTTAGTTTTTAATTTTAAGAAAAGGTCTTGCTAAATTGCCCAGATTGGCTTCAAACCTGTAATTCTCTTACCTCATCCTTCCAAGTGGCTGGGATTATAGGTGTGTGCTGCAGCACCTGGCTAATTTAATATGTCTTAAAGATTTTATCTTAATTTGTAAAGAGTCTCATCATCTTTTTAAAATTAGCTTATTGTACACAATAATTTATTTGTAGATATTTGAGTTATGTCTATTTTTCTACTATAAACATTGTTACAATGAATAGCTTTATAGATAAGTCATTTTACACATGTATATTTTATTTTTTGGTACTGGGGATTGAATTTAGGGGTACTCCACTACTGAGCCACATCCCCAGCCCTATTTTGTGTTTTATGTAGAGACAGGGTCTCACTGAGTTGCTTAGCACCTCGCCATTGCTGAGGCTGGCTTTGAAATCGCGATTCTCCTGTCTCAGCCTCCCTAAGTGCTGGGATTACAGGTGTGCACCACTGCGCCCAGCTACACATGTATATTTTAGATATATCATTGCTTGATCCAAGGGTACATGCATTGGTAATATTTCTATATATTTCAAATTGTCCTCCTTATAAATTCTAGTTTCTTAATCCTTAATCCCTCTATAAAATGCTAACAAGAATTGTTTTAACTAAGGTGGAAGCTGGTTTCTCTCATGCTTTCTCCGTTACCTGAACATGCTTAGTCAAGCCACTGGAGCATTCATTCTCCCTGCCACTCTTCTCTTGCCTGTGGACCCCAGCTCTGCAGGCAGGGGCTTCCCTTCCACACTTGCAAGTCTTCTAGCAGCAAGGCAGTGCAGATCCAACAATCTATAGGATTTTCCTGTGACATTACACTTTTCTCTTCTCTCTGAGCATCTTTTTAATTTGTGTTTTATTCTCTTATCTTTTGCTATTTTATTTATTTTAAGCCCCCGCTACACCCCTGGTTGTAATTACAGCCCAACTACTGAATACAGTGTATCTCATTTAAGACATCTGTATATGCCCTAGAGACACCACTGACTTGACCTCAATTTAGGAAAAACATTTTAAAGGTAGTATATGCACAGAAGTATTAGCCAGGCAATTAAACTGCTAAAGTATAGACTCAGTGTGGATAGTAATATAATGATATGTTTGCTTTTTGCCTCCATGGAAAACTATAGATGAAGAAACATTTGAATCTGGTAAGTGAAAAATTTGGTACGGATTTTAAATAAGTATATTCCACATTTTAATACAATTTAGTCACATATTTAGAGATATGATATAATAATTGTTTAAATATGACAGTAAAAATAACCATATGAGATGATAGACATGTTAATTTGCTTCACTTTAGTAACTATTTTATTATCTGTGTATATTCTTTAACATGTTGTAAAACTCAAAAATACAAACTTTATTTTAAAAAAATCAACAATGTGGTTGTGAGATATGTTTTACCTTAACTAGTGCTTCTCCTAGGGCCAGTAGTGGCCCAGTGGCTCAGAAGTTGGTTACTCTGGAAAGACATGACGTTGCCTAAAAAAATTAAAAAAAATTTTTTTT
Organism: Geosciurus inauris; assembly: GCA_004024805.1. NCBI lineage: Eukaryota > Metazoa > Chordata > Mammalia > Rodentia > Sciuridae > Geosciurus > Geosciurus inauris. Next base: position 83,248 of record PVHX01000256.1, on the reverse strand, counting down.
TTCAGACATTGATGGGCCTTTATCTTATTCATTTGTTTATACATGGTGCTGAGAATCGAACCCAGTGCCTCACACATGCAAGGCAAGCTCTCTGCCACTGAGTCACAACCCCAGCCCCGCCTTAAAAATATTGAATCCTTTATTCCATGCTTTCTGTCTATACTATATGGATAGTAAATAAATTGGAAAGTATGGTATCTATACTGAATCCACTTTCTTTTTCCTTAATACATTACTTGTTATTATTGTTGGCACCTGGTAAGTATCAAGTGTCTACCCAGCAAAATAATGTTGACACCATTAGCAGCAAAATAGGTCCCACAGAGAGGTTTATAAAAGCTGGCAACCTGTTGGAGCATGTTAACATTACTTACCTGATCCCAAGTATATTACATTTCTTTAATTTCTCTATTTCATTAGTCTCCAATTGCTTTGGTATATTATCCCTATTTCAATTAAAGCAATTTCCTTTTCTCTTATCATGTACAAGTAAATCTGCTCTGTTATTACTTGGCAGAATACTTTTTATTCTAGAGTCCACTTTTTTCCTTTCCTTTTTTGTTTTTCTGTACTTCCTGTAAAGAATGTGTTCTGATCTCACTTCTTTTAAATCCATACTTCTTCATGTGAAGTAGGCATAAACATCTACTAGTTTTCTATGTCTCTTAGAGATATTGCCCATAAATTTATATTTTGGTATATATACTTTTAAAATATAAATTATTTCCTTTTTGTTTTTCCTTTATATTATAGTTAGGCTATTGTATAGGTTTTTAAAATTACATGTGTGGTAAATTATATCACTTATGAATGTTATTTCATAAGAATAGAGAGACTGTTACAAATATTAGTTAGAGCATTGAGTTAGATAGAGTTTGGAACCATTCATTTAAATCAGCTAGTTACCATATTTATATTGTTTCTAAATTTCCTGTTTGCTGGAGATAATTTATTTATACTTGGGCCAGGGTTTGGGATTGGTTTTGTTTTTAATTCCTCTGAATGATCCATCCTTCTTTGTTCTGCTCAACTCATTGTTTTGCTGGAAAATCCCCTCCCCTCATCCCAAGGCTGTGGCTGAGGCTCAGGGTCTGTGAAAGCTGAGGCAATGTGCCATTGTAGGTAAAACCATGATCTCAAGCCACATTGTCCAAGTATGAATCCTGGATCCATTACTCACTGAGTCTGGCTAACCTTCTGGCACTTACCTCCTTTGCGTTCAGGTTCCTTATCTCCAAAATGGGCAGGGGATGTAGCTCAAGGGTTGAATGCTTGCCTAGTGTGCACAAGGGCCTAGGATCAATCCTTGGTCTCTCTCTCTCTCTCTCTCTCTCTCTCTCTCTCTCACACACACACACACACACACACACACACAGGAGCCATAATTAGATAATTTGCATAACTAAAGTGCTTCGAATGGTGCCCCCCCCCACACACTTAGTAAATGCTATATGAGTGTTGGCTTGGTGTTATTATGAAACCTTGTTCTTCAGGGGCAGCCTGTGGCTGGTTCTTTAAGGCCAGCCCTGCAGAGGAAAGCATGCAGTGTAAAGCACTCCTTTCAAAGCCTCTCAGTTGAAAAAGAACTCAAGAACATGTTGAACCTGGCTTTATTAGGAGCTCAATTAAGGAATAATTAGCACCAAAGTAGCATAGTTTCCAAGTAGATAACCCCTGGCATTCATTCATGGTACTTACTCTTGTTACCTAGACATTCAGCAGCAGTTAAGGTTCTTCAGTTTTGATCTCTATATAAGGTGTAATGTGACTTTCTTGAATTTCTTTAGGAGGCTCATTTAATTAAGAAGGCCATTAAAAAAAAAGAAAAGAAAACATAGCTGTTTCAAAATATCTAGACAATAAAACAGTTTGCTTTGTATTCAGTTCCAGTCTCCAAGGGGCCAGTTGGAAATCGATCAAGGAAGGGCTTAGGAATGAGGATGGTCAGACCCACCCCTATCCTCACATCCTTCCTACCACTTCCTCCCCTTCACAAGATACAGCAACATGGCATCTGGCAGAGGAGAGAGAAACCTCAAATCCATTGTCTTCAATGTGGTATTGTCTCTTAAGTCTCATCTTGCACCAACCCAGAGTCTTTATGGATTAAAAGCCTTCAGGGAGTCTTATAGGCAACTTGCAGAAAAAATGATCGTCCCCTGGTGGTAGAGTGAGGTCAGATGAGTGTTTGAGATTTCAACTGTGTGTTCATTTGCCTTGCCAGGCCTTGCCCAAGTGAGAGCTTTTGCTAATAGTAACATGAATGCCTACTGTCATTTGCCTGTATTTGATGGCTAACTTGGCTTAACTTTTTCATGTCTCTTTCTGCACTTGACCAAATACCCAGAGGAACTTTCAGAAGGTAATTGTCCATTTTTATTTCCTGGGCACACTAGACAGAGCTACGTTTAAAGTCTTTCAGTGTGCCACAAGTGAATAATTGACAATATAACTTCTAGGATGAAGAGTTGATATGTTAAAGGTGAAATCAATGATATAATATTCAAGTTCATAGACTGCGTTGTAAAATGAATGATGATTAGAGCACTTCCCTAACATGTGCAAGGCCCTGGGATTTCCAGGATGGCAAATAAGTAAATAAATAAATACAAATGATGGAAGTAATTAAGCTGCATGAAACTTTCCCTTCGTAGACATTTTCCTTTAAACTTAGTGACAGGAATAATATACTTACCAGAAGATGAAACTGATATTGGTGTGTCTTTTTTGTATTTTAAAATGTGAATTTAAAAAATTTTTTAAGAATATCATGCTAAGTGAAATAAGCCAATCCCAAAAAGCCAAATGCTGAATGTTCTCTCTGATAAGTGGATGCTGATCCATAATGTTGGGGAGGACACGGGAAGAATAGAGGAACATTGGTCACAGAGGTGGGGGGGACATGGGGACAGTAAAGATGGTGGAATATGATGGACATCATAGCCCTAGCTTTATGTATGACTGCATGTATGTTGTGATTCCACATACAACCAGAGAAATGAAAATTGTGCTCCATCTGTGTACAATGAATCAAAATGCGTTCTGCTATCATGTATACCTAAGTAGAATAAATAAATAAATAAAATTAAAAAAAAATTTTTAAATAGAGCTTAAGAAAAAGAAGGCTGTCAGTTCATCCTATGAACAAATAAATGTTCTTTATATATTATTTAATGATCAAAGCAGAGTTGAATAAATGACAAGAAACTTAAGTAAAAATAATTTGAAAATGACATTTTTAGAACATTTTTTTCTGGAGTTTATGTTTTTCCAAGGACTCAGAGGAAGCAGAAATAGGATTCTGAACTAGTTCTATATGCTACAGGTCCCAGGCACAGTTTTCCTCTTTGTCTTATAGCTTCCTGGCAATAAGAAAACAAACCACCATCATAGAGCAAGGACTGATTTTATATAGAATATTGTTTAAGGTGGAAAATCAAAACTCATATTTAGCAAAGAGATTAATTATAGGACCTGTAAGAACACTGTATAAGCAAGTTAAAGCCAAAGCCAGTTTCTTTCTTTTTTAAAAATCAGTTTCTTATGATGTTTAAAAATGAATACTCAGCTTTTGTGATTTTACTATGACTCCATATCTTTTCTTTTAAACAAGCTTAAATAAGCTTGTTTAAGCTTTTTTTTTAACATTTTAAACAAGCTTGTTTAACATTTTAAACAAGCTTGTTTAACATTTTAAACAAGCTTAAAATGTTTCTTTTATTCTCAATCATATAAAAATACATTCGTATAATACAAAAGTCTGAAGAATGTTTTTATATAGTTTGTTGAGTGAGAATGATAGGATGGAAATTGCTGAGAACAATCCTAAAAAGCCACTCAAGAATCAAGTCATCTGTAATCCCAGCACTTTGGGAGGCTGAGACAGGAGAATCGTGAGTTCAAAGCCAGCCTCAGCAGTGGCGAGACACTAAGCAACTCAGTTAGACCTCTAAATAAAACACGAAAAATAGGGCTGGGAATGTGGCTCAGTGGTTGAGTACCCCTGAGTTCAATCCTCGGTACCAAGAAAAATAAAGAATCAAGTCAACTGTGCCGCCGCCTACTGAAACAATGTCACTTGACAACCTGAAGATATTTCATGCATTGGTTCTAAGTAAACTTCTCTTTGCCCTCATGATTGTTTCTGCCACTCCATGTTCCAGACAAGGAGGAATTTGTTGGCTCTGGTCAAAAGTTCTTTATTGGTAAGTGATGATTAGTAAGAGGTAAGTCAATCATTTTGAAGGGATGTTCATGTCAGTCTGGTGTCTGCTGAAAGCTTCTTTTGCTGGTGGACATTTCCAAACTTGTTCCTTGTCCTGTTTTCCATCTGTCTATTTTTTCTTCTCAGTGCTCTAATCTATTGATTATTCATTCTTAGTCTTCTAATTTCTGCTATCTCCTAATTATTTGTTAATTTTCTCCAAGGCTGTTCCTAGTTATCTTTCTAAAGAGATCAATTTTCTAACTACTGAACTCTCCTTTTATGACCACATTTCTATACTCTGTCACCTGGCAGAGCTTTCTGAAGGACCAGTTACCTCTCGTTTAGATCCATTCTGAGCTCCCCTCTTCACAAGACAGGAGAGAACTGTGGAGGTGCAGCCTGTAAACTAGAGTGTTGGCTTCCAGGCCTGGATGCACTTTGAAATCATTGGGGGAGATTAAAAAAAAAATAAGGGGCCACCTTTCTGCACTACTTCCAGAATTGTCAGCCCTAAAGCCTTTAGGTAAGGTAGAGCAGGGGAGGAAGCCACACAAAGGTGGAGAATAAGGAGCCTGTGTGGAGCAGGGTGGAGGGAATCTGTGCAGGGGATGATGGTGGCCTGAGGCAGGTGGTCAGCACCAGAGGAAACGAGGATGGCAGCTGTCATCTGTTGGCCTCTGACACTCTACAACCTCTACAAAGATGACCACCTTATCTCTCATGGACTGACATTTTCTGCCAGGCTGCCACTATTTTTGGTCCCACCTGGCACAGGTGTTCTTAGCTGATATAATAGGTAGATGCATTGAGAATCAGAATAACAGGGTTCTCCCTGTTAGAGAAGAGAGTTGCAAATAAAGAAAGGGGAAGGCTACAACAAATTCTGTGGTTTGAACTCATCTCATAAGCATTGGTGTGAGCTCATGACTTTTAATATGTATAGGTGCAAATACATATAGTAGCATGTGCATATATTATACATACGTAGGTGGTTCCTAGATGTACCTGCTAGGAACAGCTCTAAAAATGTCAGAAAGTACTCCAGAAAGTATTCAATTGGCAGCTTTGGCAGGATTCTAGGAGTTCGGGAATCATGATAAAGAGGTCCAACTTTGCCACTGATCACACAGTCCTGAGCAACCCAGTTAATCTGAGTCCTAGTGTATTTACCTGAAAAAAATGTGACTAAGAAGCCTGTCCACCCTGGCCCAAGCCACTATCATCTCTCACCTAGATTAGGGCAGTAGCTACCTGACCACTCTCCCTGAGGCTGCACTCACTCTCTCTTTTGCATCCTGCCCACAGCAGTCAGAGGAATGCTTTAGAAACAGAAATCAAATCAAGTCATGCCCTGTCTCTCCGCCATGCAGTGACTTCTCACCATACTTGAACCACATCCCAACACTTCACCAAGACCCTGTGTGGTCTGCCTCTAGCTACCTCTCCAACCCCATTTCCTCTTACACTCCCAATTACTCTCTGCCCAGCAGCTATCCAGGCTTCCATGCCCTTCCACAAATGCTCCAAGCACAGTCCTTTCTCTGCTCCTTTGATTTTCTGTTGCTTCAGCCTGGATTGCTCTTCCCCTAGATTCTTCCTTAACTGGCTCCATCACTGTATCCAGACAGCTGCTCAAAGCCAACTTTTCAGATTCTTCAACTCACCTGCCTGTACAAAAAAGCACCCCTGTCACTGTTCACTTACCATTTTTTCTAAGCATTTATTTTGGTTGTTATCTACTTTTGTGTCTCCTCCTCCATTAATGTAGGTGTCATGAGATGATGGGCTTAGGCTAGTTGGCCACCATATCCCCAGCACCCAGTGCAATGCCTGGCACATAGTGGATGCTGGATGCAACTTAGAGATAACTCATGGGGCATTTTGTTATTTTCCCTTCACATTCTTTCTTATTTTCTAACTTCAGATAAATACAACAATATTAACACTTTATGATCACTAACATTACATGCTTCATCAGAATTGAAGCTTCTATCCTGAAGGTCATGTTCTGTGTGTTTCCACCCTTCCTAGCTGGTTTCCGCCGCAGCATGCGCCTTTGTCGCAGGAAGTCTCACCTCAGCCAACTGCATGCCGCTGTGTGCTGCACTGGAAGCTGCTACAACGCAGTGGGTGCCCCTTATGAGGAGGTGGTGAGGTACCAGCGATGCCCGACAGACAAGCACCGCCTCATAGTGCTTGTAGGTATGTCTCACTATGCACTGCCTCTACTTGTCCTTGGGAAGTTGCCTTTGAGATTTAGTTGTCTTACGTTGTGTGTAGTAGTAAAAGTAGAAATCCTTATAGACCTTCATATAATACCTTTTAAAGGAAAAAAAAAAAGCCTGTTTCAGCAGGGTGTGGGTGACATATACCTGTAATCCCAGAGATTAAGGAGGTGGAGGCAAGAAGATTAAGAAGATTACAAGTTCAAGACCAACCTCAGAAATTTGGGAAGATCCTATCTTAAAATTAAAAAAAAAAATTGAAAGATAAAAGGCTAGGAATATAGCTGAGTGGTCTGAGTGGCAGCACACTCCAAGGTTCCATCCCAAGTACTGGGAGGGAAAAATAAGAGCTTATTCCATATTTGTGTTTATAAGCAAAACTTTATGTAACAAGCTCTTTTGAAAAGTATACAATTGAATATGTTATGCCATGGTATATACGAACTTGTGTAATTAAAAATTGTATTATGATGAGGTTATGATTGAGATATTTTTGGTCTCTTTAGAAATTGTTCTATAAGCATAGATGGTATGCCCAAGACTGGATCATTAGTCTGCATTAGAAAAATAAACATTTAAAGTTGATTTCTCTAAGAACTTTGTAAGTACTTCCTTTAGAAAAGTGTCTAAAGTCTTCTGTACTGTATTTTTGGTGCTAAAGAACTGAGCAAATATTGAGGTTGAGTGTCCCGCTTTTGTAACCAAGGTCTCTACAAAGTTAGTCCCTACTGCTATAGCAGTTTGTATCTTACTGCCATCTTCTGTTAGTTCAGTGGTGAGCAGGGCAGGCCCTCTCAGAGCAGACATGTCATAGAGCCATGACCAGTATTGTCCTTTGCAAGGACTAGTGTAAAATGAAAACATAAGGGGCCTTTGTTCAAAAATTATTAGGATTTCAAGGTAGCATTGCAGACCATTAATGCAAACAAGGAATCCTAAGCATGGGCCCTCTGTGCCCAGGAAATCATCCCTGTCTCCAGTTAGACAAGGGGTGCTAATTCAACCACCAGTCAGAAATGTGCCCTTGAATTCCTTAAGTTACAGAACCTATGACTGTCAAGTCTGATTTCTGACTGTGATATCACAGCAACTTCATTTGAAGAGGAAAGGCAGGATGTCTCAGATTATATAAAATAAGACTAGCAAGTTTCCATACCATCCAACATTAGGTAAACTTTGCTGGAGTAACAGGTTCTTGCACTTCCTCTCTGCATTTCTGCATGTTGAAGCAAAGTGGGTTACTCCATGTGTCACCAGGAAAATTCCCAAGAGTTTTACCAATTCAAGAGAAAGGATGTCACATAATTTCCCCTAATAACATTTGCTCTTAAGTTTCTTCAACAAAATGACAGAAGTAATGATTTCACAGAATTATTTGTATGCACATCTAATGATTTCTGTATGTGACTCCTTTTGTATTTAGGACCTTCTGGCGTTGGAGTCACTGAACTGAGAAGACAACTTATTGAATTTAATCCCAACCATTTTCAGAGTGCTGTGCCACGTATGTTTGGTTTCTCTGTTTTAGCAGTTCATGTTTTGGTAAAACTTTATTCCAAATACCCCAATCTTACTTAACTATGTCATATTGTGTTTGTTGTAAAACACAAGGGATACTCTAAGTATTTCTAACTATATTTTAGTAAAGAGAAATGGCATGTAGTAGTGAGGCTTTTCAAGGATGACTTTCCATTTCTTAACAATAATATAAATGACCTCTCAGGAAAACGAATATTTAGCAATAAAGTCTAAATATTCATTCAGTACTTCTTATCTTCTTGGCACTGTTCTTGGCTCTTGCCTACCTTATTTATTTTTTATCTAAAAATTAATATTTGCATATATAACTTTATATAAATTATAAGTATGATTAAACCACACATGATGTTTTAAAAAATAGTATTCTCTTATTACCTTTTGCCCAGGGCTTCTTTATTTCTCATAAGCTGCCTGTTCACCACCACCAACTCCTATGATGCGATCTTTCAGACTTCTCTATATTCACTTTATCCAGTTAGAGTACATGTTTTCTAAGCTTTAAGATATTTGAAAATTGCACTTCTAAATATATAAGGTATTATTGTTTGTTTCATTATTCAAAAAAAAACCTTTAAAGTCACTCTAAGAAACTCAGTTTGGTTGCAAAAATTAGAATTCCTGATTTCAAGAAAATAGAAGGTTTATAATAATACATAGTCACTATTACGTGTAAATGGAGGTTAAAATTTTAACTGAGGTACTAAGATATAAATTTTTAAGTGAGGAATGTGGAAATTATTTAAGCCCAGCACACACATAAGCCTTTTGAAAGGGGCAGGAATAGAGATAATGGGAGATTTTCAAGGACACTTTTATTGGAGAAGCCATGCTGTGGGATGGCTTCCAACCCAATGGAGGTGGGAAGAGCATGTGGGTGTGGTGTTTCCCCTTCCCTTCAGAGCAGGAGGAAGGAACACAGGGAGACTTAATTTAGAGAGTTTCATATGTGCTCCTTTCAGGGAGGGAATATAGAGAGAGGGACACAGAAGACCGATGTCAAAATTATTCCTAACAAATCTAAAGGACAAGAGCTTGGAGGAAGAGGCCAGTGGTGGCATTGGGGAATAGCTGCCCGCGAAGACAGGCAGATCTGGGAAGATGGTGTGGAAAAAAGTCAGCCTGGGATTATTTTAGCACCTGCCCAAGAGGAGGCCTCAGTAGAAGGCCAAAAGGGAATCCTAGACACATTAGAGTATGGAAGGAATTACAAAGGCCGAGCTGGAATAGAGATTGGATTTGAGAGACCCAGTTGTTGTTACTGGTGGTGATGGTAGGGTGGTATTGTTTACAAAATAACCCAATATATGGTCTAGGAGAGAAAGAGCCCAGATTTAAACATCTGGCATGTCTAAAGGAAGCCAAGGGCAGCCTTGGTATCAATCAAATCGAAACTTCTCTGACCTGTTTTCCTCTTTCCACCTGCCCTCTGTGTAGCTTTGGAGAGTTATAAAACTGAGGGAGGGGTGGTAGAAATGCAATGAAAAGAAAGAAAGGGGACTCCCTTTCCTGACCTCCGGCTTCTCTAATTTCAGGCTTCCCTTGGTACACTATATTTGAGACAGATGTGTGGGAGAAACCGAAAATATAAATGCAGTTCATAATTTTGATTATTACATGGAAAAAGAATTTAAATTATTAAATTGAATCTCAGTGAGGAAAATGTGATTGTGGCATGAATGAGGGTAGACTTTAAAAATTGTTGAAAATTAAACCTAAGAGTGATCAGAAAAGTCATGGGAACTGCTAGATTTCCTTCCAGGGCAGGGGAAGGTCTTGCTTTCCAGAGGTAATGGAAGACCAACAATGTTGCTTTATGATCCCACCCCATGGGTTGTGTTTTCTGAAATGTTGCTTACACATGCAAGAACAGACATTAATCTCAAAGACAAAAACTACAAAAGAAATCACCATTTTTCAGTAGTCCTGATAAAAGCAAAATGCTCACAGATCATGGAGAATTTTAAGGGATATGGCTAGCCATCATTCAAAGTGAGAAAAAAATTGCCCATATTTTGCTTTTTAAGTTGACTGAACAGTTTACATTAAAATGGTTCCCCCAGCTTATGTACTAATTTGTGGACCTTAGCCTACTTTATAAAATATCAATCCAACTGAAGCAAAGGAGAAGGAGTCATCTTAGAGGCTTGAATAAAAAAAATAAAAATAACCCCATGATGACATTGACTTTTTGAGCCCCTTGAAGGTCTGTAATTCTTTGATCATTTAGGGTCTGTTTCCAGCTCCAGCTTGGTCATTTCCATGTGTTGATATCATCAGGTATTGATCTGTTTCATCTTTAAACTTTGTCACATGCAAATACAGAAATTATTTATTAATAAGATTTTTGTAGTGGAGAGTAAGGAACTAGCTTTGCAGCATGTGGGACACAGAGTTAGAATTGTGTATTATTCATCTGAGTTCTAAGAACCTAACCTACAGAAGGCACTCAGTACACATTAGTTGAATTAATGGATAAGCAGACAATAAGTAACTCACTTTCAGGTATTTGATGAACTCCTATATTTTCTAACAGGTGCTATTTAAATTGAAGAGTGTATAATTAAAGCAGCCATGTCAGCCAGGCGCAGTGGCGCATGCCTGTAATTCCTGCACTTTGGGAGGCTAAGACAGGAGAATTGTGAGTTCAAAGCCAGCCTCAGCAACAGCAAGGCGCTAAGCAACTCAGTGAGACCCTGTCTCTAAATAAAACACCAAATAGGGCTGGGGATGTGGCTCAGTGGTCAAGTACCCCTGAGTTCAATTCCCAGTACCAAAACATAAAAAAAAAAATAAAAATAAAATTAAAAAAAAAAAAGCAGCCACATCAAAGAATCAGACTGAATCTAGACTTGGCCAATCTTTTCCTTTCAGTCATCTCCAGGAATAATCACCATACAGGCTTAGGTACTAATGCATTTCATTTGAGCAAGACTGCAGAATGACATGGACTTTCTCCATTTCAAATTTGAGACAATCTAGTAGAATAGAAAATATTAGTCTAAGAAGAGGCAGAATACCTAGGTTCTGGTTTCAACTTTACTTTTCGTTAGTCTCATGAACGTGAGCAAGCTAGTTACTCTGCAAAAGCTTTAGTTACTTTTCAGGAAAATATAGATAATAACGTTTCATCTAGCTAGGAGTGTGGGGAATGAAATGAAATAATTAGAAAGGCACAATTCAACTGAAATGTATTGTTAGTATTGCTACCTGGGAGCATATAGGAATCTCAGCGTCCACATATCATCAATCATTGTCTGTTTTGTTTAGACTAAGGGACTTTCCCTCTCCCCTCAGTGCTGGGAATTGAACCCAGGGTCTCCCATAGGCTAGACGAGTGCTGTACTACTGAGCTACATCCCTAGACCCCTGTTTTGAATTATAGTAGGTGTTCTGTTAGGGCCTTCTTATCCTGGCTTAATACTGATACATTCTTTCCTATACTCTGAGCACTCAATATTGATTGTTTATGATATAAGAACTTCTTTCTTATCACCAATTCAGCCTTCCTTGTTGGAAGCCGCCTATGAGCCATGTGTGAACTGAGCCATGTTTGAACCATTAGGCGGGAAGTCTTGGGAACTCCCAGGTGGAACTCCCTGGTGAGAATGCCCACTTCATGCTGGCGCCCTTAGATGGGAGTAACGTGCCAAACACCAATTAACCTGTTTATTGCAAGACCCCTGCCACACCAAGAAACAAGCAAGGAAACAAGACTCCTTCCACTGAAACCTTATCCCTGCCTTTCATGTACTCCCCCTTAAATAAAGAATTGGGCCCTTTTTTAGTTGTTCAGTTGTAGTTCCTATCAGGACTGGAAGACCCATCAGATTCTCCACTTTTTAAATCTGTTCTTTGTCTTATTTCTTACTGATTATTTCAGACTTTTTGTTTTCCCAGGCAGCTCACACCTTCTGAGCAAGTACCTGTTCTGTTGGGGTGCTGGTCACTCCCTCACACTTCCTCTTTTTGGATTTTGCATTTTACTTATGTGTTTGATTAAGTATTCACTTACTTGTTTAGATCAAGTTTCTTTATCCAAATGTGCATTGATAACAAATAAAAATATTTTGAAGATTCTGAAAACTTTCATTTCCCTTTTTCATAGATTCTACTCGATCCCCAAAGAGTTATGAGATGAATGGGCGTGAATATCACTATGTGTCGAAAGAAACATTTGAACACCTCATGTATAGTCACAGGTAAAGTTCAGAAGCTAATTTTTTTTTTTTTTTTTTTTTTAGTTGTAGATGGACACAATGTCTTTATTTTATTGCTTTGTATATGGTGCTGAGGATCGAACCCAGGGCTTCACACATGCGAGGCAAGCGCTCTACCACTGAGCTACAATCCCAGCCCCAGAAGCTAATTCTTGCTGCTAGTTGTTTGACCTTTAAAATGTTTGACATTCTTTAATTTTAAATGCATTTTCTAAAGCTCGTGGGGGAAAATTCCTCTTGTGACTAAAGGGTTACGCAAAGAAATGTACATTGATACACTAGTACACCAATCCATTGGGTTTGGAAAGGGGGAAGATTCGGGTTGCAAACTTTAGAGAATTTGAGGAAATAGTTAAGACTGTGTCCCCTAATATATTTTCTCCTGTTGAGTATCCACAAATTCTTTGTTGTGCTAACAACATCTATATACTTACATTCAATTTTATTGGAATTTATTTTCATGTTACTACTAAGATTTTACTTGTAGAGGGGTTCTTGTTTCCTTTTTTCTACCTCTGCAGGATGCTGGAGTATGGTGAGTACAAAGGCCACCTGTATGGCACTAGTGTGGACGCTGTTAATGCTGTCCTTGATGAAGGAAAGGTCTGCGTCATGGACTTAGAGCCTCAGGTGGGTCTGTGTGGGAATATTTCTGATTTCCCCAAAATCATGAGTGCATATCACCCATGTTATATACATGCTGCAGGTTATAGCTGAGACATTTTATTCTGCTAGGCTTATAAGAATAAGACTCCTTCTCATATCTAAGCACCAGGTTGCTACTTGAAGTGTCAATTCCTAACATCTTGTTCTCAGGGAAGAATTCTTGCTTCTTAGACACAAGAACAGAACTGAAAGGATGGTCATAAAGAAAATAGAATCTTTCTTGCTTTGATCTTGGTCATAAATGCATCAAGGTAACTTCTTGCAGAAGCAATAAGGTGTCGCTTTATACAAGGTGGGTTTCCTAGGTTGTCAGGTCTTTTCTACTTCTCTGAGACCATATGTAGAATGGAGCAGGGGTGAGCAACATAGAGTAAGTTCAAGAGCATGCAAGGAATAGGTTCACTTTTTATGACTCATATATTTTCTTTAGTCATTTAAAAATATAATTTGGCCAACAAATATATGAAAAAGTGTTTGATATCCCTAGCAATTAGGGGAATGCAAATCAAAACTACATTGGCATTTTATGTCACTCCAGTTAGAATGGCAATCAAGAATACAAACAATAAATGCTGGTGAGGATATGAGGGAAAAGGTATATTCCTACATTGTAGGTAGGTCTGCAAATTAGTAAAACCACTTGAAAAGCAATATGGAGATTCATTTAAAAAAAACTAGGAAAGGAACCACCATATGACATAGCTATCCCACTCCTTGGTATTTTTCCAAAAGAACTAAAATCAGTATACAATAGTGAAACAGCCCCTTCAATGTATATAGCAGTATAACTCACAATAGCCAGGTTATGGAACCAGCCCAAGGCCCATCAACTGATGAATGGATAAAGAAAATATGGTATATATACACAATGGAGTTTTATTCAGCCATAAAAGAAGAATGAAATTATGGCAGTTGCTAGTGAATTAATGGAACCAGAAAACATCATGCTAAGTGAAATAAGCCAGACTTACAAAGTCAAGGGTTGAATGCAGAAGCTAGACTAAAATAAAGGGGAAAATGTGTATGTGTGGAAAGTCCCATGAAAATAGAAGGGAGTGGGGCTGGGGATATAGTTCAGTTGGTAGAGTGCCTCCCTTGCATGCATGAAGCCCTGGGTTCAATCCCCTGCATCACACACACACACACAGGGAGATCAGCGAAGCAGAGGAAGGGGTTTTGAGGGGGAGGGAGGAGAAATGGGAAAAAAAAAGGAATGGTAAAATGTAATTGGCCAAATTATGCTATGTATATATATGAACATACCACAGTGAATTTCACATTTATGTATACATATAATGCACTCATTAAAAAAACTATAAATAAATAGAAGGAAGACCAGATGAAGGAGAATAGCAGGAGGAAGGAGAGGAGGGAAAGGGGAAGTACTGGGGACTGAAGTGGAGCAAATTATATTTCATTCTTGTATAATTATGTCAAAAAATGAGCCCCAGTGTTAGGTATATCTATTATACACTAATAAGCATAAAAAATACTTTGTGTGCTAAAGAAAATCAAAGGAAGAGAGATTGCTCATCATTGGGTCAAAGCTAGTGGTCAAGGTGACGATGCAGTAGTATTCAATGTGAGGTGATGGCAAAAGGAAAGAGAAGTAAAGGTGAGACAGAGCTGACCCATCTTGAGTTTCTGTCTTTGTCTTGTCATATGAGATCATGTATCGGATCCCACTCTCAGTAAGATTTTGTCACATATAGAACTTAATCAGCTCATAATATTTTGGTAGCAAGTCATAACTAGAGAGAGGAAGAACCAGGATTGGAACTTAATTTTGATTCTTGAAATCACCTCTTAATTATTAAAAAACACTTACTTTTTTAGAGTTAGTTCATGAGACTATACTCTAGCTTATTTCTGGTCTTCTTAGAAGTTTTCAGAACATTCCCATTGACTCTAGGAAGTTAGGAATTTGGTTTTTAAATGTGCATTCAATTTTTCTTTGTAGGATATTCAGGCAGCTCGAACCCATGAACTGAAGCCCTATGTCATATTTATAAAGCCATCTAACCTGAGTTGCATGAAACAATCTCGGAAAAATGCCAAGATTATCACTGACTACTTTGTGGACATGAAGTTCAAGGTAGATCAAGTAAAAAAATTACTGTATTCTGTCAGCGATGATGAGGCCGGGAGATCCAAGTCAGGTTGAGCCAAGCTGAGGACCTTAACCTCATTGTCCTACTCATCCCTTCTTTGATCCTCTCCCCAAGAGTCCCTTAGAATGGTTTGATCAAAAATAAATAAGTAAATAAAAATCATTGTATTGCTTTCACATGATCCTCATATTAAAGAAAGTAATTTTTTTCAATGAGTATGTCCTTAAATTTTTTTTTTAACATTTTTTAGTTGTCTTTATTTATTTATTTGAGGTGCTGAGGATCGAACCGAAGGCCTCACACATTCTAGGCAAGCACTTTACCACTGAGCCACAACCCCAGCCCCTAATTTATTCTTTTTACTGGACATCACTTACAGATATTTAAATAAAGTTAATAAGTGCTATGATGCTTATTTTTTTCTTTGTTATTTTTTGAGGTCTAGTTTCTAAAAAAAGGCCCTCATGCCACAGTTTGCAAAACCAAAGAGAAATCGGGTGTGTACAAGCATGTTTATATTTGAACAGATCATTTATTTTTACTTGGACATTAATTTTTAAAAGTGCTTTAGTGGGGGCTGAGGTTGTGGCTCAGTGGTAGAGCGCTTACCTCACATGCGTGAGGCACTGGGTTCAATCCTCAACACCACATACCAAATACATAAATAAGTAAAATAAAGGTTTAAACAAATGAAAGTGCTTTAGTGAATGTATTTTATCTGTAATATGAGGTATCTCACAGAAACTTTTTTTTTTTTTTGGTATTCGAGATTGAACTCAGGGACACTCGACCACTGAGCCACATCCCCAGCCCTATTTTGGTTTTATGTAGAGACAGGGTCTCACTGAGTTGCTTAGTGCCTTGCCGTCGCTGAGACTGGCTTTGAACTCATGATTTTCCAGTCTCAGCCTCCTTAAGTGCTAGGATTACAGGCTTGCGCCACTGTGCCCAGCTTCACAGAAACTTTTAAAAAATATTTTTAGTTATAGATGGACACAATACCTTTATTTTATTTATTTATTTTTATGTGGTGCTGAGGATCAAACCCAGTGCCTCACACATGCTGGACAAGCGCTCTACCACTGAGCCACAGCCCAGTCCCTCATAGAGACTTTTATTAATGATGATAGCAATAATAGAGAAACCAAGCCAGATGGGCTAATCAGTGAACTCATTCTAGGTGATCTTTTCCAGTTACATATGTATGTGTGCATGCGTGTGTTTATTTAAATTAAATCCACTTGAGATGTTTTGAGTCATAACATATGATACACTAAGGTGTATAAATCTTAAGTGTGCAGCTCAATGAATGTTTACATGTGTATGCACCCCATAACCATCACCTAGACCAAGATATTATATTTGTGTGTGGTGGCAGGGGGAGGAGAAGTAAAAAACACACAGTATAAAACCTACCATCTTAACGATTAAGTGTACAGTTCAGTAGTGTTGAGTATATTCACATTACTGCAAAACAGCCAGAATATTTTTCATCTTGGTAAACTGAAATTAAAAATACGACTTCTTCACAAACTTCCATGTTATACTTGCATTGGGGACATTGCTAATTTCCATACTATTATAATCCTAGTATATGTGCTGCCAAAGCAAGCACGAGGTGCTTTATATTATCTTTCATTTCTAACTATTTTTATCATCATATTATTTCAATGACTATTAAATTTGCCTTTTGGACACTGGAGTCCATGAATATATTCTCTGAGTCTTTTGGGCATTTATAATTGTGTTCTTACCAGGCGTGGTGGTGCTCATCTGTAATCCCAGCTACTCAAGACTAAGGCAGGAGGATGGCAAGTTTGAGGTCAGCCTGGGTAATTTAGTGAGATCCTGTTTCAAAATTAGAAAAAAAGAGTGTAGTTCAGTGGTAGAGCACTTGTCTAGTATGTGTGAGGCCCTGGGATCCATCCCAACACTGCCAAAAAATTGTGTTCTTATTTTTGTGGTAGTCTAAACAAATGAATACATTTTTTTCTGGATCATGAGTATGGTTACCTTGTAAAAGAATACTGCTGCATATTTTGATGCCAGCATTTATATATACATTTAAGATTGCATTGGCAACAAATTGTACTATTTTAATTGTTGTGGACAACTAAACAAAAGCAGTGAATTTAGTGCATTAGGGGCAAATGCAGGCCTAACAACCTTCTTTGAATGAACATTTCACAACAGAAGAAATAGGCAATATTATAGGTAAGTTATATCATAGAACAAAAAGTAATTTAGGTATACCTAATGCAATAGAACTGTGTCAGACTATCCTCATGTTGGAAGTGGCCATTTTGTATCTGCAAAATAATTGGGTTAATATTCATTTGAAATTTGTTTAAATTTTATTTCAATTGGTCATTTTTCTTTGATTTATGCTATATATGGTTTGAGAGCTTCAAATGTGTAGATAGTGTAGCAAAATAAGTGTACATGGGAAATTGAGGGAGTAATTTGTCTACAAACTTAGTAAAATTTGCAAAACTGATGAGACAGACATTGAGTAAGACTAAAGGTCAAAATGTAAGTTTTGGCATTTAGAATAGAGGATATTTATTTAACATGTTTTTATATACTGCTTTACAACTGAATGTCAGTATAACAAACTGTGTATTATTTCTATCTGTCATTAAGTCTGTGCCATCAATACATATATATATATATATTTTTCTCTGAAGGATGAAGACCTACAAGAGATGGAGGATTTAGCCAAAAAAATGGAGATTCAGTTTGGCCAGTTTTTTGATCATGTGATTGTGAATGACAACTTGCAAGATGCATGTGCCCAGTTGTTGTCTGCAGTACAGAAGGCTCAGGAAGAGCCTCAATGGGTACCAGCAAAATGGATTTCCACTGATGCTGAGTCTTAATCAGGCCTCCTGCTTTTTTTAATACTGTACCCTTGTTACAGAGATCTGAAATGACAGTTGCAATCTAAAACAGCATTATTTGACCCATTATAATGTATGCAACTTGTGTAGTTTATTAATTATTCTTATTTGAAAAAATGTATGATTAGATATGTTATTGTATGGTTACTTAGAGTTACCTGTTTGGTTTTTACGCAATTTTTTCCCTTTACCTTATATGAAGCAGTGGTAGAAATATGAATTATATTAAGTCAGTAGGGGGCTGGGGATATAGCTCAGTTGATAGAGTGCTTGCCTTGCATGTACAAGGCCTTGGGTTCAACCCCTAGTACCACCAAAAAAAAAAAAAAAAGATCAACTATATTAAGTCACTGAATATGAGAACCTTTCATAGATTTCATATGGTCTGTCTATGATTCAGGTAAAAAGAGCTTTCTTAAATAAATAGTACTTAATTTCAGAAAGTGTATTTTAGTTCATGAAACTTATTTTATCAAATTTCTTTTTACGAAAAGTGCGGACTGGACCAAATCAGCAAAAAAGGCCAATATATTTCATATCTAACATCAAAACTTACAGAAATGTCATTGTCATTTATGAATCAGGCAACAAGGAACAGATATTCTTCTGATGGAGGATTTCGCCAAAAATCAATCTTAAATTTTCCTAAAAGCCAACATCCATATGTATGTCTAAATTTGGAAAGGACAGTAGACTAGTCCTGGAGATCTATATATGAGAACACAAGATGAGGATGTTATTCAAAGACTTGTTTTTCTTTCTTTCCCTAGATCTGAGACTTTCAGTTGCTCTCCGTCCCCCAAAACTGTTCATCTCCTGCATCATTTTCTTTCTCCATATGTACACCATCCCTCCAATCTCTTTCTTAACTATAAAGCAGAGTGTATGATTCAAAAATATTTGTGGTTCTTTTTTACTTGGAGCAAATTGCTATGTTTCTGAGATAATCAGGGGACGTCAGAGGGACAAAGGGCAAAAGCACTCCTAGGCCTTGGCTCATAGCCTGACAGCCATTAAAAGGTCCCATCTTCACTCACAGATTTTCAGATAACAAACGTGTCTCATTTATCCACTATCATTACAGGCAGGGTGCTTTCAGGTAACACCCCTATCACAGGGCAAAGATGCTTAAAGTGCCCTCACAGGTGGAAGTGTTCCTAAAGCCAATTAGCATTCCTAACTCCAGTTCACCCCTGCTAAGAGCCAATAAAACTAGCTCTTCTTTTGTTCCAGGGAGCTAGTTTGGCACTTTCTTGTGGAGCTGCCTCCCTTCCCAAGTAGAGGCCCAATAAAGGTTTAGCATGTTCCTGCTCGCGTGACTCGATTTCCTTTCTATCTTCTTTGAGGCAAAGTTCCCAGTGTAAGGCATCATTTCTTAGAAAAAAAGATTACGAAGAAAATTAAGTCGTTTTAAACGATACATATGTGAGATCCGATTTGATTTTATGTTGTGGTTCTTTGATAAAAAGTTTCCCCAAACTTGATTTAACACAGATGTAGGATGGAGGGTGAGCAACTGGAGAAAAGCAGACTTGCCCGCCTTAATACAGGAAGGTCCGCACGGATTCGGTCCCTGCTAACCCAGCCGCCCGAGAGGCGGGCGGAGTCCTGTCCCAGTGGGTGGTGGCCTCGCCCAGTGCCTCGAAGCCTCAGCATCCCGCAGATCCTGTAGGCCGCGGCCTCGTGGGAAGCAAGGCTCTGGTCCGCCGCTTTTTTGCCGAGGGAGTCGGTGGGGAGAGCAATATGAGGACAGACGCCGGGCCTCAGCGGGAGGAGGCCCACCCGGTGAGCGGCTCGGGTCGCATCCGCCCCTAGGCGTGTCGGAGGATGCCCTGAAGCAGTAGCTATCCTAGGGCGGGAGGGATCGCCCCGCTCATGGGGTGCGCGCACCCGCCCCTTGAGCCTTTCTAGGGTGGGATGCGGCGGGCGCCAAACCGGAAGTTTCCCGACGCCTGGGTTCGCGTTGCCATGACGACGCACAGCTTTGCTGTCCCCGGGCGGGTTGCGGTGCTGCAGCTGAGGCCCTTGTTCGGACAGCTCTCAGAGAGGCCTTTCAGCCTCTCCGAAGACAGTGCTGCTTGTTCGTAGGTATTTTCAATCAAGGTGTTCTCTCCTGTTCCCTACCCCGCAACAAATCACGGCAACCACTTAGCAAACCATGGAGGAAACCGTGATTGCAGCCCCATCCTCGATGGAGTCTCAGCTCCCGGGCAGTTCGGCCGCGATTCCGAGGCCCTTTTCCCACAGTTCTGGTTTAGAGAGGTCAAACCAGGTCCCGGCGCCCGCCTCGCCCTCACATCTTCCTCAAGGGCCGCGGGCTCCGAGGGGCCTGCGAGGCGCAGCTCGATGACGCACTGCGCCTGCGCGAGGCCGGGCGGCCTAGCGGCGGGGAGGCTGGGAGCCGCGAGTGGCTTGCTGAGCCCGGGGCCGGCGGCTGCTGGCTGGGCTGAAGACTGAATGGGGAAGAAGCAGGTGGTAAGCGAGTCTTAGTGCCTTTGGAGTTGTTGAGAATTTTGTCTTCAGTTAAGCCATCTACTTTCGAGGGTCTTAAGAGGTTAGGTTTCTGTACCGAGGAAACGTCATTTTTTGCGGGGATTTTGAAATGCTGTAGATAGCCAGCGGACCGAGTCCTTGGATAGAATTTGAGAATAGGGTTTTCACGAGACTTTTCCTCTCATTCTTTTCCAGTTGTAATTTTTGACTACTGGATAGTATTGATATCCTGTCTTGTCATAATCTTGTAGCATTTGTGTTAAGTCCAGTGTTTGAATGAATTGCTAAATGGAACGTGGTTTGCTGAATGGGACAGACTACTAGGATATCTAAAACGTAACCCTTTTGAATCAGTGTCTTCTGCAAGCAGCATGAGCTACTCGGAATATTAAATTGGCTTGTAGGCATTTCTGTTAGTATTTATTTTGAAAGATTCCAGAATGCTTCTTAACTGTAATAACTTTCTGAACTGCAAACACTTTTTTATTCTTGTATAGCAGCATATATGAGGCCCCCCCATTTTTTCTGTTGTAAAATCCATTCTTCATTTTGTATTTGAAGTGATTTTAAAAAATGCATATTATCATGTGCCTTAAAATTTCCATTGGCTTCCCATTTAATTAAAGCAAAATCCAGATTCCTTCCCTTTGTCTTCAAGGCCCTAATTAATCTGATTTCTGTCTACATGTGCTTGGTAACTGTTGCAGCTTTCCTTGCTTAGTCTTGCGGGAAGGCTTTAGCATTTGCTGCCCATTGCCTTACTCATTCATGTCTTAGCTCAAATATCTCAGAGAGACTTTCCCTAAGTAAAGTAGCACTCCTCATTTTTTACATGTTTATTTTATACATGTTTATACCTGTATACATATGTATACATGTTTATATATGTATTTATACATACTTATACATGTTTCTGTATCATATATGGATATATATTCATTTTATCATATATAATATGTAGATATATACTTATATATTTTATCATATATAATGTATATTTTTATTGTATATATTAATTTTATCTTCTAATGCTTAATCACTAGAATGTAAGCTCCAAAAAAGCAGTAATCACTCTTGTTCCTATCCCTAATGCTTAAACCTGGGCCTGACTTGTGGATAGAAAGAAATACAAGAAGGAAAGAATTTTATGTGAAATTTAGAAATGGTAGAACAAATTTAAACTGACCCATCTGATTTATATCAGTACCTCCCAGGTTTTACTGATGAACACAGTTATCAAAAGATTTGAAGGTATTCATCTGATCCATTATATTTTTCTATCGTGTCTGAACAACTGGCTTGTTAGAGGATAGCTTTATGGTATTTGAGATACATGATGGTAAGATGCTCCAGGCTTTTACTTACAAGCAATTTTCTTCCTTCCCCTCCCCAAAAGCGTCCTCCACGAGCCCTTCCGCCTGCGCCAAGGTAAAAATCATTCACACTAATTTCATTATTGAGCTTTAAAAATGTAAAATGAGTAAAGTGGAAAAATTGACTAGTACCATTGAAGAATTATAATGCTTCAGAAAAAACTTACTGAAAAATTGACTAGTACCATTGAAAAATTATAATGCTTCAGAAAAAACTCACTGAACATTTTAGGAAAAGGGATCCTAAAATTTTAAAGGCAAAGAAATCCTTGAATCATGAAAATAACAGTATATAATTAAAAGTTCTACTTAAAAGCCTGAATATCAACATGATAGAATAATAAATCCACTCTGAATGTTTTGTTTATCAGGATTCTGATCCTCTTTTGTTTGCTAGAATAGTTTCCTCAGAGTTTAAGCTGATTTTAATCAGTGACAAATAAGAGTTCTTAATCTGCTTAATCCACTTTATTAATAGACAGCAAGGATTATGTATATATAAGTTCAGGAAAATTTGAGGGTTATTTTATTAGCAGTGCAATTTAAAGGCTTATTAGTTATAACTGATAACATAGTTTATAATCAGCAGACATTACATGAAAGCTATTTATAGTTTAAATTTGTAATGATTTAAGTCAGTTTTCATTCATGCAAGAAAATAGATTTCTAATTAATAGCTTCCTTTTTTTGTCTTTGTCCTGCTGATTAAATTTGGTTGGTGTCATGTGAAGTGCTGTTCAAGGTGAGTTAGTTTACTGTTAATGTAAAATTTTCTAAATATAGTTTTTTGTGTTCAAACATAAGTTTAAGAGCTGGGCATGGGGATATATACCTCTAGTCCAAGCTATTTGGGAGGCTGAGGCAGTAGGATCTCTTGAGTCTAGGAGTATAAGGCCAGCCCTGGCAACATAGACCAAATCTTAAAACTACTGCCTCCCTCCACCCCACAAAAAAATAAAAATAAATTTGATTCTTTAGTTTGTTTCTCTTAAAATTGTATCTGAATAATATCATTTATAATACTCTAATATCTACTTGTCACAATCATCTTTCATGACTTCCATTTATTATGAATGACATATAACACCAGATTGCCTTCTTATTATAAAAGCACTTCATCCCTGAGTGAAGTTACCCAGAATATAACTGTTGATTAGTTTATAGCTCTATGACAGAGACTACCCTTCCTCTCACCCCATTTAGTCAGGATAGGAAAGATTATGCTAAACTAACCATGTTCATATCTCAGTGACTTAATATGTAGGGTTATTAGAAATAATATTAGGTTAATTGCAAAGTTCATTGTGGCAACAACCCAGGGCAGTTGCCTTCCTCTTCATCTTCATTAATGATGTGAAATCCTGGTTACTTACATCTTTTGGTTCTTTAATCTTTTTTTTTTTTCTTTTCTTGGTACTGGGGATTGAACTCAGGGGTACTCAACCACTGAGCTACATCCCCAGCCCTATTTTTGTGTTTTTATATAGAGACAGGGTCTCACTGAGTTGCTTAGCGCCTCGCCATTGCTGAGGCTGGCTTTGAATTCACGATTCTCCTGTCTCAGCCTCCCAAAGTGCTGGGATTACAGGCTTGCGCCACTGCACCTGGTTGGTTCTTTAATCTTAACATGCTGTTTTTTCAGTTGCTATAGCAGCTGACTTTTTCAGTGTTTTGGCCTCCCTGTGACACAGATCATTTTTCCCATTCAAGTGCTAACCAGATCCATCCTGCTTAGCTTCTGAAGTCAAACAAGATCAGGCACCTTCAGGGTTGTAGGACCATAGGCAGATATAGATCACTTCTACTCACAGACCATTGACCAGAACCCATCAGAGGCCATACCTAAGTGCAAGAGGCTTGGAAATGAGATGAACATTTGTTAAATTCACTTTCTATATCACTATTTCTGACATTATTGACCAGTATATTACTGATGCCACCCTATGGATTCTCTGACCTTGTCAGTTTCTTGCCTTTCCCCTCTAATATGTAGAAGTTGGCTGAATCCAAGGAAGAGAAGGAAAAGTATTCCCAGCCAAGAGTTTCTCTTTTGATTCTTCTCTGCATTGAATTTTAGGCAGGCTTTTCTGCTGATGTTCTTTCTGTTTTATAGATGATGTTTCACAAAGTCGTCCTAAGAGAAAGAAGTCCAGAACCAAAACCACGCTAGGTAAGAAACTCTTTTCAGTGTGGAATCACAAGTTCATCCAGGACCTGAGATGTGACAAACCTAACAAATCAGTAGAGACAAGACTCCAGCAATTATAAGTCACCAGTGTTTTGAGGATAGAATTAAGGCCAGTCTGAAGCAGGGTGAGTGGTTGTCAGGGATAAGGCACTGAGTGTCTAGAAGCATTCATGGGATAAAAAGTTGTGTGTCCTAAGCTCTTACTTCCTTAGTGTTCTTAGACTCGGTAAGGTCTTTTGTCCCTAGAAGACATAAATTGTTCTAAGCTATGCTTGGTTCTGGACCCTTAAACAGGATACTGGTTTGGGGGCACAAAGTTCTTAAATCCCTCATTTTAGTCAGAGAATCTCTGCGTTAGAGCCTGCATCTGAAGGTAGGGCCATATCATCTGTCTGTTAAACTTTAATAATGAACAGATCTATGAACTCTTTTTTCGTAGTTATCCACTAATAATCCTGAATATTCTATTAATAACTCAAATTTAATTCATCATCACCTTTAACAATCAATTTTTACTTCTCATTTTTAATGAAACCCACCATTTTCTCAGCCCTCAAGCTGGAAACCTCAGTCACCTTTAGCTTAACTTCATTCTCTGCTTGCACACTTTCACAAGCCTAAAAGTTTGTGTAGTGATGCTGGTTTTTTTCCCCCCTATGAAAGGAGCTCTATTCTGTATATTTTGTATGTACTGTCTTGGCTCCTTTATACAGAGTTCAGTATGCTCTTAAATAGTGACCTCATAGTATTACATTATAAGAATGTACTATAATCAGGTCTCTTGTTCATTTAGCTTATTTCACATTTTTTTTTTTTTTTTTGGTACTGGAGATTGAACTCAGGGGTACTCGACCACTGAGCCACATCCCCAGCCCTATTTTGTGTTTATGTAGAGACAGGGTTTCACTGAGTTGCTTAGCACCTCGCCCTTGCTGATTATCTCACATTTTTTGCTCCAAGCATTGTTGCAGTCCTTCTACATAAAATAGTCAGTGGTGGGGAGGAATAGGTATTTCTGTAGGGTGGATTGCTAGCAGTGGAATTACTGGGTAAATGACATGTGCTGTATTGATGTGATAGATTCTGCTAAATTGCCTTCATGGAAGTGTTAGTTATTTTCTCACCACCAATAGAGTTTGAGAGTGTTATAGTCTCTAAATTGCTAACTACATTAGACAGTGTCAATCTTTACAAATTTTCATAATTAATTCAGTGGGTGAAAAGTAGTTTATTTTTAGTTTGCATTTCACAAATACTAGTAAGGTTATATATATTTTAATTTGCTTACTAATACATTTCTATTTCTTCTTTTGTAAAGAAGATAGGCAAGCAAATGTAGTCAAGTGAAATTATTGAAATTCTGTCAAAAGATTTCATGAGGGGAGAGATTTAAATGAACAAACGAGATTTATAAATTGTCTGTTATCTGATTAATTTTCTGTGATAACTTCATCATGTGTTAATTTATTAATGAAAGACTACACGATGAAAAAAATTCTTAAGGCAGGAGACGACTAGAGTTCTCTATGGTGTCAACTTTATATTTCAACTTTTTGGTAGTTCTAAATATCTGAAGCAATTTTTCCTCCTCCCCATTTAGTGTTCTTCTTTTTAGCCCTCCCCGACTCTTTTTTCTTTCTCAGCCTTTCTTATGCCCTCATGTATATCTTTGCTTAACTTAAAGTCTAAAGTTACAAGTGAGGAGGGAAGAAATTAAGATTTGAGGCACAATTCTGAAAGAGAAATTGTTACTTTGTAGGAAACATTATAGTTAACCTTTTTCCTGTCTTTTAAAGACTCACTGATCTTTGTTCAAGTTACCCATGTTTTCCACTGTTTTTCCCTGTAGCTAGTGCTTCTTCAGAAGACTTTGCTGAGACTGTTGTTCATAGACCATCTGAGGGCATTGAGCCACCAACTAATGAACTCAAAGAGCATTCAGAGGCTCCTGTTCAAAAGAGACAGAGGAAGACGAGGCTACCTCTTGGTATGTGAAGAAACCAAGAAAATTAATCCAGCATTACTTCATTTTAACTTGATTATATTTTCAAAGGCCTTATTTCCAAATTAAGTTATACTGCAGGTTCTGGAAGTTAAGATTGAAAATATCTTTTTCTTTTCCCTTTTAAAATTATTTATTTATTTTTTGGTGGGAAGCAAGCACAATTCAACATAGAAAACACACACAAACACGAAGAATGGAAGGACATAGCATGTTAACAGTGGTATATTTTTTAAGAAGGAAGGATGATTTTTATTTTCTTTATTTATATGTTAGCAGATGTGAGTGTGGGGGTATGATAATAACATATCTTCCCTCATTTTTTCCCCATTATTTCCATCCATTTTTCGTAGGTGTTTTCTTTCTTTCTTAAAATATATACCACTACAAATATATTTCTGAAAATATATATTACTACAAGTATATACCATTGGCTTCAGTCAGGAACATGTTACAGATCTCTTTTGGTCATACATGTACAAATT
Organism: Geosciurus inauris; assembly: GCA_004024805.1. Classification (NCBI taxonomy): domain Eukaryota; kingdom Metazoa; phylum Chordata; class Mammalia; order Rodentia; family Sciuridae; genus Geosciurus; species Geosciurus inauris. Next base: position 56,842 of record PVHX01000256.1, on the reverse strand, counting down.
CAGAATTAAAACAAAAAGTTCAGATCTCAGTATCTCAGTACACATAAGAATTTAGTAAATGATAACCAGGAGTGGTGGCACATTCTGGTAAACCCAGTAGACATGGGAACCTGAGGTAGGATCAAGTTCAAGGCCAGCCTGGGCAACTTAGTGAGGCCCTGTCTCAAAATATTAAAAATGAGCTATGGCACCCCAGAGCTCAATCCCAGTACTGCAAAAAAAAAAAAAAAAAAAAAAAAAAAGAATATAGTAATTGATGAAATAGACTTTTTTTTCCCTTTTCGTTCTTTCTTTCTTTTTGATACCAGAGATTGAACTCAGGGGTGCTTGACCACTGAGGCACATCCCCAGCCCTATTTTGTGTTTTATGTAGAGACAGGGTCTCACTGAGTTGTTTAGTGCCTTGCTGTTGCTGAGCCTGGCTTTGAGTTCACAATTCTCCTGTCTCAGCCTCCCAAAGTGCTGGGATTACAGGTGTGCACCACCGTGCCCAGCTTGAAATAGTCATTTTAAGTAAAGAAAGGATAACTTCTGTGTTAATGATAATATAATATAACATTAGCTGACACTGAATCTTTATCCTGTGCATTGTTCACAAGGTAAACAAAATACTATATCATCTTTTTCTTTTGTAATGTGTTTTGGTAATGCTTTTTTTCAAATTAGAAAATCTAATGTTTGTGGGAATAGATATACTCATATGCTAATAGGAGTGTAAATTGACACAGCCTGTCCATATTGCTAGGAATAGAAGCAACTCTAATAGCTATAGTAATGAAAGAATGTTATCAGCAGAGCTGGGCACGGTGGCTCAAGCCTGTAATCCCAGCACTTAGGGAAGCTGAGACAGGAGAATCGTGAGTTCAAAGCCAGCCTTAGCAACAGCAAGGTGCTAAGCAACTCAGTAAGACCCTGTCTCTATGTAACACACAAAATAGGACTGGGGATGTGGCTCAGTGGTTGAGTGCCCCTGAGTTTAATCTCCAGTACCAAAAAAAATAAAAGAATGTTATCAGCAACATTATTTTAAGAGCAGAAAATGGTAATAACCAAATACTTAACAATATGATACTGTAAATAATCATGATTTAGCCAATAAATGGAAAGCTGAGTATTGGTAAATCCCAAACAGAGGATGCAAAATAGTATATGCATTGGAGGGTTCTCTCTTGTAAAACACATTTGATTAGGTTCCTGGGGCTAGGTAACAAATTACCACAAACTGTATAACTTAACAGAGATGTATTCTTTCACAGTTCTGGAGAATAAAAATCTGAAATCAAGGTGTCCACAGATAGGGCTCTGCTTCCCTCAAATACTCTAGGATGAATCCTTCCTTGCATCTTCTAGCTTCTGGTGATTATTGACAATCCTTGGCATTCTTGGGTGCTGAGTCTCTGTGGCAGGGAATACACCCCATGTGTTGTGATAACTCAGTTCTGTAGGAATTAATGCATCCTGTTTGACACTACTATTAGAGGACTATTGGAATCTTGCACCTGATTTTGTCTAACTTTGCTCTGTCTACTTTTTATTCTTTTGATGTACTAAACTGTAATAGTATGTGTCATGACTTCTGAGTTCTGTGAGTCTTTCTAGCATTACGTGGCAGCACAATGACAATCTCTGCCTCCATCTTTCCCCTGTGTGGCTTGGTCCACATTTTCCTCTTCAGATATATAAGAAATGGGTCATTAGATTTAGGGCCCATCCTAATCCAGTATTACCTCATCTTAACTTGATTATATCTGCAAAGACCTTTTCCAGATAGTTATATTGACAGGTTCTGGGAGTTAGGACTTGAAAATATCTTTTTTGGGGGTGGGAGGGAGCACCATTCAATTTATACGTATACAACAAATGGAAGAATACACCAATGTTAACAGGGGTAGGTTTTTTAAAAGGAAGAGTAATTTTATTTTTTTCATCTGTATTGTACTAATTTTCGTATATTGAGTATGTATGGCTTTTATAATAGAAAAAAGACAACAGGTTTTGTTAGTGTAAAACAAAGGGAAGAGCAAAAGATTGTGAGAGTAGTGCTCTCCTTTTAACATCAGTCCCTGTGAGTAATTTATTACAAACTAGTTTCCTTAATTACTTGTCCTCTTAGAAAATAGCAAGCAGGTCCTGATTGGATGGGAAAATAATAGGAGGAAAGAGGCAGGAACTAGGAGAGAGGGGGATGCAGCACAGTTTTGGGAGACAACTTGAAGTGGATGCTACAGAGCCTGGAGTATGGACTATGAGGAGAAGGCAAGAGCAGAAACGGGCAAAAGGAAAAACAGACAAACTGGGAATGATTCTCAGAGTTTTACTTCAGTGGAATGATTTATTTTATCACTGACTATAAATATGGTTTAATGAAACTTGCCCTTTTTGTAATTCAGTTCAGAGGCAAATTTGAAAATTGAGATGGATACTAATAACTAGTTTTATAGTTTACAAATGTCTGTAACAGAAGTGACCAATTTCAGAAAATTCAGGATCCAATTAAGTTTGGATTCAGTGAAGACCTGTCACTGCCATTCCTAAGTGTACTCCACCTTGCAGGTTGAGCTTTCTGAATTGCAAGATTTAAAAATTTTGTTTTGCTTTGCTTCGAGTGATCCTGGTAGGATCCACTGCTTATATTGGCTTTCCAGCTGAGAATGTAATTATTTTACTAAAATAGAATTTGAGCCAGATGCAGTGGTGCACGGCTGTAATCCCAGCACTTTGGGAGGCTGAGATAGGAGAATCCCAAGTTCAAAGCCAGCCTCAGCGGTGGCGAGGCACTAAGCAACTCAGTGAAACCCTGTCTCTAAATAAAACACAAACTAGGGCTGAGGATGTGGCTCAGTGGTTGAGTACCTCTGAGTTCAATCCCCGGTACCAAAGAAAAAAAAAATAATGATAAAATAAAATAATGATAAAATAGAATGGGTTGAGGGCATTCTTGGGAACCAGTATTTCCAGGAAGAGTAGCTAGAGGGTTAGAAGTCTCTATTGACTCATTTAAACTTAATACTTATCCTGGGTGCATAAAAGCGTTAACATAGCTGATACTGCTATCCTTAGAGAGTCTTGCTTGGGAGATTGGTCTTTAGTGTATGGGAACTTGGATGGTAAGCATTTCCTTACACTGATATAAAACCATAAGGGTAGCTCATTGTGCCGTTGTGCATGCAATACGGTTTATGCTGAACTCTTGGTTCCCTCCTGGGAATCTGGAATTTTGGCATGTGCTAAGCCTATGTGATTAGCCCCAATAAAAACTTTGGGTGCTGGGGCTGGGGTTATGGTGCAGTGGTAGCGTGCTCGCCTAGCACGCGTGAGGCACTGGGTTCGATCCTCAGCACCACATAAAAATAAAATAAAGATATTCTGTCAACATACAACTAAAAAAATAAATATTAAAAAAAACCAAACAAAAAACTTTGGGTGCTGAGTCTCTATGGCAGGGAATACACCCCATGTGTTATGATAACTCAGTTCTGGAGAAATTAGTACATCCTTTTTGATGCTGCTGTTGGAGGACTATTAGAATCTTGCGCCTGATTTTGTCTGGACTTGGTGCTACTATTTATTCTTTTGCTATAATAAACTGTAATAGTGCATATCATGACTTCTTAGTTGTGTGAGTCTTTCTGGCTTTTCCATCTGTTTGGCATCGCTATCTTGAATTATGTGTTGGGAGTCTAGAGATGTCAACTTTCAGAAATTAAAAATTTGTAAGAGTGAAAAAAATTTTGGCCCCATTAAAATTCTTAAAATTATCTTGTCTTACAAGAGTCTTGTACATTACTTTTATTTTTACCTTATAGTCATTGAAAATATAGTTTATTTTATTTTCAGAGTTGGAAACTTCTTTCACTCAGAAGAAGATATCTAATCCTTCTTTATTACGAAATGAAAATGGTATTGATGCAGAGCCAGCTGAGGAGGCTGTTATTCCAAAACCACGAAAGAAGACAAAGTAATAGTTTATTTTTCCTTCCAGATCTTCTCCAGGGTTATTCAGATGTTTAATTCAGAGCTCCCAAAGGGTAGTTTCTTATTAGATCTTATTAAATATTTTTTTGGTATATCTCTAGCATAAGTAGTAGTATGAAATATCAGACCAACCTAATGTTAAATTTGCAAAGAGGTAACTGCTGAAAAAGGAAAAAAATATCAATATTGTACTTAAATAAAAACCTAAGGAGTCATCTCTAAGAAATAATAGAGAATATTTTAGATAAATTTTTAAAAATTAGATATTAAAAATTAAAGGTAATGAATTAGGCTATTTTAATTTATTTCCTTATGTTAATAGAATTTGAATTCTGATTATTTTAGCAATAAGTAAAACTATGTTTTGGCACGGAAGATTGTCTCAGGTAAAATAAAATGATATACTTTAAAGAAATATCCTGGAAGTTATGTAACTTATATTTGTATTTGAAAGTGACTCTACAAAAGTGATTGATTTATGTATAGAATCATGTAATTTTAAGTCTGGAAATACCTACATTTTCCAGATGAGAAAACTGAGGCCCAGAGAAATGTTGGGCAACTTGTTGCATATAATAATAGTATCAGATCCGTTCGAGTAAAAAACTGTTTAAGTCTTGGACTCTTTCCATTTTATTCATGGGTAGTTTCTTATGTGGATCTGTAAAACTTCAAGAATCCCTTTTTTAAACGTTCTCTCTGATTACAGGAAAACCCAGAGAGCACAGTTACAGTATGCCAATGAGCTAGGAATAGAAGATGAAGACATAATTACTGATGAGCAAAGAACTCCAGAACAACAGTCCAGATTCACTGCACCCACTGGAATTAGCCAGCCTGTAGGCAAAGTATTTGTGGAAAAAAGCCGTAAGTAGTTTCTTGTTTTGTAATAATATCTCCTTAAAAATTATGTAAGGCTATCCTTTGACCTTCTCATTATATTTCTGGCAATCTGAAAAAAAATGTGGACAATAATTTATATACTGAGTTTATCATCACACTTATTCAGGAGAATGAAAAACTAGACAACCTAAATGTAAAATGAGGGGAGTGATTTCAGAAAGCTGGGCTTTGTCTATATAATAAAATATATTGTACTATTAAATGTTTAGGGAGAATTTTTCATTTTATGAGAAGATTCTAATGAAAAATTGTCTCACACATACACACACAGTCTGATCTCAAATATAGAAAAATGCAAAGGACAAAAGACTCGAAGGAAATATACCAAAATCCTAGTTCATTCTGAGTTATGGGTAATTTTTTATATCTCCTCCATCCCTACCCACTTCTTCATATTTTGTTGTACTTGACCATTTTTTGTCAATTGGTAGTGGTTACGGTAGTAGGACAGGTAATAGTATAAATTCAAGGAAAAACAAAAGAGAAAATATGTGATGATACTACCATATTGAATAAGAAATACAACTTTGTAGCTATGCATATATATATGTATATATATTTTTAAAGAGTTCTGATGTCATATCACAGGTACTGGTTATAAGGGCTTGCCAAAGCAATTAGAAGAAAAAAGGGATATGAATAGGAAAAGAAGAACTCAAACTATCACTATTTGCTGATGATTCTGTATTTAGAAGATCCAAAAAAATTCCACCAAAAACATTCTAGAATTAATAAACAAATTCAGCAAAGTAGCAGGATATAAAATTAACACCCATAAATCAAATGCATTTCTATACATCAGTGATGAACCCACTGAAAGATAAATTAGGAAAATTAATTTCCTAATTCCTAATTAATTTTTAACTAATTCACAGTAGTCTCAAAAACAAAATTGGGGAATCAGTCTAACAAAAGAAGTGAAAGACCTCAACAATGAAAACTACAGAACACTAAAAAAAGAAATTGAAGAAGACGTTAGAAGATGGAAAGATCTCCCATGCTCTTGGAAAGGCAGAATTAACATTGTCAAAATGGCCATACTACCAAAAGTGTTATGTAGATTTAATGCAATTTCTATTAAAATCCCAATGGCATTCTTCATAGAAATAGAAAAAGCAATCATGAAATTCATTTGGAAAAATAAGAGACACAATGGCCAAAGCAATCCTTACCAAGACAAATGAAGCAGGAGGCATCACTATACCAGACCTTAAATTATACTACAGAACCCTAGTAACAAAAATGGCATGCCATTAGCACCAAAACAGGCAAGAAGACCAATGGTACAGAATAGAAGATAGAGACAAATCCACATAAATACAGTTATCTCAGACAAAGGTGCCAAAAACATACAATGGAGAAAAGAAGGCCTCTTCAACAAATGGTGCTGGGAAAACTGGAAATCCATATGTAGCAAAATGAAATTAAACCCCTATCTCTCACCCTGCACAAAAATCAACTCTAAATGGATCAAAGGATTAGACACTAGAACAGGCCCAAATCTCCACCACGTCAGTGTAGGAACCGACTTCCTTAACAAGACTTCCAAAGTGCAAGAAGTAAAAATAAGATTCAATAAGTGAGATGGAATCAAACTAAAAGCTTTTTCACAGCAAAGGAAACAATCAATAACGTGAAGAGATAGTCTACAGAATGGGAAAAAATCTTTACCACATGCACCTCAGATAGAGCATTAATCTCCAGCATATATGAAGAACTCAAAAAACTTAACACCTAAAAAACAAATAACCCAGTCAATAAATGGACAATGGAACTAAATAAGTACTTCCCAGAAAAGGAAATACAAATGGTCAATAAATATATGAAAAAATGTTCAACATCTCTAGCAATTAGAGAAATGCAAATCAAAACTATACTGACATTCCATCTCACTCTAGTCAGAATGGCAATTATCAAGAATACAAGCAACAATAAGTGTTGACAAGGGTGTGGGGGAAAAGGCACATTCATACATTGCTAATGGGACCGCAAATTGGTGCAACCACTCTGGAAAGCAGTATAAAGATTCCTCAGAAACTTGGAATGGAACCACCAATTGACCCAGTCATCCCACTCCTGGTTTATATCCAAAGAACTTAAAATAAGCATACTACAGTAATGCAGCCATATCAATGTTTGCAGCAGTTCAATTCACAATAGCTAAGCTATGGAACCAACCTAGATGCCCTTCAACAGATGAATGGATAAAGAGACTGTGGTATATATACACAATGGAATATTCTTCAGCCTTAAAGAAGGATGAAATTATGGCATTTGCTGGTAAATGGAGTAAATGGATGGAACTAGACAATATTATGCTAAGTGAAATAAGCCAATCCCAAAAAAACCAAAGGCTGAATATTTTCTCTAATATGTGGATGCTAATTCACAATAAGGGAGAGGGAGTAGAGGTATTTTGGACTAGACAGAGGGGAGTGAAGGGAGGGGAAGAGGCATGGGGGTAGGAATGATAGGAATCAGACATTATTACCCTATGTGCATGTATGATTACATGACCTGTGTAACTCTACATCATGTACAACCAGACAAATGAGAAGTTATACTCCATTTATGTATGATGTGTCAAAATGCATTCTGCTGTCAGGTATAACTAATTAGAACAACAACAACAAAAAGACTGGGCTTGCACTTTATTTTAACTTTGGTTGCTATAACTACAGACATTTATTTCTCACAGTTCTGGAAACTGGGAAGTCTAAGACAGATACTGGTAGATTCTGTTTTTGGTAATGGCTCTTTCCTGGCTTGCAGATGGCCACCTTCTTATTGTGTCTTTTTATATGGCAGAGAGAGCTCTGACATATCTTCCTCTACTTAAAAGGACACTAATCCCAACATGGGACCCACCCTTTTGACCTCATGTAAACCTAATTACCTCTCATGGCACCTCCTCCAAATACCATCACACTAGGGGTTAGGGCTCTAGTCTATTAATTTTGGGGGACACATTCATTCTGTATTAGAGTTTAAGAAATCCTACCCAAAGTGTGATCATGACCATATCCTACTCCCATAGATATGCTCTGGATATGCTGGTTAAAGAACTCCTCTGAAACATAAAGGCTAGTCCTTAAGATTTGCAATTTAGATTTTGTATAAATTGTTTTAGAATTCTGATTCCATAAGATCCTGGCTAAGGGATCTTAGTTCTTGGCCAATGAGAAAACTATGGTCTGAAGAGGCTGACAATTTATCTAGCATCTTGCAGTTGGTAGTGTAGAACTGGGACTTGCACATGAGTTTCATGACTTCTAGTCAAGTTCCTTTACTGGTGTACCATGTTGTCATTTAATCTACTTCAGGCTCAATTCTTATTTTTATTTTTGCTTCTTTTGGCGTAGAGACTTCCTTTCTTGAGTAATTGACCATAAAATCCATCAGTGATTTTCTTGTCTGTCCAGAAAATGTTTTTTCTTAAGGAAAATTAATTGCTCTTTCATTTACTAAAATACCTGAGAGCTGGATTTGGTGAGGGGTATGGGAAATGGAACCTTGCCTGCTTTCTGAGGTCCATTTGTGGTTTACTATGTATAGGAGAAAGAACCTTTTGGTCAGTAGTAAAGAGAAAGCCTTGCTCACAAAGTGTTGTGGTGCACTTGTACTGATGCTTTTCATAGGAATCTTAAGAGAAGTTTATGAAACAATTCATTTCTTTTTGTTATTACAGAAAGCCATGCTATACATGTTGGTGTCTTTTCCTAAGATATTAACTGGTTTTCAAACATTGACTTAACCTTGATAGTATAGGCATTCAACTTTAATACTTAAGTCTCTAAATTTGAATTTTATAGACTATGTCATATTAAGGTTTTTAGACTTTGAGTTGAAAGTTTATCATTTTATTAAATATAATTGACTCCTAAAATTGTTAATTTAACATCAGTTTATTGAGAAGAAAGTGTATTGGCATTGCTTATCTTTTAAAAAGATGAAAAAATTATATAAATAACCAAAAAAAAAAAAAAAAAAAAAGAGAGAGGAAAAGGTACTGAGCCAAAGAAATTTTTAGACAGAAAAACAGCAACATTTCAGCCTTAGGATGAAGCTTCTTAAGTGTGGAATGATAGGTTCTCTCTTGCTAGTTTTTAGTAATTATGTTATGTGTGCTTAGGGAGATTCCAGGCTGCTGATCGTTCAGAATTGATCAAGACCACAGAAAACATAGATGTGTCGATGGACATGAAGCCTTTCTGGACCACCAGAGATGTGGCACTTTCAGTGCACCGAGCTTTCAGGTGGCTGCTTTTGTTGAACTTAAGATAAATATTAACTGGTTTTCATAATTTAAAATGAAAGAAAAGTCTTAGCTGTTCAATTCTGTTAATGTAATTGACAACTTAAAATGGGGTATAGAAATATTTTTTAAGCCTTCCATTGAAGTTAAACTGTCTGCCCATTGTAACGAAAAAGAAAAGGCTTGGGGCTGGAGATATAGCTGGGTGGTATAGCACTTGCCTAGAGTGCATGAGGCCCTGGCTTCAAGTACAAGCACTATGGGCAGGTGTGTGCACACACACACATACACACACACAGGCTAGTTCTTACTTTTTATAACATACTGAAATTTATTTTATGTGAAAAACTTTTAAAAAATGTCAGCCTTTTACTTTAGTAGTTTGTGTATAATAGTTAACCCTTTTTCATGCAGGATGATTGGTCTGTTTTCTCATGGCTTATTGGCTGGCTGTGCTGTGTGGAATATTGTTGTAATATATGTTCTAGCTGGAGATCAGCTGTCTAACCTCTCCAACCTTTTGCAACAATATAAGACCTTAGCATATCCATTCCAGAGTCTTCTCTACTTGCTTTTGGCTCTAAGTACAATTTCAGCTTTTGATAGGTAAGACTGTTGTGACCACATATCCCTCTAACATTTCTTCAGGAGAAAATGTTGAATGAAATGTATATCAATTTTTAAAATAGAATTATAGAATATTAATATTCCTTTACCATTTTTAAGCCAGTCTTTGGATCAGAGTGACCTTATTTTAACCTTACTATATCTGTAGAGACCCTATTTCCAAATAAGGTCATGTTTATAGTACCAGAAGTTAGGAGTTCACCATTTTTGGAGGGAATGCAATTTAACCCATTAAATGCACACACCCCTCTCTTTGTAGCCTAATGATATGGGTAATAGAAAAAGGTAGAAGCTAATGAATTTTACAGATCAAGTATAATTTGTTTCTTCAGTATGTCTAAACTGCAGAGTAATGTGGCCTAAACTAGTCTTTTAATTAGTATTTTGTGTGGCCTTTGTAAATAAGATTTCTTTTGTATGAAGTACAAACTATAGATATGTAAAGCCTAGTAATTGTCAATATATGTGGTATTAGAATAAAAAAGAAAAAAACTATAGAAAAGTAAATTTTGTTAAGAAGTTTACAATTGCACTGTGATGAGAAGCTTTTGTATTTTCTAGAATTGACTTCGCTAAGACATCAGTAGCAATCCGAAATTTTTTTGCCCTGGATCCAACAGCTTTAGCATCTTTCTGTGAGTAGTAGTTTAATTTTATAACTATGTAATACTTGAATTATATTGTAATTTTGACCCAGGACAAATATAATCTTATTTTTAAAAAAGTTTTATATTATTACTTATAAACCACTACTTATAGATGTTTAGTGAATTTGTAATTAAAAACATGGTAGATGTAATTTTGATGTTATTTTTCATTGATGGTTCATCTAAATAGCTTTTAAAAGTTTAATTTACATGAGACCTGGGTTCAATCCCTAACACAAAAAATAAACAAATAAATAAAAGTTTAACTTGTATTCTATAGGGTTTAATTTTTAGCTTTTGTATTTTTTAAACAGGATCAACCTTTTGGTAACAAGTGCCATTTGGTATCTTTCTGGTAATTTAGAATACATTTTGTTCTAAATTATGAGAATATTAATAAAGCTAATTTTGGAACCTTGAGCAAGTTATTTAATTTCTTAAAAGATCTTCTAGGTACTTGTTAGTTTTAATGATAAAATAGCATCTAAAAGACCCTATCTGTGTTCTTGAAAAATAATATAAGGCTATCTATTGAAATTGATCAAGTGAATTTCTTTGATACCATCATTTGCCAAAGTATACATTATTTTTGACATTAAAGAAATATATAGATTCAAAATAAACTGGGTTGTTAAAAATTATTAGCAATGTCATTTGTCTTTTTCACAGTGTACTTTACTGCTCTTACACTATCTCTGAGTCAGCAAATGACAAGTGACAGAATCCACCTTTATACGCCTTCTTCTGTTAATGGTAGCCTCTGGTAAGAATTTACAGTAACCTTAGCAATTGTTTATGGTAATAAAAGCAATAGTGGAAATAATGGAATTTTTCCTTCCATTCTTTTCCTTCTTCCATTTTTTTTTTAAAAATTTTTTTTAGTTGTTGATGGACACAGTGTCTTTATTTTATTGCTTTGTATGTGGTGCTGAGGATCGAACCCAGGGCCTCACACATGCAAGGCAAGCGCTCTACCGCTGAGCTACAATCCCAGCCCTTCTTCCATTCTTTTTTTAGTACCAAGGATTGAACCCAGGGCTGCTTGACTGCTGAGTCAAATCCTCAGCCCTTTTTTGTATTTTATTTAGAGACTGGGTCTAGTTGAGTTGCATTAGGGCCTCGCTGAGTTGCTGAGGCTGGCTTTGAATTTGCGATTCTTCTTTCTCAACCTCCCAAGCCACTGGGATGACAGGTGTGTGGCACTGTGCCCTTCCATTCTTTTTCATGTTTTCATTTATAAATAATATGAAGACCCTGTTTTGATTTCCAAAAATAAGGAAAGGAAATCCTCATTGCTTTGGTTAATTGATAGCTATTGTCATAAATATGTGCATTTTAAGTGAAATGTCTTTTTTTCAAAAAAGTACATTTAGATCTTTAAAATAAGTCATCATGACGGACTGGAAGAGGGTGGCTGGAATAGATTCGGAAAACCAAGCACGCTCGAAAGAGTAGGGAGAGCCAACATTTGCAGATCAGTGGCCAAACAGAGCTGACAAGACAACTGAGATTTGAGTTTAGACTCAGAGGGTCAGTCCTTTTTTTTGAGAGAGTGACTTGAGGAATGGGAAAGATACTTAAGTGAAGAAAAAGACCATGATAGTTGGAAGGGAAACTTTTAGGAAACATTTTGGGAACACTGACTTTCCATTTTTATTAATGTCAGGAGTAGATCTATTTACTGTTTGAATAACTGTTTGATCTTGATCTTTGTTCTTCTGATGTATATGGTGTATTTTTTTTTTTTTTTTTTTTGGTACTGGGGATTGGACTCAGGGGTACTCGACTACTGAGCCACATCCCCAGCCCTATTTTGTGTTTTATGTAGAGACAGGGTCTCACTGACTTGTTTAGTGCATCACCATTGCTGAGGCTGGCTTTGAACCCACAATTCTCCTGTCTCAGCCTCCCAAAGTGCTGAGATTACAGACGTGTGCTACCACGCCCGGCTTGGTGTATTTTATAGGGAAGTTATATTTTATTTCATGCTTTGTTATTTCACTAGAAGAAGACTCTTTCTTTTTCTTTTTTTCCAAATTCATGAGATAACTGCATTTGGGTATATAAACCAAAATAAAGATGTTTCTAATGAGTATTTCTATATTTTCAGGGCATCAGGAATTGAGAAACAGATTCTTCAGCCATGGATTGTGGTGAATCTGGTGGTGGCTCTTCTTGTTGGATTATCTTGGCTTTTTTTGTCTTATAGGCCAGGCATGGATCTTAGTGAAGGTATTCAAGAGAAAATGATGCAAAATATCCTGAAATCTTCTCTAATTATTTTATAAATCTTACAATATTATAATACAAAGATATATTCAAAATAAAATGGTACAAAAAGAGTAAAAATAAAGTGGTCTAACAGAGTGACAGGAGAACCAGGGAGAAGGACCTAGAGAGCTGAAAGTTGGAAGTTAATGAGGGACATCTGTGTACATTTTGCATAGTCAAGAGGTGTTTCTCCTCTTGGAATTGTCAAGTAATTTATAGAAATTCTTTGTTCTTCACTATTCTTAGTCTCTTTCTGATGAAAGTATTTCTAAACTTAAAATGAATTGTGCTTTATCCATGTAGTCTCTGTCAGACACATATTCAAATAAATTATTCTTACTACTTCCTCTACTTGACAAGAATGCTTTTTTAAAAGTATATTTATTTATTTAATGTGGTAAGTTAGAGATGACTATAAAGACTGCTACTCTTCTCATTGAAAGATGCAGTGTAATTACATTTTCCTCAAAACTAGGCTTGCCTTGTGACCTCTTTGTCTAACAGGAGCAGAAGTGATGTTTGGGAAAGTGGGACACAGTCATAACGTAGCTCACAGACTCTACTCAGACTTTTTGGAACACTTGCTTGTGGATATTTCCTGTTTTTAAAAAATGTGTTCTCTTTAGATATACATGACAATAGGGTGTATTTTGACATATTATACATATATGGAGCATAACTTATTCTAATTTAGATCCCATTATTGGGCTGGGGTTGTGGCCCAGTGGCAGAGTGCTTGCTTAGCACGCTGAGGCCCTGGGTTCGATCCTCAGCACCGCATATAAATAAATAAAATAAAGGTCCATCGACAACTAAAATAAATAAATAAATAAAAAAGATCCCATTATTGTGGTTGTACCTGTTGTGGAGTTTCACTGGTGGTATATTCATATATGAATATAGGAAAGTTATGTCTGATTCACTCTACTGTCTTTCCTATTCCCATCTTCCCCTCCCTTCCCTTCATTCTCCTTTGTCTAATCCACTGAACTTCTATTTTTCCCTCCTCTCACTCTTGTGTGTGTTAGCATCTGCATATCAGAGAGAACATTTGACCTTTGGTTTTTGGGGATTGGTTTATTTCACTGAGCATGATAGTCTCCAGATCCATCTATTTATGAGCAAAAGTCATAAAGTGATTACTTTTTATGGCTGAGTAATATTCCATTGTGTATATGTACCACATTTTTAAAGAAACTTTTAAAAAATATTGTTTTAAGTTGTTGATGGACCATTATTTTGTTTATTTATTTATATGTGGTACTGACTATTGAACCCAGTGCCTCACACATGCTAGGCAAGCACTCTACCACTGAGCCACAACCCCAGCCCTTTTTTTGTATCCATTCATCTGTTGAAGGGCACCTAGGTTGGTTCCATAGCTTAGCTATTATGAATTGAGCTTCTATAAACATTAATGTGGCTGCATTACTGTACTATGCTGATTTTAAGTCCTTTGGCGATACACCGAGAAGTGAGATAACTGGGTCAAATGGTGGTTCCATTCCAGGTTTTCTGAGGAATCTCCATACTGCTTTCCAGAGTGGTTGCACCAATTTGCAGTCCCACTAGCAATGTATGAGTGTACCTTTTCCCTCACATCCTCACCAACATTTATTGTTACTTATATTCTTGATAATTGCCATTCTGACTGGAGTGAAAAGAACCTCAGTGTAGTTTTAATTTGCATTTCTCTAATGGCTAGAGATGTTGAACATTTTTTCATATAGTTGTTGACCATTTGTATTTCTTTTCTGTGAAGTACCTATTTAGTTCCATTGCCCATTTATTGATTGGGTTATTGTTTTTTAGGTGTTAAGTTTTTTGAGTTCTTTATATATCCTGGAGATTAGTGCTCCATTTGAGGTGTGTGTGGTAAAGATATTCTCCCATTCTGTAGGCTCTCTCTTCACATTCTTGATTGTTTCATTTGCTGTTGGCACAAATTCTTAACCCTTCATGGTATAACATAGTATTTAGTTATCTTGCCTTTAACATGCCCAGTGCCCGGTGAGATTTACTAATCTCTATAGCCAGGCCCTTTTTGAACACCTGAAAAGAAGAGTGCTTGCAGACTGCTAGCCCAGCAGCATTGCATTAGGACCTGCTTAGTATTACACATTGCACTTTCTTGACAGGTGTTTCACATTTCTACCCTTGACTCTTCCTTATGGATATTTTCTGGACTTTGGTTATTATTTTATTTTTTATTTGATTGATTAATACAACTTACTTGTCCCAGAAGTGTGAGAATGGAGAATCTTCCCATCATTTCTACTTATAAAAACCAAGACAAAGAATGTTATCTTCTTATATATTTTCATTCATGATTGTACCTTTTTGTGTTGCAATTCTCATGTTGCTCCAGTAAATAATATCCTATTGCTTCATTTATTTTGATGTACTTAAAATATTTTTTAAAGTCTTCTTAGATTTTATGTATTTTGTTGTTTTTCTGTCAGAACTGTTTTGATTATTCAAAGAATTTTTCATCTAGTTACTTACATCAAAGGAATCTATTTTACTAGATTCTTAAAGTTTTCTTTTAAAATATTTCTTGGCATCTTAATGAATTACATTATCTGTGCTAATAGTTTCATTATAAAAAATGTCAACTGATACCATTCTGTGCTGTAATTGGGACTAAAGATGCATCTGTCTGGCTTGTGCAATATTCAGTTTAAATAATAAAGTATGTGTTATACAGTAAATATTTCTAGAAACCTCTTTTAGGGCCATGTGAGCCACATAACATTTTGTTTCCATATGGATAAAAAATATAGAATGTGGACAATACCTAGCTTATTGGATTGTTTTGGTGATGGAGTGGGATAACACATTTAACATACTCTACTAAACACCTAATATTAGTTCCAAGTCCTTCTTCCATATCTGTTCCTTACATTTTAGATTATATATATGATCACTATAAAGTTAGACTTTTTATCTGCACAATGATTTTTGTGAATTAAATTTCCTGTTAAGACAATATATTGTCTCCATTATATAATATATTTTCATTTCAGGTTTTATGATAAATTTAAAACTTGAACATTTAAAAATGTAAAATGTGTACATTTATTATTAGCTCACTTTTAAAATCAGATTTCACCATCAAGAATTCTTACTTGTATTTGAGGGTTTATATGACTGTGATTATGCCAATATTTTAAGAAACTGTTTATAACTAAGCTATACAAATCTTTGTGAGATACTGGGAAACCACTTTTAAGTATGATTTCTTCATTTTCTTTTCCAGAGTTAATGTTCTTCTCTGATGTGGATGAATATCCTGATACAGAAATCAAAGCCTCTTCATAATACCAGCTCACGTTCAGAGGAATAATGACCCAGTATTTTTTCCATTTTTGTTTTTAAATGTATTTTTATAAGATATGTATATGTGTATTTTAGTTGTTTTTTTGTTATCTAATACTGGAAATTTTCTCAAAATTATGGAAAATGTTAAAATTGTACCTCAATTTATACTTAAACATTAATTTCTATAGTATTATTATCTTAATGACAAAGGAGATAATGAGCTAGAAACCAGCAGGTAAAAGTGTTTATTTTATATTCTTTCAAATTAGTTATTTTCATAATCATTATCTTAAAAAGCACTAATTCTGTAAAACCCATGACTTTGGTGTTAAATTAAGGGAATAGACTAAAAGGGGAAAAAAGGCCTTCATTATTTATTTTTGGCATCTCCTTATCGGACAAATTGAAATATGAAATTTGTCTTCTCTGAATTTTGCTTAGTGGTTGTGTGTCATGAAATAATTATAATACGATGTAATTTAGCCTGAAGGATGCCTTACTTATGGCTAATAAAATGGAAGTATATCTTTTTGTTTGAAAAATTTTATAACCTAAAATGTTAATTTCCCTTTGAAATTTGTACCAGTGGTTTCCATATCTGGTTAGGGAGCTTTAAAAAACACATAGCAAAAGAGAAGCTGAGCCAGACAGGCGCTCAGGAGGCCTGAGCTTGTTGGGCTGACACTTCTGATTGACCTCTGCAGTATTCTTTCTTGTTTCTTGTTTTGAGTAACAAGAAATATGAATAGAAATACACCATCCCTATTCTCAAACTCTTTGTCAGAGATCTTTGGCTTTCTAGGAAATCCTACTCCTGAGGTAGATCCTGCACTGAAAAATGTGTCTTCAAAGCTGTATCTAGTAGTTTCTTACCTGGCGTTTGTGAGACTCAGCAGCTCAAGACAATGACAAAATTTGCTGGAAGAAGAGGTGGCTTAAAGGCTGTTGAGCATATCCATAAAACTATTGTGCCTGCCCTGATTAGCAAGCAGTAAATGTTGTGGAATAGAAGAGGATTGACAAATCGATAACGGAGACAGATGGCCCTGAGAAGTGGTCTGTATCTGATGCCAGCACCATATAGAAATATCTTTTGCTGTTGGTAAGGCTGGAGCTGCTAAACAACTGTTCCCCCTGCTGTCACAAAACTGTGAATCCTGGCTATTCTGAAGTCATCCTGCCAGTTCCAGCTTTCCCTGCAGTCTGCCATGCTGTTCAGACTCTCATGCTGAACAAGGTGGGCAGTGTAGGAGTTCTTGAGCCTCCCCATCAGCAAACTTCAGGGAAGCCATGCTCATTATTGCTGAGGCTTACTATACTTGAACTGTGTGTCATCAAGGAGAAATTATGGGAGCTCTGCTACTGATGTGGGGGATTGTGGTAGGTTGAACAGTGGCCCCTGAAGATGTCTATATCCTAATCCCTGGAATCTGTGAATATATTACCTTATACAGCAAAAGATTTTGTAGATGTGATTAAGGTAATCTTGAAATGGGAGAGTATTCTGTATTATCCAGGTGACCCAGTTTAATTTTATGAATCTTAAAAGCAGAGAATCTTTCATATCTTGGTCAAAGAGAGAGACATGTTAGAGAGTTGTGATGTTGCTGATTTTAAGATGCAGGAGGGATCTGTGAGCCAAGGAATGTGAGTGACCTCAAAGAAGTAAAGAAAAACCTTTGGCTAACAGTCAGCAAGGAAACAGAGATCTTGGTCCCAAACCTGCAAGAAACTGAATTCTGCCGACATCCTAGATGAACAAAGAAACATCTTTTCTTAGAGCCTCCAGAAATGAATGCAGCTCTGTGGATACTTTGATTTTGGTCCAATGATAACCCACATCAGACTTGATACACAGAGCTATAAAAGAGCAAATGTGTTCTCTGAGCTGCTAAATTTGCTCCTAATGCCCTAGACCATAAAGAAGCCTATGCCTTGACTTCGTCACAGTGAGATTATTCCCTACCTCCTGGGGCATTCATTTGCAATAAACTTCTTTCCTGCTTCCCAATCATCAGTCAAGGGAATCTTTCAGACACTTAGGTTTTCCCTGATGAAGGATTTGTACAAGTGCACCAGTAGCTCCAGGATTTTGTACCTACCTAGGATCATAGGCTTCTCTATTGTCTAGAACATTAGGAGCAAATTTAGTACCATACACACACACACACACACACACACACACACACACACACACACATACATATATATATATATATATATATATATATATAGTGAGATATATATATATATATGTATATAGTGAGATCCTTTGTATACTTTGTCAGTGTCTCCCAATAACACTTTGTGAAACTATAGTATTAATGTTACAGCCAGGATGTTGAAAGAGATCACCTACCCATCATATTTACATTTCCCCAGTTTTACTAGTACTTGTTGGATGTGTTTTAAGTTCTATACAGTTGTATCTTTTGTGTAAATCTGTGTATGGGCTACCACAGCCAAAATACCCAACAATTCCAAGAATTCCGTCATCTTGTTATTTTTAACCATGCCCATCTTACTTAAGCACTGTGCTCCCTGTACCCCTGACTCTAACCCCTGGCAACCATAAATCTGTCTTCTGTTTTGAAAATTTTGTCCTTTCATTAAGGTTGTAAATTTAATTACACAGTATATTATCTTTTGGGATTGACTTTTTTTCCCCTGCCCTGCATAATTCCTTGTCAATTTCATCCCAGTTGTATCAATAGTTTATTGCTGAATATTATTACAAGGTATTTTGTACTGCACTATTTACCTGTTGTAGGACATCTAAGCTGATTCTGGTTTTGGCTATTACAAATAAAACTTAAAAGCGTTTGTGTATAGATTTTTGTGTGAATATTAGTTTTCATTTCTCTGGGATAAATACCTAGGAGTACAATTGATGGGTTGTATGGTAGTTGCATGTGTAGGTTTTTAAAAGTTTTCTAGAGTGGCTGTGTGTATGCTCCACATTCCCACACACACAAAAATTTTTAACAGTCCAAGCCAGTTTTGTTTTAGAGTGTCTCACATTTTGGACTGTCTGACTTTTCCCCTAATAGCATCATTTAGTTTTTGTTTTTCAATCTGAATTTTCTGTAGACTGGAGCTTAAGTCTAGAAGTTTGTTTTCATTTAGTTAGATATTTTTTTCTTCTTTTTTTAAAAAGATTACTTCATCTATGCTACCATAAACTTTATGTTGCAGAACATGAATCTTAAGGAAGTTAGAGTGAGCTGGTAGACAATAATTCTCATTGGCAGAGTGATTAGACACCATGTGGATAGACCCAAACTAGCAACAAATATGTATTAAGGGCCTTGGGTTATTGTGTCATGTACCCGGAAAAGTAAAAGGTGTGGATCAGGTTCTTGCCCTCAAAGCCCTGTATCTTTTGAGATTAATAGGATGAACTAATAGGAGTATACCAAGTAGTAGGTTGGAGACAGCAGTTTATTCTGCTTTTGGGGTATGTGTATGGGGTTATAAAGACAACTAAATACTGTTAAGCTGTTCCTTGAATAAATAAGTAGATTCCAAATAAAGAGCAATAAAAATTAATTCTGAGGTAGGAAAGTGCATGTTGGAGGCTGTTTTCTTCTGTATTAAGAAATTTAAGTTTTGTGGCCAATAATGAAGTTCTGGAAGTTTCGGGGTTTGCTTTGTGTTTAATGGCAAAACTGTATTACTACTTGGTTAGTGGAAGGAATGGACTGCAGCAGACTAGGAGTAAACCATTACAATAGTCTTGAATGTGAGGGTCCCAAACTAGGGTCTTTAAAAAGAAAAAGTTGGGTTCAGACATTAGGATTCAAATTTTTTAAAAATGTCAGAATTTTCATGGATGTTTGAATGTGACATTATTATTGTGATGGCAAAACCAGGCTTGGTTGTGCCTGGTTTTGAAATGAAATTATAAATATGGTAAGATACCAATGCCTGGGGACGGGATCAGTTACCCTCCTCTCTCAGCCTTTCTCCAGGAAGCCTGAGTGACCGGGTCCCTACCTTTTGGATTGTAGATAACTTCCCCTGGGAGTCTGACTACTTTAAAGTGTAAACCACGTGTAGAGGCTCAGGGCCCAAGCCTAGAGACTTATCAAAGGCCTACTGGTCTTCCCCTTATCACACTCTGCTTCCGTAAACACGCTTCCCGCTAGAAAGCCCATGCACAATCGTGGACTAGATAATTTATGACACTAGATAGCCTATAAATGTTGTGAGAAACTGTGAATGGGAACTCAGAATTTGGAGTTTTGTTTCCCTCTGGGCCCACTGGTATAAAGTTTGGAAATCTCCTCCGAGTGCTGCTGGCTACTTCTGGACAGTCTGTTTCCCAAAACACTATAAGTGGGTTTGGAACATCCTAGAGGTACAGAGGGAAGAAGAATATACAAAGTGTTAACGTGTCTTTTGTAACAGGTAAAGATATCTGAGCAGACTGTTGGAGATAAAATGGAACACAGAGGACAGTATAGAGGAAGTGATATTTTAAATCTAGAAAGGAAAGGTTCAGGGAATAGAGGGTTCACGAAGGCTTGCTTTTAGGGGCAGACAAGACCTAACTACATGTTTGATTACATTGATTATGTTTTGATTAATCTGGGTTGGATTATGGCGCTGAGCAGCCTTGCTGCCCACAGCATGCTCTGATTTCCTCCTACAGACAGAAACGGGCTGGCCAGTGCTTGCAGTGTCTGAGCTCCCTAAACTTGCCCACCACCAAAGCCCCGGCCCTAGCAGGGCCCAGGCAAGAACTAGCAGGGCCCGCGTGGCTGCACGTGCCAGAAGCAAAGCGCTGAAAGGCTGTGAGAGCGCGCGCTTACTTGCGCTTGCGTAGTAGTGAGCTGTCGGTTAGGCACAGGCAGGCCCCTGCGGAGCATGGCGGAATGGCGCAGCCACAAGACACCTCGAAGTTTTCCGCCTCACTCCCTGCTGATAACCACAGCAGGATGCATAAACTTTCCAACACAGCTAATAACCGCAGCGGGCGGGTCCATTCCCTGTTCACAGACCCAGCACTTAAGAAGAGTAACCTGGCCATCCCGGATGTCCTGCACTTGAGGACGTCGGATACGAAAGGGTCGGAGATGAGAACATCAGATACTTCTTCCTTTCGTAATGCCCAGGAAGCTGACAAGTTGACCATTACCCAGGACAAGGACAAGGAGAAGGAGACCACTGGGCATCGGCTGCTGAACGTGAGTGAGGGCCTGGCCTGTGACTAACGGTGGGGTCTAGCCGAGTGTGTCCAGTGCTGAGTACCTGGGGTCAGTGCACACAGACTTGGGGACACCTGCCCTCAATTGGAAGGCGGTCATATCTGAGGAAGTTTACTTGTGGGACCTTGACGATTTTTGAACTTCTCAGAGCCTCATTTTGTTAATAGTTAAATGAAGACAATAATTACTACCTACCTTACTTAAGGACAGCTAAAGGGGATAATGATATATAACATGACTAGCACAGTGAAAAGAACAAAGAATCAATAAACGTTAGCTACTGTTATCATCATCATCATTGGGATTTCATTTATATGGTTACAGGGCTAAACTCAGGAAACTTAAGCTGCATTTGTTTTCATTCCCGAGATTCTTGCATAGTGAATTTGCAGAATGAACATCTGTCATGTCTGTGGAGTAAATTATTGGCCTCCTGGAACTCTTGGAGTTTTACCAGTGTATACAGTGGTACCATTAGAACCTGCGGATCTCAATGGCGAAGGAGAATCAAATTGAAATTCCCTTTGTAAGAGTTCTTAGAAAAATTATTAGGAGATTTTATATCCTCGTTGGGCCGAAGTCATTAAGTTCTAGTATTTATCAGGAAATAAATGGCATGCAAAAGATGAAGTCCTTGTCAATGAAGTTAAGGATTTGAATTATTTGATCTTTTAGATAGCCTTCTAATTCCAAAAATTTAAAATGCTATTGAAGCGTTGTTATGATAAATTGAGAACATATTAGGAGTAAGCTATAAGGAAAATCACTAGGGAAAAATCATAAATGTCATGTAAGGGAGATGTGCTTAGTAATCTAGCCCATGGGATGTTATTAGTTGTGTGTCATTTTAAGGAATTTGGACTTTTTACTATAAATGATTTCCAATATATTTTTGAAAATATATTTTCCAATTTTTTAAATGGAAATAATGAAATTCCCCCACATAAAAGTAATTGGCTTTTTATTATTCACTGATTGGGAAAATATGTAATCACAAAAAGCTACCAAATAGGCAGAGTGTTATTAAAGGAGTTTGCTCCAGATCAGTGTTTGTTTTGTTCTTGGATTATCTGTATTCTAGGCTTCTGAGGCATTTGTTGAAATGTACATTTCTGAACCTCCACCATAGACCTCCTGAATCAAAAGGGTGGGTTCACAGTAATATGCTCAAGTTTAAACCTATTGAGGTATTTCTTAGATTCATGTTTGAGAATCACTGTAGAGGGAAAAGATAGACATTGATGTTGGGATTGTACATTGAGGGTCTAGGATGGAGAAGGAAGCAAGTACGGCCAGAGGAATTGGATGAACTGGATGAAAAAAGGAGGGATAAAAGAGAAGTCTCAAATCTCAAAGAGATTTTTAAAAAAGGTTTATTAATCTGGGCGCAGTGGTGCATGCCTGTAAACCCAGCGACTCAGGAGGCTGAGGTAGAAGGATTACAAGTTTGAGGCCAGCCTCAGCAACTTAGTGAGAACCTATCTCAAAATAAAAAATAAAAAGGGCTTACCTCAGTGGTAAAGCGCCCCTGGTTCAATCCCTGGTACCAAACAAACAAATAAAAAAAATTGTTAAATGTAGGTTACCAAGAGAATTAGAAGGATCCACTAGAGATTGTGCTTAAACTGAGAGATATTGTGGTTTGTAACTTAAGTAAAAATGTGGATAACCTACCTCACACTTTATTATCAGTTTTTTGAACCTCCTTAATTCCTTTCAGTAACTCATTCTTCATATTGGAACTTATTTTCACTCTGGTGGTTTCATCTGCTAAATCCTATAACTTAGTATTCTGTTTCCTGAACTATAATTACTTTACTTTTATTGCATTCGTTACTTGAAATGTATGCCAAGTTTGCTGCTAGCCATGAAGGATACAATGGTGAACAAACCAGGCAAAGCACTTTTCCTTAGGAAGCTAATATTCAAACTGGACAGTTATAGGTTATGCTGTGATAAATCAAGAACAGCTGTGGTAGAGGGACAGCTAGTACTTTGGTTTGGATAGGGGATCCAGAGAAGGCCTCTTTGAGGAGGTGGCTTGTAAGTGAAAACCTGAAGAATGAGAGGAGGTGAGCTGTTTAAAGAGTTGGGGGGAGAACATTAAGGTGGGAACAATAAAGTTTGGAATGTTCTAGGAATACAATGTATGAGAGGGGGAATGACTTGAGATGAGATTATAACATATATTTTGTATGTTAAAGTATTTTTGAAATATTTTGTTTGTGAATTGTTGGTTTGGGAGTCATTTTTTTTTCCTATCAGATTTCATTCTTCCCCTTTTCAATTTTCCAAAAGTTCTGTCTTTATTATGGATATTTGAACTCATGTCTGATAAACATCACAAATATTTTTCTAAAATTCAACAGTTGTCTTTTGACTGTGATACTTTTTACTACACAATTCTTAGTTTTGTTGATTCTTAGAATTTCTTTTCTGTTCTCTAGCTTGTTTCTGCTCTGGATTTATTATTTCTTTCCTTCTAACTTTAAGTTTACCTTCTTGTTTTTTACTTAGTTCATTTAGGTATAAAGTTAGCTTGTTTATTTGAGATATTTCTTTTTTGATTAGGCATTTATTATTATAAACTTCCATCTTGGAGATGCTTTTGCTGCATTCCATAACTTTTGGTATTTCATATTTCTATTTTTCTCAACATATTTTTGTTTCCCTTTTGATCTATCATACATTGGTTGTTCAGAAACACGTTGTTTAATTTCCACACATTTATGAATTTTCCAGATTTCCTCCTGAATTTATTTCTAATTTCATACCACTAGAATCAGAAAAAATACTTGATATAATTTCATTCTTCATAAGTTTATTGAAACTTGCTTTTGGCCTAACATATGATCTATGCTGTAGAATGTTCTATGTGACCTTGAGGAGAATGTGTATTCTGCTGCTGTTGGATGGAATGTTCTGTATATATTTGTTAGATCCATTAGGTCTAAAGTATAGTTCAAGTCCAATGTCTTCTTATTGATTTTAATTAAAAGTAGGGCATTGAAGTCTTATACTATTGTTGTGTTACTATCTCTTTCTCCTTTCAGTTATATTAATATTTGCTTTCTATATTTATGTGGCCCAACATTGGGTATGTATATAGTTATAGTCATTATATCCTTTCGAAGAATAGAATCTTTCATTATATAATGATCTTCATTGTCTTCTTTTAGATTTTTGACTTAAAGTCTACTTTGACTGATAGTATGTATAGCCAGGCCTGCTCTCTTTTGGTTTCCATTTGCATGGAGTATAAGCCTATGGGTATTTTGTACCTTTTTTTTTTGGTCAGTGCTGGGCATTGAACCTCAAGTGTGCTAGATAGATGTTCTACCACAGAGCTACAATCTTGCCTCCCATGTATGTATATATATATTTTTTCGTATTGGGGATTTAATCCAGGGGCACTTTACCACTGAGCTATATCCCCAGCGCCCCCATCTCTTTTTTTTTGGGACAGGGTCTCATTAAGCTGCTTAGGGCCTTGATAAGTTGCCGAGGTTGACTTTGAATGTGCGATCCTCATGCTTTAACCTCCCAAGAGGCTGGGATTGCAGACATATGCCACCACACCCAGCCCCATGTGTGTTTTTAAAGCTGAAGTGAGTCATGTAAGCAGTATATTCTTGGGTTTTGTTTATGCTTTAGTCATTTGACTTCTCCGTGTCTTTTGATTAGAGAATTTAATCCATTTACATTTAAAGTAATTGTTAATAAGTAAAGACTTACTACCTTCTTGTTACTTATTTTCTGGCTATTTTGTAGTTCTTTTATTCCTGTCTTCTTCTTTTACTGTCTTCCTTTGTGATTTGATGATTTTCTATAGTAGTTTGTTTTGATTCCTTTCTGTATTTCTTTCACTTATCCATTATAAGTTTTTTCTTTATGATTACCATGTGGCTTACATAAAAACCTTATAGTTTTTTTGGAGGGGAGGGAAGAGTACCAGGGATTGAACTCAGGAGCACTCAACTACTAAGCCACATCCCCGGCCCTATTTTGTATTTTATTTGGAGACAGTGTCTCACTGAGTTTCTTAGTGCCTTACCGTTGCTGAGGCTGGCTTTGAACTTGTGATCCTCCTGCCCCTCCACTGGGATTATAGGAATATGTCACCATGCCTGGCTATCTTACAGTTTTGATAGTATTTTAAGCCTTTAGCAACTTAATTTTAATCATACACAAGAACTCCACCCTTTTACTCTCCCTACCCATTTTATGTTTTGATGTCACTATTTACATCTTATCACATTGTGTATTCATTAACAAATTATTGTGACAAAGTTATTTTTCATACTTTTGTCTTTTAACTTTTATACTAGAGTTGAGTGATTTACATATCACTATTACAGTAGTAGAATATTCTGAATTCAACTGTATATTTATCACTAACAGTTTATACTATCATGTTTTATGTTATTAATTAGCATGTTTTCATTTCAGCTTAAAAAATTCCCTCTATTATTTTTTGTAAGACGATATAGTGGTGATGAACTCTCCCAAATTTTGTTTGGAAAAGTTTTACCTTGCCTTCATTTCTGAAGAACAGCTTTATTGAATAAAATATTTTTGGTTGATGGTTTTGTTTTTGTTAGTCTGGTTTTTTTTTTCTCCCATTCAGTACTTTTAGTATATTATCCCATTCTCTCCTTGCCCAGGAGTTTCTGCTGGGAAATCTGCTGATAGCCTTATGAGTGTTCCATTCTATGAAATGCTTCTTTTCCCTTGATGTTTTCAAAATTATCTTTGTCTTTATTTATTTTTTTTGTACTGGAGATTGAACTCAGGGGCACTCAACCACTGTGCCACATCCCCAGCCCTATTTTGTGTTTTATGTAGAGACAGGGTCTCACTGAGTTGCTTAGCACCTTGTCATTGCTGAGGCTGGCTTTGAACTCGCGATTCTTCTATCTCAGCCTCCCTAAGTGCTGGGATTACAGGCTTGCGCCACCACACCCAGCTTATCTTTATTTTTTAACAGTTTTATTATAATGTGCTTTGGTGAAGTTTTCTTTCATCTGAATCTATGTGGGGACATATGAGCTTCATGTAGTTGGATGTCCACATCTCTTCCCAGATTTGGCAAGTTTTCAGTCAGTTTTCTTTAGATAAGTGTTTTTCCTTTCTCTCTTCCTTTGGAATTCCCATAATGCATCTACTGTTTTGCTTGGTGATGCTCCATGATTCACAAAGGCTTTCTTCACTGTTTTTCATTCTTTTTTTCTCCTATAAATAATTTCAAGCAACTTGGGTTTGAGTTCACATATTCTTTCTTCTGATTTATTAAATCTGCTTTTGATATTCTCTGTTGCATTTTTTATTTTGTTCCTTGTATTAATCAGCTTTGGAATTTGCTTCTTTTAATAATTGCTTTCTCTGTTGAACTTCAAATTTTGTTTATGTATTGCTTTCCTGAGTTTTATTGAGTTGTCTGTGTTCTCTTGGAGTTCACTAAGTCTCCTTAAAACAATAATTTGAAATTAGTTGTCCAGCAACTCATAGATCTTTATTTCTTTGGGGTTGGTTATTGGAAAATTATGTTTCCTTGTGGGTGTCACATCTTTTCTTTCTTTCTCTTTGTTGGGCGTAGGGTGTGTTTCTTAGAGCCTTGTGTTGATCTGTGCATTTGATGGAGCAGTTACCTTTACAGACTTTACAGACTGTTTTGGTAGGGTGGATGTGAATAGGCTGACAGAATGGGCTGTGATGCTTCTGAATCCATGGAAGACCCAGTGGCATAGCCTTCTTGTAGCTCCTATCAGCTGGGGTCAGATTTGGTGAAGATTGCAGAGGCTCTTAACAGCTAGTCTTTAGATACTTCCTGTGGTATTGAGAGCTATTGGGGTATTCAGTGATGAAGGCTTCTGGGAATCTCCTGACATCTTTTTCTTTCATAAGAGATGCTATAGCTGAGGGGAATACCTCTTGGCACCAGGTTCAGCTTGAGAACTCTGATATCTGATTTTTAAGTATCTATGGAGCAGATTTAGAACCAGGATCTAGAGTGTGGGTGCTCATAAAGCAACAGCAACTCTGGGGTCCAGATGCTGGGTAGCTACAATGGCAAGAGCTTTCTTTCTTTTTGTTTTGGTTTTTTTGGTACTGGGGGTACTCGACCACTGAGCCACATCCCCAATCCTATTTTGTGTTTTATGTAGAGACAGGGTCTCACTGAGTTGCTTAGCACCTCGCCGTTGCCGAGGCTGGCTTTGAACTCGTGATTCTCCTGTCTCAGCCTCCCTAAATGCTGGGATTACAGGTTTGAGCCACTGGGCAAGAGCTTTCTTATCTGAGACATGGGCATCCACAGCAGCCTTGGAGCTGGGTCTGGAGAACAGGCAAGTGCCAGAGTGGCCACAGAGCCAAAGTTTGGATTGTGAGCATGAACAAAGCAGTTGCAGAGCCAAGATCTGCAGTGCAGGCACATGTGGAGCAGCCTTGGCTCTGGGATCTGCAGTATATGTGGGGTTGCGGGAGGAATGGAATCCCTGGTCCTGGAGTGGAGCAATAGCAGTTCTTTCTTCAAGAGTGGTTGTAATAGTGATGGTTATCTCAGTAGTGAAAAATGTCTTCTCTGTGGAGCAGGTTACTGAGGCTGGTACCAGTGAACACTTTCGGGTCCTCTTCTTGAAAGTTGTGGGTAGTGTTCAGCTGTTTTGGTGACCATTGAGGTTCTCAGTGGCAAAAGCTGCCAAGGTTCTACATGGAGCAGGCCAGTGTGAATCATGATAGCTCTACTCTATAGGTAAAACAGATAGTCTGTGCCCTTCATCTTGGTCCTAGATTCTTCCAGATATCTCCAGTAAACTGATCTCCCTATCCATCCACTATTGCTTTACTATTTTGATATAGGTTCCTAATTGGTCTTATGAGTCCTCCCAGAGCTATTTTTGTTTGTGGTTAGCTGATGTCTTTTTAAGTGTTTGATAGAATTCACCAATAAAACCATCTGGGCCTTGGTTTTTCATTGTGGGGAAATTTGCAATTGTTAATCCAATTTCTTGTTGTAAATATTTTCATATATTCTTTTTCTTCTTTAATCAGTTTTGGTCATTTGTGTCTAATTTTTCCAATTCATCTAAAGTGTCTAATTTGTTAGTATAAAATTGTGTATAGTTGTAGTAGTTACCTTACACAGCAAAGAGACTTTGGAGATATAATGAAATTTATTAGTATGGGGAGATTATCTTGGATTATCTGACTGGGCCCTAGATGCAATCAAAGTGTCATTAAGTGAGAGTGTTGGAGATTTGGACATGATCAAAAGGGGAAAAGGCAATGTGATTATAGAGGAAGAGATGGAGTGAGGCAGTCACAAGCCAAGGAGTGTTGGCTGCCATCAGAGTCCGGGAGAAGCAAGAACAAATTTTTCCCTTAAAGCATCCTGAGGGAGAGTGCTGATGGTAATTATCTAACTGTGGCTGAGTGTAGACTCAGATTCTGGCATATGTTTGGGATCTGACAGTTTAAAGTCTCCAGAAAGGCAGATTTAGCAAAGCAAGATATGATTATAGACATCTAGGGCTGGGGATGTAGCTCATTGGTAGAGCACTTGCCTAGCAATTCATGAGACCTTGGGTTCAGTCCCTAGCCCTGTAAACACACATACACACACACACACACACACATACACACATATACACATAGGCCTCTTGGTGCAACACTATGGATGTAGTCTAAG
Source organism: Geosciurus inauris (assembly GCA_004024805.1). Classification (NCBI taxonomy): domain Eukaryota; kingdom Metazoa; phylum Chordata; class Mammalia; order Rodentia; family Sciuridae; genus Geosciurus; species Geosciurus inauris. Next base: position 27,946 of record PVHX01000256.1, on the reverse strand, counting down.
TTTCTTTGGTTATCCAGCCTTATTAGTACAAAACATGAGCATTTATCTCATCAATGTTTCTATATGTATTTACACATTATTTAAACATACTGCAATGTATTTGTAAATTCTGAAATACAAAAAATTAAAAATGATAAATAAGTAACATTTCTAAAACTGACTTTTAGCTGTATTTTAATTATTAGTGGTATAAAACCCCAAACTATTATTATGTTTAAAAAGTCTGATTTAACACTTGTGGTAAGGTGATTTGAAGGTCTGGTTCTAAACCCAATTTATTTCAGTGTTTGGTTCTCAATGCTGTCACATTTGAACAAAATATCTTTAAAGACTTGAAATTCCACATGGAAGAAGTGCTTCTTGGTTGGTAAAATCATGGTACTTATTTTAAGTTTCTATTCTGTATATATAGAATTTTTAGTTCTAGTAAAATGCTATATCCTATGATTAATTAATGCTTGTGAATCAATTGGAATGTATTGCATTCTATTTATATTTAAAAAGAAACATGATTTCTAATCTTCTGAAACTCATTATTTGAGATTTTAAAACAAATAAGAAAATTATTTCCAAGTTTTCAAAATATGAAGCTATGAACAGTCTGCATTGTTTTCACACACTCAAAATAATGTTAGATGGAAATATTTCCAATCACTTTCAAAATATTTTTACCTTAACATGAGTGTATTTTGAAAAGATAGTTCTTTTCCTATTAATTACTAAAGTGCCACCATCTTACTCTGGAAGAACAGATTTTTAAAAATGTATTTCAAAACATCTACTAGTTTATATACAATCATCCATTTGGCATCTCAGAAAAGTTTAGTAAATTTGGAACATTTGTCTTTTTATAAAACCAAAGTGACATTTCTTTACATTTTTCAACGTTTTTCTTTCCTGTGCTGGGGTTGGAACCTAGGGCCTCATGCATGCTATCCACATATTCTACTACTGCGCTGCACCTTCAACTCAAAGACTTTAAAGAATAAAAATACTTTCTAATTTTTTTGAGACAAGGCCTCACCAAGTTGCCCAGGCTGGCCTCAAACTTGCAACTCTCCTGCCTCAGCCTTTCAAATGGCTGGGATTACAGGTGTGCACCATCATGCCCAGCTACATTTGTGGACTTCATTATTATTTTATTTCTTATCCATTGTTTAGAAGCCTAGATATTCAGTTATAGAAGGTAATACAATTGATCAGTCTACTTAATTAGCAAATGCAGTGCCCTGAAATCACATGGAAAGTATGAGGTACTGATATGAACCCCACTGAGCGTGAAACACTTCTTCCGAGTATTTTTCTGCTGCCCAGAGCCAGCCTATTTACACTTACTTTCTTGTTGATTAAAAATGAAAATTTCTAATATTTTCTCCTGCAACCTTATGGGATAATGCCTGGACCCTCTTGTGGTTATCCTTACTTCATAGTTACAGAAAACTCCAGAGGATGAAGAGGAGCCATTGCTCTTAAGCTTGGTAGGGAAAAAGAAGACTGAAAAATCATCTTTTTTGAGTTGTTCATTCCATGTACCTGTAACTTGTGTGATGAATGGTAGGGTCTGGACAATCAAATCAGTTAACTCTTCTTATGTGGAAATTGAGTTGGAGGAAGGTTGACAAAATTTTCCCTTCTTGGCAATAATTTTTTCTCTTCATGCCAAGTTGTTTTTAATTAGAACATTATAATTACACATTAATAGTGGGATTCATCATGCCATATTCATACATGTACGTAACATAATTTGATCAATCTCATTCCGCAGTTCCTTTCCTATTCCTCTCTTTCTCCCTCCCCATGATCTACACACTCTACTCTGCTGATCTCCCTTTTATTGTTGTTGTTATTTTGGCAACCGTTTTTTATATATTGAAATTACAATTAGTTTTTACTTATCTGTCTTCAATACCAGACTGAAACTCTTTTTTAAAAAAAAAAATGTTTTTAGCTGTAGATGGACACAATGTCTTTATTTTATTTATTTATTTTTATGTGGTGCTGAGAATCGAACCCAGTGCCTCACACACGCTAGGCAAACGCTCTACCACTGAGCCACAACCCCAGCCCCAGACTGAAACTCTTGAGAGTAAGAATACTTCAAGCTGGAATCGACCTTGTGCCAGGCATACAGTTGTGTTAGCATATTGGTAAACATTAAATAATTAATTAATATAAAGATAATGAGTACTCAATTAGGGTTAGGAAGTAGAAGTATTCTAGGAAAAGGCAAACATGTAGGCTGGCAGGTTTTCAAAGAAAAATATGGACTGGAGAAGAGTGGATAAAAAAGTCATTGGAGAAGGAAGTTCAGAAAATGTATATGCTATATAGACTTTTTAATAAAAGTGCCATAAGGGGCTTCTGTTCAGGTGGGGCCAAAGATACAGAGATGAAAGGCATTGTGGAATTAACTGAAATCAAAATTCTGTGTAGGTTCAGGAGAAATTCTAGGTAGTGTCAGAGGCTTTATGAGACATGTTTAGAACTGCTGCTCAAGATTCTAATAGGAATTTGGCAAAGACTTATTTTACTGATGCTGCTGCCATCGAAGAGAGCTGTGTTCAGCTGAGGAAGGAAAAATAAAAAGGTAGTAACGTGAGTGGGGAGGCAGTATCATATCTACTCACTCCCCTCCTCAACCTCCAATAACTAACCAGCCTTCTAATCTCTTCTGCTATGAGTTCAGTGTTTTTAGATCCCACATATGAGATCATGCAGTTTTTGTCTTTGTATTCCTTTTTCAATTAGCATAATATTCTCCAGGTTCATCCATGTTATTGTAAATGACAGAATTTCCTTCTTTTTCTTTTTTAAATAAAAACATTTACTCATTTTGGAATCATGCAACATCTTTCAAAGTTCCACATAAATTTTAAATAAAGAGCTTGAGTAGAAACATTCAGCTAGCAACACAAATACTTACATATTTTTCCATATAGGAGGGATTTCTCTATAGTACAACCATCTTATTCATTGCAGAGGGTTATGTGAAACAGATTGCCTTGAACTTTTAAATTTCCATTAGAAAATCAGGCCTGGAGATTTTTTTCTGAAGAAATTACATATAAATTTAACACATTCATTGAACCCTGTTACAGACTTTTTAAAAAAATTTTTTAGTTGTTGATGGGTCTTTATTTTATTCATTTATTATTTTTATGTGGTGCTGAGGATTGAACCCAGTGCCTCATGCATGCTAGGCAAGCACTTTACCACTGAGCTACAGCCCCAGCCCCTGTTACAGACTTGTTTTAAAAAATATTTTTTTTAGTTGTAGATGGACACAATATCTTTAATTATTTATTTTTATGTGGTGCTGAGGATCGAACACAGCGCCTCATGCATGCAAGGCAAACGCTCTACTACTGAGCTACAATCCCATCCCTGTTATAGACTTTTTAAAATTATTTTATTTTAAAATAATAATTATTAGTGCATATTAGTTGTACAAAACAATAGTATTCATTGTGACAGTTTGTACATACATATAATGTACTTGGATCATATTCACCCTCCCTATTTCTTTCTCTCCTCCAGTCATCCTCCCCTTCCCTAATATACCTCCCTTCTATTTTCATATTATCTTTTTTCTGGATTCTACATGTGAGAGAAAACCATGTGATACTTGATTTTCTCAGTTTCACTTAATATGATCTCCAGTTTTATCCATTTTCTTACAAATTACATGATCTCATTCTTATTTCTGAATGAAACTCCATTGTATGTGTGTGTATGTATGCTGATTTCTATCCTTCAGCTATATACCTAGGAATGGTATAGCTGAGTCATGTGGTGACTTTTTTTTTTAGGAAACTCCACTCTGATTTCCATAGTGACTGTTCTAATTTACATTCTGATCAATGGTGTATAAGGGTTCCTTTTTTCCCTCAGCCTCACCAGCATTTATTATTTTTTGTTTTCTTGGTAATAGTCATTCTTATTGGAGTGAGATAGAATTTGAATGTAGTTTTGATGTGTATTTTCCTAATGATTAAAGATGGTAAACATTTTTTTCATGTAATTATTGGATGTATGTGCTTCTTCAGAGAAGTGTTTATTCAACTCATTTCCCCATTTATTTATTGGAGTGTGTGTCCTTTTGGTAGTGAAAATTTTTGAATGAATTTGTATTTTTGATTTCATTTTTTGGTATTTAAAATTTTTTAGTGCATTGTAGATATCCATAATAGTGGGATTCTTTATGACATATTCATAAATGCACATGTTGTAGTTTTTTCATTTCAGTCCCCATTACTATCCCCTTCTCTTCCTTCCCTCCTCCCTCTGATTGCTTTTCTCTATTGGTTTTCCTTCTTTGTATTTAGTTTTAATTACTGCATTATAGTTACATATAAAAATAAAATGCATTGTGATATATTCATAATGCATATAACATAATTTGGTCAACTTTATCCCCCAATTCTTCCCCTTTGCCTCCCCTCCTCCCTCATCCTTTTTCCTGCTTCTACTTTGCTGCTTTCTCTTCTATTTTCACAAGTTCTCCTTTATTATTATTTTTTTTCTCTCTAGCTTCCATGTATGGGAGAAAACATTTGACTTGACTTTCTAAGACTGGCTTATTTCATTTAGCCTGATTTTCTCCAGTTCCATCAATTTGCTAGCAGATGACATAATTTTATTCTTCTTTGTGGCTGAGTTAAGACTCCATTTTGTACATATACCACATCTGCTTTATTGATTCATCTATTGATGGGCACCTAGGCTGGTTCTATAACTTGGCTATTGTGAATTGTGCTGCTATTTACATTTATGCATGTATCATTATAGTATGCTGATTTGATCTTTTGGATAAATATCAAGAAGTGGGATACTTGGGTCTAGTCTTTTGAGAAAATTCTCTACTGCTTTCCAAAGTGGTTATACTAATTTGCAGTCCCAACAACAATGTGTAAGTGTACTTTCCCCCCGACATCCTTGCCAGCAATTCTCGTTATTTGTATTCTTTTTTAAAAAAAAATTCTTTTAGTTATTGATAGACTATTTATTTATTTATTTATTTATTTATTTATTTATTTATTTATTTATATGCAGTGCTGAAAACTGAACTCAGTGCCTCACACATGCTGGGCAAGTGCTCTACCACTGAGGTCCAACCCCAGCTCTTATTATTTGTATTCTTGATGATTGCCATTCTGACTGGGTTGAGATGAAATCTTACGGCAGTTTTGATTTGGAACTCCTGGATTGCTAAGGATGTTGAACATTTTTTCAAATATTTGTTGGTCATTTGTATTTCTTTTAAGAAATGTCTCTTTAGATCTTTCATCCATTTATTGAGCAGGTTATTAAGTCTTTTTAGAATTAGATCTTTTGAGTTCTTTATATATTCTGGTTATTAATCCCCTGTCAGAAGAACTGGCAAAGGTTCTCTCTTCATGAACTTAATTGTTTTCTTTACTCTGCAGAAGCTTTTTAATTAGATGGCGTCCCACTTATTGATTCTTGGTGTGTTTTTTTTTTTTGAGATTTAGAAGTCTTAAGGAAATCATTGCACACTCAAATGTGTTGGAGTGTTGTCTCTATGTTTTCTTCTAGTAGTTTCACTGTTTCTGTTCTAATTGCTAGATCTGTGATATACATTGAACTGATTTTTGTGCAGGGTGAAAGGTAGGGATCCAGTTTCATTCTTCTATATATGGATAGTTGGTTGAAAGTTTCCCACAAATAACCTTTTGGTGAAAAATCCTATATAATAAACATACTGTACTAGCTCTGGGTCATTGTCCTCTGTCAGAGGGTAATGTCCCACTAGCCCCAGCTTTTTCACTCTTTGTATGTTTGTCTTTCCTAGTACCCCATCACCCCTTGCCTGGTGTTTTCTGAATTAACAGCTGAGGGAAAGAGATGGGACCACAGCAAAGGATACTGGTTTGTGTTTTTCTTTCTTTGATGTGTTTTTATCTGGTCTTGATCAGTGTGATATTGGCTTCATAGAATAAATTTGGGAGTGTTCCTTCTCTTTATATTTCATGGAATAATTTGAGAAGAATTGGCATTAGTCTAGTAGAGCTCATTGTCTTTTTATTACTACTTTAATCCTGTTGCTTGATGTTGATCTATTTAGGTTTTCTATGTTCTCTTGGTTCAATTTGGATAGGTAATAAGTGTCTAGAAATTTGCCCTTATCTACTAGATTTTCCAATTTATTGGAATATAAGTTTTTAAAATAGTCCTTTATGATCTTCTCTATTTCAGAATAGTCCCTTCTTCTGTATAAAATAGTCCCTTATGATCTTCTCTATATCTGTGGTGATATTTCCTTTTTTAAATCTCTAACCTTGTTGATTTCGTTCTTGTCTTTTGGTTACTTTAGCTGCTAAGGGTTTATCAATGTTGTTAATATTTTCAAAGGACCAACTCTTGGTTACATTGAAAATTCAATGTACAGTTTCTTTCCACCCCCCAATTTCAGCTCTTTATTATTTCCTGTGTTCTCCTGGTTTTGGAATTAGTTTGTTCCTGTTTTTATAGGCCTTGAGATGAAAGATTAGATTGTTTATTTGGGATCTTTCTACTTTTTAAATATGGTCATGTAATGCTATAAATTTTTCTCTTAGAACTGCCTTCATAGTGTCCCAGAGGTTTGGATATGTTTTATCATTATTCTCATTTGATTCAAGGAATGTTTTAAGTTCTCCTGTCATATCTCTGTGTGTTTATGTGGTTTCTATAATTTTTTGCTGTTGATTTCTAATTTCATTCCATTATGATTTGATAAGATGCACATGATTAGATCAGTTTCTTTGTATTTGATAAGGCTTTTAAAATGTCTGTTTTGGAAAATGTCCCTTGATTTGCTGAGAAGAAAGTGAATTCAGCTGTTTTGGAATGAACTATTTTGCAGATGTCTTTTAGGACCATTTTATTTATAGCAATATTTAGGTTGGAAGTATCTTTATTGGTCTTATGTCTGCATGACCTATCTATTGGTGAGAGGTATGTTGAAATCACCCAGTTTTATTGTATTGGGGTCTATCTGGGATTAATTTTGAGAAGTGTTTTATGTAATTAGGTGCACTGACATTTGGAGCATACATATTTGTTATATCATATTGTTGGATTGTCTCCTTTACCAGTATGTAGTGACCTTCTTTGTCTCTTCAGATTAATTTTTGCTTGAATCTACTTTGTCGGATATGAGAATAGCTACTCCTGCTTGTCTTCAGACTCCATTTGCATGGAAAATCATTTTTTATCCTTTTATTTTCAGCTTGTTATATTTGACTATTTAATGAGTCTCTTGAAAACAGCATATAAAGAATGAGAAGTTATACTCCATGTATGTATATGTCAAAATACACTCTATTATCATACATTTCTTAAAAGAACAAATAAGAAAATAAAAGAAAGCAGCATATAGTTATATCTTCTTTTTTAAATCCATTCTGCCGTTCTATGACTTTAATCAAAGAGTTGCGACCATTTACATTCAGTGTTATTATGGATAGATGTTTGTTATTTCCTGACACTTTTGTTTGTCTGCTGTATTTCTTTGTGTGTGTGTTATACAGGATGGGCAATTATTTTTTATTATTAAATCATATAAATTGCACAGATTAATTAATGGGCTTGACTGTGACCTTTTCACACTTGCATGATGTACTTTGATCATACCTACCTCCCTTGCCAGCCCCCGTCTCTGCATCCTCTTCCCCTTCCCCACTAGTCCCTTTTCTTTTGTGTTTTTGTTTTTAAAATTTAGTTTCCACTCTGAGAGAAAACATTCAGTCCTTGTCTTTCTGAATATGGCTTATTTCATTTAAAATGGTGACCTGGTAGTGGGGGTTAGAACAGTGGCTCAAGCCCCATATTTTGAAATGGGACAGACTTGGATTCGAGCTACTTTTTTAAGTTATACGTGACACTACTTTTTAGTTATACATGACAGTAGAATGTATTTTGACATATCAAAAAATATATGCAGTATAACTTCCCATTCTTGTGGTTGTACATGATGTGGAGTTACATTGGTTGTGTATTCATATATGAACATAGGAAAGCTATGTCTGACTCATTCTACTGTCTTTCCCATTCCCATTGCCCTCCTTTCTCCCTATTCCCCATTGTCCAATCCAGGGAACTTCTACTCCTCCCCCTTACCTATTGTGAGTCAGCATCAGCATATAAAGGAACACTTTTGGTTTTTTGGAGTTTGGCTTATTTCACTTAGAATGATAGTCTCCAGTTCCATCGATTTACCCAAATGCCATAATTTCATTCTTCTTTATGGCTGAATAATATTTCATTGTGAATATGTACCACGTTTTCTTTATCCATTTCAGTAATCAATTTTTATAGTCTTTTATAGAAGTGGAGTTTCATCCACTTCTGTATCTATGGGTTCCTTTGTTGGAGAATTATAAATTGGGGCGAGTGCTTTTTTACCTATTCCTTCATGTTTTCAGAGGTCTTGAACGTGCACATCTGTTGAGATGGATTCCTCTTCCTTTTTTTATGTGTGTCCTTTGATGTGTAGTTATCTTTTTTTTGTGATAAGCTCTGTGTTGTTCATATCTTTTAGCTTCAAAACCTAAGCTCCATATAATCGGAGTATTAATTTCAATCTCGAATGCCACTCAATTTTCTGCTGTTGAACCTACTGATTTAATTCATTCCTGGATAGCTTCTGCCATCCTATGGGTTCATCTGAGCTATGGTTGTGTAACTTCTTCTTTTTTTGCTGTATGAGTAGATATCCAGGAGTGGGAACTGAGATCTCCTTCTAGCTCTTCATACTTGGGGCCTGGTTGTTGGTTTGGGGTTTTTATCTCCCCTATTCTTTGTGTTGAAGTATTATTGGATCTCAAGTGGGGCTAGTTTGTGCATAGAGTGAGGTTCAATGTTTTTTGGATGAATTGTGAGTGTAGCTTAGCCGTAGGATCTCTACCCTGTGAACTTGTAATGTCTCAATTACTTCTCAGATCCTTTTAGAAAAAGGAAGTAAAAGCAGTAGCAATAATGGTAATGACTAATACACAGCCTTAAATGTCTTGTGCCTATATGACATCTATAACACTAATTGCCACATAGAAAGGAATGGTGCTGTCAGCATTTAACATCAGCATCAATAACAAAATAGCTGTGAACTATATCGAGTCTTTAACAGCAGCTGTAAACTGTGTCATCCATCATACCATAACCACAACAACATGAATGGTGGGGGACAAGAATTCTAGAAACTAAATATTTCTAACAGTAAAATTACAGTTGCTTAAGTGAAGAGAAAATGAAGTAGGCAGGCATGAGAAAGTTTAAAATATTTAAAAAGTGAACAGAGGAGAAGCAGGGGATCAATAATAGGTAATGGCTATAAAGAATGAGGAGTACAAAATAACTGAAAGTAATAATGGAAAGAGAACGAGGAAGAGAGAACAAAGGAATTTGTCTATTAGAGGAGGAAGGAAGGAAAGAGTAATGAGAGGAACAAAAACAGATAAACAAAAAATCAAACTAAGACAAACCTACAAAAAATCTGCCCTTCCAAAGTCAAAACAAGGCTAAATAATAAACAGGTAATTAAAATATGATTAAAGTGAAAAAAATTATATAAACAATTGAATTGATTAGTGCAGTGAGAACACATACACAGAACACAAAAAGTAAAAGAGAAAGAGTGAGTGAAACTAGAAAAAAAATTCTCAATGAAAAATGAAGGGCTTGTCTCCACAGAAGCGATCAAAACTGTTTTGCAACGATGTATGGTCACTGCTTATGCTGTTGCACCCTTTTGTGCATTTCTTTGTGGACTATGAACCCCTTGGATCAAGGACTGGGGTGCTAAATCTGACCTCTTTGTTTCTCACCAAGATGCCAGGTGTGGCCTGGAACTGACACAGGTTGTAGCAGCTCTCTGCTTCCTGTCTTACAGTGTAAGGTAGTACAGACTGGGGAGTACTAACAATAGTTTTGTCTAGATGGTAGGTCCATGCTGTCCCAGGGCTGATGCAGAGTTCTAAATGGGAAGTTCCAGCTGCTGGGTTCAGTTCTGATTGTCCTTTGAAACTCATTGGGAGGTATTTACTTCAGAAAGATTAGGTCCATACCCCTGTTTCTGGGCAAATGCCAATCTCTGCTGGTTTTCTGGGTCTCAGGGACCTCCTGAAAACTCCACTTATAGAGTGGGGGCTCTAATCCTCTGCAGCTCTCACATATTCCATTGCCATGGATGTGGATTTACCAGTATCAGACATGGATCTTTCTGACCAGTTTCTGGCTGCTCCCAACCTGGTCACCTGAACCACCAGAAACAAAGGGAAAGCAAATCTTTCTCCTTCCAGTGTCTCCAGCCTGGATCCCACTGGGCACAATCCTCTCTGTGCTTATTTCAGTCGTTCTGTATCAGGCACACTCTGGCTTCCATGGCAGACATTTGCTGGGATGGACTGGCAATGCTTTTTATGAACTTATGAGCTCCCACCACTGAAGCTGCCGCATGGTCACCTGCAAAAGGCTCCTACCCCAACTTTCTACTTGCCTGCAGAGAGATTCTGAGCTTGCCCCACCATCTCTGGGTCAGTTAAGATAGCCTTCCTCGGCGTTTCCCGCCGCTGGGGTCAGGGGTCGGGTTTCGGGTCGCGGGGCCGAGGGAAGAGCGGGCAGGCGGGAGGCGCCGGCGCCAGACGCGGAGGAAAGAAGCTACGATTAGCCGCCTAGAGGCCGCAGAGTCAGCGACGACCGAACCAGCCGAGCTGCCGCCGCCGCCGCCGCCGCATCTACATGGTGGCCACCCAGGACCCTCATCAGGACTTTGATACGTCTACTGAGAATGCAGATGAGTCCAACCACGACCCTCAGTTTGAGCCTATAGTTTCACTCCCTGAGCAAGAAATTAAAACGCTGGAGGAAGATGAAGAGGAACTGTTTAAGATGCGAGCAAAGCTATTTCGGTTTGCTTCAGAGAATGATCTTCCAGAATGGAAGGAACGAGGCACCGGTGATGTCAAGCTCCTGAAACATAAGGAGAAAGGAACCATCCGCCTTCTCATGAGGAGGGACAAGACCTTGAAGATATGCGCCAACCACTATATCACGCCAACAATGGAACTGAAGCCAAATGCTGGCAGCGACCGTGCCTGGGTTTGGAACACCCATGCTGACTTTGCTGATGAGTACCCTAAGCCGGAGCTGCTCGCCATCCGCTTCCTAAATGCTGAGAATGCACAAAAATTCAAAACAAAGTTTGAAGAATGCAGGAAAGCGATTGAAGAGAGAGAAAAGAAAGTAGGACTGGGCAAAAATGATAATGCTGAAAAAGTGACTGAAAAGCTGGAAGCTCTTTCTGTGAAGGAGGAGAACGAGGATCCTGGAGAGGAGACCGAGGAGAAATCGGAGAAGCAATGAGTCGTCTTAATTTCTTTTCCTTTTCCTTTTTCTTCTTTTTCTTTTTTAATTTTGTCCTACCCCTCCTTTTGGGTTTATTTTTATTCTGTTATGTTTTCATAAGGGACTTTATATAAAGAACTGAATTCCAACATTCAGGTTTTTTTTCTTAAGTTTTTACCCTATTGAAGATGACTTGAGAAAATCCATTCCCCAGTCATGAAAATGTACTGTGCTAACTTTCTTTTCCATAGTGGAAACACTTATTTATAGTCATCAAAAATAGTGAATAAAAAATGCATTTGAAACCTGGAAAAAAAAAAAAGATAGCCTTCCTCTCTACTGCACAGGTTCTCCCATGCCAAATTTATTCACAGTGCTTTTTTCTCTTACTGCCTCATTACCCCTCTTCTCTGCAAGGTACGTCAAAATTGATGCATCTCTAATATTACTATTTCTTGTTCTGTGGGCAAAGCTTCTGAATTTTTGTATCTCTATGATGATTTTACTGTCAGATGTTGAAGTTCAGTGAATTTTCTTGGCAACTCACCTTGCTGAGAAGCAATACTCCCTCTTGAATTTGAAACTGGAGCAACTACAAAAATCAGTAGTGTTTCTATATACTAATAGCAAACTATCTGAAAAAGAAATTAAAAATTCCATTTGCAATAGCTGTAAAAAATAAAATACCTGGGAATAAATTCATCCAAGGAGGTAAAATATTTCTACACTGAAAACTACAGAACACTAATACAGAACACTAATAATAACACTAACTGTGATTGATCAAAAGAAATTGAAGAGGATATAAGTAAATGGAAAGGTATTTCCATGGATTAGAAGAATTAGTATTGTTTAAGTGTTCATATTTAAACAATCTACAGATTGTTTATATCTGTAGCAAATCCAAAGCAATCTACAGATTTTATTTTTTGTGTATAGAACATTAACATGCTTTCAAAGATAAAAACCATTAAATAGTATACTCAGGAAAGTATCACTTGCCCTTTTCAACTTATTCTGCCCACCTCACCCCACTTTTTCTCCAATTTTGTAACCAGTTTATGGTTTATTCTTCTTGTATGACTTCAGCTGTATACTTTTTTTTAATATTTATTTTTTAGTTGCAGGTGGACAGAATATCTTTATTTTATTTTTATGTGGTGCTGAGGATCGAACCCAGTGCCTCACGCGTGCTAGGCAAGCACGCTACCACTGCACTAGAACCCCACCCCTTTCTTCCCTTGCCAATAAATATAAATAAACCCAAAAGGAGGGGTAGGACAAAATACTTTCTTTTCTCTTCTTCCCTCTAATACAAAATGTTATGCTTTACTTTTTTCATTTAATAGTAATGTAAATCACTGTTATTTCATAGCAGTCTTCTTCATTTTTTTATTTTTACAACTGTATTGTACTCCATTTTAAGTATATGCTGTAGTTTATTCAACCAGTCTCCTATTTTGGCTGTTAGGTAGTTTGCAATATTTTGTACTTGTAAATACTATAATGAAAAAAACTTTGTGATATGCGTTTTCACATTTTAGTGGTGTGTACTATGGGAAAATTTATAACTCTTAAATCTTTATTTCTGATTATGTCTTATGGCATTAAAAAGTATTCTCATTTGTCTCATGCAGTAGGTTTTTGCCTGAATTCTACCATCTCATATCATGGTCTAGGTCTCTGCTTTCTTATTGTTTTCTTTTTATTTAGTGTATCTTTACCTATTCCTTTACACTTGCCTTTTTGAATCACTGTTTTAGGTATACCTCTCATTAATAGAGTGAGTGACTGTCTTGCTGAACTATCTAGTCTGTAAGTTCAGAGTCCTAGGAAATCCCTCAGTCCTGGGCAAACTAGAATGGTTGGTCATCCAATAATATTGAGCATAGACTTGAGTTTTGTGAATCACTGGGCTTGTTTTAACATCCTTTTCTTTTAGTACATGGTGTTAAGCCCTTTCATATTTATTGATGTAACTGATAATGTTTAGTTTCAATGTATCATGTCATACTTCCTATGTCTTTTTCACATGTTGTGTTTATTATTTTTCTCCTTTAAAATTTTCCCTGGTACTTAGCAAAGTTTTAATTTTTGTTCCCTGATCTTCTATACTTATTTCTCTGTATCATTTTCTCTCTCTCTCTCTTTCTTTCTTCTTTCTTTTTTCTCTCCCTCTCTTTCTTTTTTAGGGGGGTACTGGAGATTGAACTCAGGGGCACTTGACCTCTGAGCCACATCCCCACCCCTATTTTGTGTTTTATGTAGAGACAGGGTCTCACTGAGTTGCTGAGCGCCTTGCCATTGCTAAGGCTGGCTTTGAACTCGTGATTCTCCTGCCTCAGCCTCCTGAGCTGCTGGGATTACAGCATGAACCACCATGTCTGGCCATTTTCTTTTAATAACAGCTTTTAATGGAGTTTTCTGATCTTTCTTCTTTCTAATTACTTTAAGTATGCCCTGTGTGCATGTGCATGTGTGTGTATATTTAGGTGCAGTTTTTTTAGAAAAATAGATGAACTTGTAATTGATGGGAAGTGAGGGGATAGGTTAAACTTGGTCTGTGGTTCTCTTTCGATGTTTTGTTATCCTTAATTTCCTCTGGTCACATCCTTCTTTCTGGCTATTGTCATGTATACAAGGGACACCTTTTTCCCTGTCCTTCAGCCCAGAAGTAGTGCTCTCCAGAGAAAGCCACCTGTAATCCTTCTCTTTGGTTTTTCTTTTCTATAGCTGTTGCTGTACCTCCAAATCCTAGACCTAGTCAGAATTTTTGTACTTAGTTTTGAACTTTATCTTTCTCAGGATGATTATGTCTATTCTTTCTTTACAGTCCTCACTTCTTTCTGCTCTTTCCCACAGATTCTTTTATGAGTTTTCTTGTCTTTATCTCTGTCCCCATAGGTTTGTGGCAGGAGTTTCAGAGAAAGCTCTATTGGAATTTGTATTTATTCCTCTCCTTATAGGAAATTTGAAGTTTATGACATTTTTTTCAAATAATGTTGGAGACATGTGCTTTGTGGTCTAATTTGTACTCCTTGTTTTGGCATATTTATATTTGAGTAGATATTCAGACTCAGGTGGTTCCCATTCTAGGACCAATTGGAGCTCTTTTTTATATAGGTTTCAATATGTCCTGCTATATGTTCAATCTTTTAACAAACTGAATATGTCATTGCTTATACTAATATTCACTTTTCTCCTTTTTCATGATTATCTTACTTACTGATAAATTTATTGAGGATGAGAGTGAGTTTCTCAGTTATATTAGTATTTCACTGCTTAGAGTACCTGATACTGGGTACTCATGAGATTATTACTGAATTAATCTTTTATCTATTTATATTCTTCTTTTTCTTCTAAAGCCTTTGTTTATTTACATGGTAGATGCTGAGAAAAACTCTTCAAGGGTCTGAGAGTGAAGAAATAGAAATAGCGCCATCTGAGCTACCATCTTTGGTGCCATTTGGGGATGTGGTATGTATGATTAACCCTCAAAAACCCAGTGTAAATTATTTATGATTGGATATGAATCATTATTGATATTTATGATTTGTTTATCAAACAGTGTGTGCAGAAAATGATCTCTGAAAACATACTCATGAAGTTTTCTTTTTTATGAGTCAGAAAAACATTGTAATAATCATTAAAATTATGGAAATCATCCCGATTCACAGAAACAATGATTTTAATACTTGAGATTCCCAAATCCAGTTTTGTCAGAATTATCTGGGATACTTTTCAAATCATTGATTTGGGCACCATCTAAGATCTGCTAAGTTGGAATCTCTGGAAGATGGGCCTGAGAATCAGTGGTTATATTTATTGCCAGATTGACTTACAGTTTGAAATTGATCCTATACTCCTCCCTATCAAAAAAGATCCCACAGAAACAAAAGCTAACATAGTCATCAGACACACACACACACACACACACATCACAGAGGACCTGTTATTTAGGTAGAGAAGGAGAAAAATCAGTCTATTTTGAGTGGTTTAGAATATAGGACATGAGGATCTTTGCATACTTGTGAAATATGTCATTCCTTTATAAGAATAAAGAATATATCTCTATTCTTTTGTAGCACTATTAGAGGAGTTACTGAGTTTAAAAATTTCCCTTGCCCCTCTTCTCTACTTCCTGTCATGCACAATCTTTAATATAACATTTCTTCTAATTTTATTATTTTCTGAGACTAAACATGGTTAAATATACTTCAATAGTGCATGTTAGAATTAAAGTTTTACTATATTCATTTTGTGTTTGATTTTTATAGTTAAAGCACAAAGTACAATTTTCTTTAACATTTAGAAAAACCTTTAAAGAGATAATGAATATTTCTTGGTCTCTGGCATGTTGTAGCCAATGAATGATTGTTGAATGAATTAAGTGGTTTTTGGATACTGGGTAAAAGAACTTATTCAAAACAAAGCATATTTCTTATTTTAATGTGCAGCATGCTGTATTTTATCATTTCTACCTAATACAAAATAAAAACAATTCAAAGCATGATGATCAGATTTAATAATGAACTATTCCTTTGCTTTGTGTTCTTGTTCATTTAAGTTTATTCAGAACACACTCTGCACACTCTTTTTTTCTTTTCTGCTTCTTTCTAATGCTTTCCATTAACTAGATATTTTAAATAAGAAACAATATTTCTGATGAGGAAAAAACAATAAAGCAAACTTTATTCTTTAAATTTAAGTATAGTTCAGTGTGAAGTGGAAGAAAAGTTAACTTTGTAAAACAAGCATTCACTATCTGTGTTTTTGTTTTGATGGTTGTAGGTTGGCTGCCTGGCTATTCATGTAAAGAACTGCAGAAATTTTGCACAGAGGAGTATCCTTTCTTTGGGTTTAAAACTCATAGTATGATTATATCTCACTGTTTTAGTTATCCACTACTGCATTACAAACTACTCCAACACTTTAAGGAACCTAAGACATTAGCAGTTTTATTGTCAGTCATTATCTGTGCATCCACTTGATGGTACCTCTGCTTCACAGTAGCACAGCAGTTCAAAAGGGCTGTAATATCTCATTCATATGTCTGCAGTGTTAGTGAGGATGATTGGAAAGTTGGGCTTAGCTGGAATGCTGAAATGGTTGGAAGTCTTATGCTTTGTTGTTGTTGTTGTTTGCTGGGTTTTGCATATGTCAGACATGTGCTTTAATACTGAGCTTTGTTATTTGAATATTTTCAAAACTTCTCTTTATATAAAAAGAAACGAGTCTCCATAATGAATAGTTTTATGCCATAAAAAATAAACATTCAGTTTATTTAAGGGACTGGTATAAAATAAAACCTTTAAAATATTTAAGGGAAGTATGTTTATTACTTATAAACAAATTAGTATTATGTCCAAGAAGAACTCTCCTTCTTTCTATGTGGTCCATTATACTTATTTTTTTCCTATACCAATTTTAATTTTAAAATGTTAGTATTTTTTTATCTTGATTACTAAAGATTTTAGTATTCTATTAATTTTACACGCTAGGTAAGTGCCTCTGTCACCCATCTTAGTCCCAGTCCTAGTCATGTCCATTGCATTTTATGGGTTAAAGTAATCATAAGGCCAGCTCTGATTTAAGGGCAGAGAAAGTAAACTCCACTTTTTAGGTAGAAGTGACAAAAGAATTTTGAACATCTGTAATCTATTCCAATCATGATGCAAGTTAAAGGGAAAGATATCTTGTTTTGGATATAATACCAATTTGTTTGCAAGTAATAAATATGCTTCCCTTAAGTATTTTTAAAGTATTTATTTTATGCCAGTCCCTTAAATAAACTGAATGCTTAATTTTAGACTTATGCATAAAACCACTCATTATGGAAACTTGGTGTTTCTTTTTATATAAAGAGAAATTTTGAAAATACTCTGTGTAGAGATTTGTGAATATAATTAAATCATGAAAACAAAATTGTTCTAGTGCCTGGAATACTATAAAAGATAATAAAACATGGGACTGGGATTGTGGCTCAGCGGTAGAGCGCTTGCCTCGCACGCGTGAGGCGCTGGGTTCGATCCTCGGCAACACATAAAAAATAAATTAAAAAAAAACCAAAGATATAAAAAATAAATTAAAAAAAAAGATAATAAAACAGATCAATACAGTATAAATGGAATATACAGTAAGGTGAACTGGATAGTAGATCACTTTGCTCTAAATTCTATTGCCTTAAAATTAAAATAATTATTCCCAAGTGACATTTTTTTACTTTAAAATTTTTCTACATAATTGTGTTTAGAAAATATTTCAACTATATATTGCATATACCTGAAAGTTAATAATAGAAAATTTTGCAAAGGAATTATGATGTGTGTCATATTGTATCTACCAGTGATGGGCAAAATAGTATTTGAAGATTTTTTTCTGTTGTTTAATATACTTTATAATTACCTTCTTTATTTACTTGATTGATTTTTTTAGGACTTAGCCTGAATTCTATAATGAATTAATTTTATAATGTATATTTGTTCAATTACAGCAAAATTTTTTCCTAAACATTTTATTTTCAGTCAGTTCACAACAATATGTTGATTTGTTCGTTCGCATCTCTGTAAACAACATTGTGAAATCTACAAAACATCGTATCTTACCTTCCAGAGATAGTGAAAAGGGCCCTGTAATTAAGTTTGATGAAATTAAATATTTTTCTGTGCAGGTAAAGTTAAAATTCTTCTCAGGATATGTTTCTCTACAGTTTCAAATGTTCTACCCTAATTATATCTTTTTTAATGGATAGGAAAGAAAGAAAAGTAGCAACTTTTTATTTGGTATTTTACAGTATTCTATTTCTGTACTATGGGCTGTGGTGGTATTTTTAAAAATAAACAATTTGCTGGGAAATGCATAATCTTAGTAGATTCTTTCCTGATATGTTATAGTCTGTGATTTTGAATGTTTATCATGTATGTTTTTTCTCTATTTTGGTCTTCCTTTTTCATCTACCTCTTCCACTCTTTTTTATTTTCATCTTCTTTCCTTCTTTTCTTATCTCCCCTTATATGAACTCTTAATTATTTTTACAAAGATTAGCATATTTAGTTTTTATAACAACCCCAAAAGATAGATTTGTAAATCTATCTATATGTAACACACAGAGAAACAGACACAGAGATGTACATATACATTCTCTTATCATCCTTATTTTACAGGTGAGGCAACTGAAGCACAGTGTGGTTAAAGAATTTCTTTAAGGTCCTAGAGCTAGTATGTGGTAGAGCTGTAATATATGCACTCTGACTCCAGATCACACTTTATTAAACTGCCTCTCACACCAGGACTTGCTATGTTTCTGTTTACAATTAAACAGATTCTGAGATTGTAAAATGCATCTCAAATCTTTTTTTTAATTGTGACACTATTTCATAGACTTGCAAATTGCATTGATTAAAGCCCAATTATTTCTTAATAGTTTTATAATATTGGTTGAATTTTGGTGAAATTCTAAAGCATTTCCTTTGTGCTCCATGTGTTTTTGCAAACTTTTGAGTGTTGAATATGAAAGCATGAAAAAAAAAAGCAACAAATAAGACAGTTTTGCTGGATGCAGTTCATATACTTTCTTTTATTTTGCAAATACCTTTCCTAAATTTGATTGGCAAGTTCTCAAAAAATACCAGGCATGGTGCAGCATGTATTTTAGAAAGAAAGAAACTATACCACTGTCAGGTGTTGAAGGTTCAGTGGGAGAGGGGAAGTTCCTCTTCTGTGAACCCCCCAAAAAAAAATTTTAGTGATTTCAAGGAATGCACATTCCACCATATGACAAATACTCAAGGAGATCATCATCTTGCACAACTGGCAGTGAGAGAAGAGAGCACTTTCCTGTATATTCAGTGAGAGCTGGTGAGGGGAACCATCTTTGGTGGGGCTTTGTTGTCTAGCCTTTCTACATGGGAGATGAGAAGTCCCTGCAGGAAGGGCCAGGGGGAGGAGAGAGGAAGAGAGAGTCTACAACTCAACGACCACTTACTTTCTTTTCACTTGGTTGGTGGGCACCAGCCCTGAAGGCAGTCAGGGCTCAGCATTGAGCCTGGAGCATGGGCCTGTTGGAAATTCTGGGCAGCAGGAGGTTAGACTGCTTGTCATGCAGGGGAAGTTGGAACATGTTTCCTTTTGAAATTGGCAGTATGAGCTTTGCTTTGTGATAAGGAGCCAGTCTGTACGGATGTGATGGATGTGGAATGGGACTGAGAATGAGAGTGGGACTTGGTGGAAAGCATGCCTGCCACACCCCACTCCACCTCAGACCTGGTGGACAGCTATCTTTCCCATGCCCAGAGGTATTTGGAGGATTTGTTGGAGTAACTAGTTACCCAGCCATCCCCTGCTACCCACAGAATACAAATGGAGGCTCTTGAGATATGGAGTGCAGTACAATCAGGATCAATCTGCAGGTGAGACTGTTGGTCCAGAGTTCTACTATAGCCATGCCCTGTCCCTAGGGCTACTGAGGGTGAATTTAGCTCTGCAGTGGACAGGATACCCTCAGTACTTGCTATGGTCAAAGAGGAGTGGAGCTTACCATACAAACTCCCCTAATAAGTTTTGCCTATTTGAGTTGGAACTAATGAAGAAGAAACTGAACTCTGATTGTATCCTGCACACCTCCCCATAGCTGGTGGATTCTAAAAATGAAATCCTGGAAAGAAGTGTCTCCATTTTAATTACTTCAGCAAGGAGAAATCTTAATCTTTTGTTGTTGTTTTTGTGTTCATATTTTTTATAAGTGGTTTTGTTCTATTTTTTTTCTCATATGTTTTTCATGTTTCTAATTTTATGTATATTTTTAGTTAATTGAATTTTTTAGTATCTCTTTTCTCAATTTCATTCCTATCCCTCCCCTCCGATCTCTTCCCTCCATTACCTCCCTTCTCTTCCCTTTTCTTTTCCCTTTCCCTTGCTTTCTGAGATTTAACTTAAGATTCATAGGCCTTGCCAGGTATGGTGGTGCATGCCTATAATCCCAGCAGCTTGGGAGGCTGAGGCAGGAGGATGGTGAGTTCAAAGACAGCTTCAGCAACTTAGCAAGGTCCTATCTGTAAATAAAATATTTTAAAAATGGGGTGCATGAAATGTATTTCAGTGATTAAGCACCCCTGGGTTCAATCCCTGGTACCAAAAAAAAAGATTCATAAGCCTTGAGGAAGGAGTAGAGATATAGGTTAATAGCATAGATAACCTATTCAGTGAAATAATGCTATAAACGTTCCCAAAATTTGGAAATGAGATGGACATTCAGATACTGGAGACATTTAGAACCCCAAATAGTCAAGACCAGAAAAGAAACACTTCATATCATATTATGGTTAAAATGCCAAAAATTCAGAACTAAGAAAGAACTTTAAAAGCTGTAAGAGAGAAATGCCAAGGCACTAATGGAGAAAAACACATCATACTAACAGGTTTTTCAGAACTCTTAAAAAACAGGAGACCATAGAACTATGCATATCAAACCGTGAATGAAAACAACTGCCAATACAGATTACCATATCCTGCAAAGGTGTCCTTCAGAATAAAAGGAAATATAAAAACCTTCCAAGATAAACATGAACTAAAAAATTCATGACCACTAAGTCAGAATTGCAGAAGGATATTGATGATTGTTATGTCTTGTTGATGTATGATTCCCTTAAGAAGTACGAAATGATGTTCTTTATCTCTTTTCATTATCTTTGGTTTGAAGTCCGCTTTATTTGATATGCTTGTTTGCAGGGTCCATGTGAGTGATATATTTTTTTCCCACCCTTTCACTTTCAGTCTGTGGATGTCTTTTCCTGTGAGAGGAGTCTCTTGAAGACACATATCATTGGGTCTTTTTTTAAAATCCAGTATGTCAATCTATGTCTTTTAATTGGTGCATTTATGCCATTTACATTTAGAGTTATATTGAAATATGATTTGTAATCCCGGTCATTTTGGCTTATTTTTGGTTTTTACCTTGGCTTGTTTTCTCTTTTGAATGGTCTTTCCTTTAGTGTAGTTCCTCTCTTTGTATATTTTCATTGTTGGTTATCATTTCCTCCTCATGGAATATTTTGCCAAGAATGCTGTGTAGTGCAGGCTTTCTTGCTGTAAATTCTTTTAACTTTTGTTTATCATGGAAGGTTTTTATTTCATCATCAAATCTGAAGCTTAATTTTGCTGGATATAAGATTCTTGGTTGGCATCCATTTTCTTTCAGAGCTTGGAATATGTTGTTCCATGATCTCCTGGCTTTGAGGGTCTGGGTTGAAAAATCTGCTGAGATATGAATTGGTATGTAATCTGGTTTCTCTCTCTTGCGACCTTTAAAATTCTATCCTTATTCTGTATGTTGGGCATTTTCATTATAATGTGCCTTGGTGTAGATTTGTTGAAATTTTGTACGTTTGGTGTCCTGTAAGCCTCTTGTATTTGATTTTCCATTTCATTTTTCATATTTGGGAAATTTTCTCATATCATTTCATTGAAGAGATTGTGCATTCCTTTGGTTTGAAATTCTGCGCCTTCTTCTATCCCAATAAGTCTTAGATTTGGTCTTTTTTTTTTAATATTTATTTTTTAGTTATAGGTGGACAGAATATCTTTATTTTATTTTTTTGTGGTGCTGAGGATTGAACCCAGTGCCTCCCGCGTGCTAACCTCAGCCCCTTAGATTTGGTCTTTTGATGCTGTCCCATATTTCTTGTATGTTCTGTTCATGATTTTTTACCATCTTCACTGTATAGTCAAGTTTATTTTCAAGATTGTATATCTTGTCTTCATTATCCAAGGTTCTGTCTTCCTGGTCATCTAGTCTACCGGTGATGCTTTCTATTGAGTTTTTTATTTGCTTTATTTTTTCGTTCATTTCAAGTATTTCTGATTTTTTTTTCACAATCTCTAGCTCTTTCTTAAAGTAATCTTTTGCTACTTGTAATTGCTCTCTTATCTCTTTGTTAGAATGATCGATGGTTGCCTTTATTTGCTCTCCTATTTCTTTTTTGGATTGATCAATTTTTGCCTGTAATTGTTCAGTTATGTCATTCTTTGGTTCGCTGATCATTTTAATTATGTACATTCTGAATTCTTTCTCTGACATTTCAACAACTGTGCTATCAATGGATTCTGTTACAATGGTATCCAGATTTATTTGGGGTACTTTTTTTCCCTTGTTTTTTCATGTTGATTGTGTATCTTCCTTTCTTGAAATACCAATCTGAGGTATTGCGGCTTGTATCCTATAATCTTGTATTGACACTGCAGATTACCTGTGTCTCACCTTGGAGCTACTTCTTTTCCCCCAGTGTCCCCAGATGGGCACTACTGCCACTAAAGTTGGTGGTGGAAGTAGTGGATGTACCTCCAGAGGGCAGTGGGAGTGGCCTTGGCTGGGCTCCTGAGGCGGCCCCTGAGGGCTGTTTTGTCCCTGTTTTGCACTCCTGCTAGTGAACAGGAACTCTGGAGCAGAACTTGAGGTGGGCCCAGGTCTCACTTAGGCAGAGTCACAAGCAGGAGAGTCTGTGTGTGACCCTTACAGTAAGTGTGAGCTCCCCTGGGGCTGGAAGCTAGTAGGCTCAGGTCTGCCTTCATCTGGGCACCCCTGGCATTCCCTAAGGGCAGTTTTGGGCCTTCTGTCTCGCCTGACCACAGGAACTCTGGAGCAGAACTGGAGGCAGGCCCAGAGCACACTTGGGTGGGGCCTCATCACACTGGGATCTCTGCAGGCCACTCTTACCCTGGGTATGCCTTTTTCTATGGCTAGCGTCTAGCAGTCCCTGGTCTCCCGTTGGCTGGACATCTGTGGAGTTTCCTGGGGGTGGATCTGGGCCCTCTGTGGCTCCTGCCAGTCCACAGGAACTCTGGAGCCTATCTATATTCCCTTTTCTCTCTCTCTTTTTTTTTGCAATTATTTAATGTAGTCTGTATTTGTTTATATGTGTGTGTGTGTGTGTGTGTTTTGTGGTGCTAGAGATTGAACTGAGGGCCTTGTGCATGCGAGGCAAGCACTCTACCAACTGAGCTATATCCCCAGTCCTCTTTAGTTTATATATATTTTTGTTACTTTGGTCTGTCTTAAGCTTCAGAGCATCTTCCTTGGATTACTTATTTTCTGTGTGAATTATTTGTTTTAAATGTCTTCCAATGAAAGAAAAATTGTGATAAATTTAGTTTTTTCTTTTTGCCTGAAAATGTCTTTATTTCATTCTCAGTCTTTTTTTTCCTGCAAGAATAAAAAGAGTAGGATTTATTCAAGCGTGAAGAGTCAAAGCAGAATTCTTACAGGAAAGAGAGGACCTGATAGCAGGTTACCTTCATTCTCAGGGTACTTGACCACTGAGCCACATCCCCAGACCTATTTTTTGTTTATTTAGAGACAGGGTCTCACTGAATTCTTTAGTGCCTTGCTATTGCTGAGGCTGGCTTTGAACTCGCGATTCTCCTGTCTTAGGCTCCCAAAGTGCTGGGATTATAGGCATGCGCCACCGCGCCCCCAGCTTCATTCTCATTCTTGAATGGTGTTTTATTGAGTATGAAATTCTAGGTTTTCAGTTATTTTCCAAAGTGTCATTCCACTATCTCCTGGATTCCATATTTACTCAAGAGAAGTTTTCTGTCAATCTTTCACTTTTGAAAATAATGTATCTTTCTATGTGTGTATGTTGAATTTTTTTCTAATTTCACTCTGATATATTTGCATTTGGATATCTTTTTGTTATGTTGGGATTTATTGGCTATTTAAACTGTATTGCTGATGTTCATTGGTTCTGGAAAATTTTTAGTTATCGTTTCTTCAAGTAGTGCCTCTCTGGCCCGTTTTCTTGATCCTTTGTTTAATTTCTTGGTATTCTGAATAACATGTGTTAGATGTTCTTATGTTATCTTTCATGTATTTTTTTCTTCCTCCGTCTCTACCTTTCTTCCTATCTTTCTTTCTCTTTTTTAAATTCTTTTTTTTTCCTATCACTTTGTGTCTCTGCCTTGCATTCTTGGGGCTGGGAATGTAGCTCAGTGATAGAGTGCTTTCCTAGCATGTGCAAGACCCTGAGTCGATATTCTGCAGTATACACACACACATACACACATATCTTTGAATCTTTATTCTATTTCATTAATTCTTTTAAAATTTTTTGTTAAATCCATTCCACAAGTGCTTTTATTAAATTATTTTAGTTTTCATTTCTGCAAGTTCTATTTGAGTCTTTGTTCAGGTTTGCTAAATGGTTTTTACATTTTCCTGTAAGAACATATCAGGAATGTATTTTCAGCTTTAAAAAAATTCCTTTAATTATTGTAAGCCTATCTTTCTAAAATTTCAATATTTGAGGTTTTTGTGGGTCTGTTTCTACTGATTCTCATTCATGGTGTTTTGTTTCCATGCTGGCTTAGTTAGTTTTGACTGTGATCTGTTCATTTTCTAAGGTAAACTATTTATGGAACTTCCTTGAGGTCTGGAATGAAAGTGGCAAAAGTAAGGAAGATCTGTGTTTGCTTCTAAGGCGTGTGAGACCACTACCAATTTGGGACCATTTTAAAACAAATGATACATTTGAGAATTTAAAAAAAAATTTATGCTGGATGTGGTGGTACATGCTTGTAATTCCAGTGGCTGGACGATCGTAAGAGCCTGAGGCAGGACGATCGTAAGTTCAAAACCAGCCTCAGCAACTTAATGAGGCCCTAAGCAACTTAGCAAGACCTTCTCTCAAAAACAAAATAAAATAAAACAAAAAGAGTCTGAAGATGTGATTCAGTAGCTAAATGTCCCTGTGTTCAATCCCTGTTACCAAAAAATAAACAAATAAATAAATAAAAATAATTAAGTTGTCCTTTTTAAAATTTCTTATATTGTGGTAAAATATATATAATATAAAATTTACCATCCATTTTAAATGTCAAGCTCAAGAGTTTATATGCCATTAAGTAGATATGAATTTATGCTGCATTTCCACCAACAGGTTTTTGTTTATGACTTATTAGGAACTCCTTGCTTCCCCTTCGTCTGTATAGTGCAACTTTCCTTGCAGCCTCTGTAGATGGAATTGGAGAAAGGTTTTCCCATTCACTGAAACCATAGCTCTTTGAGTTCCTAGTATTATGGAAGAAGGGTTGGGCAGGAAACCTTTGTTAAATGCCCCACATGTTGTCTTCTCTTTTCTATGTCTTTCAAGGTCTTAAAAACTGCAATTTCAGGTTACCTGATTGGGAAATGCCCTACAGAAAAATGCAACTTAAGGGTCGAGTTTACCTCTCTGAATGTTTACTAATAGTTGGAGTTTTCTGTAATTACTTCTTACCATTTTATTTACAGTTTTACACTTTTAAGAAGATGCTTTAAAAAAAATTTTTTTTAGTTGTCAATGGACCTTTATTTTATTTATTTATATGCAGTGCTGAGAATTGAGCCCAGTGCCTCACACATGCTAGGCACGTGCTCTACCACTGAGCCACAATCCCAGCCCCTTAAAAAGATACTTTTAAATTTTTATTCAGCATTAATAGTTGTAAATAGACTGGTTCTAATAATCTGTATTCCAGTTGATGAAAAACTGAGCCTATTCTCTTAACCACTGCACTGCCATACATGGCCTACATTCCTTTTTTCTCATTTCTCAAGGGAAAAGAGTCACAAACATAACTTCCAGAAGTTTCATACCAACTCTATGGTGTCATCCATGAGAAGAGACATTATAGAAGGCACCTAGAATCTCAGGAATAGGGAAGCGTGCTTTGTTTCTAATTAGCAAAAGTGTGTATAAATTTTAAAGGTTATATAATAATAGTTTTGTGCTTCAGACAGCACAGGGTTAGGAGAGAGTTTCACGTTCAGGCAATGGTATGAGTTTTATAAAAAAAAAAAAGTAAAAAAACAAGGGCTGGAGGTATAGCTCAGTGGTAGAGCATTTGCTGTGAGAGGACCTTGGGTTTGATCCTCAACACTTTAGGGTTAAAAAAAAAGAAATATGGCAAAATGTTAAAGAATAGAGCCAGGAAGAGATATTAAATATGCTTTAATTTTGGATATTTGGATAACCTTAATTTGGATTAACTGGGTTATTTGGATTTCATAGTAGATATTGATGGGAATACCTTTGATGATATAGTTTCAGTAGTTCTGAGTGAAAGTTTGTGTAGCATTAAAAAGAGATTGTAGGAAATGGATGATTCAATCAGTTCATAATTAACATTAGATATAAACAAGGTCCTGATTTTTATTGATATTAAGATATAGTGACTGTGAGGTTAAAAAATTATGAAGCTAATAACTTACAAACATGAGTAATTAATTATGCACGTAATATAGTTTATGGATGTTTTATTTGAAAATTATATCTAGATTTGAGACTGAAAATTTTATGCTTCTTTCTGTATATATTTTGATATTGAGGTTCCCCGACGTCAAGAGGATACACGGAATAACATTTCCTTGGAACTAATGCAATATAACAAGACAGAAACTAATTCTGTCTTATTAGGGAATGCTGAGGTACATCTTTATGAAGTAATTCAGGTATGTATAAAACTCTTTTTTTTTTTCACCTTGGCCACATTGTACAGTTGGCACTTCTTGTTGTGATTCAGACTTGATAGAATCCTTTTGTTTTTTTATCTAATAAGGATTAGTGACCCAAATATCTGAAAAGCAATAGAACCAAAAAGCATAAGACTTAAAGCAAACTAGAACCAAAAAGAATAAAACCAAACAGAACCAGGAAGCATGAGACTTAAAGGAAACTTTTTTATATTCCCATGTAATAAAATGATTTGGAAGCAATTGAGGGTAATGTGGAGGGCTTTCGGAGAAAAAGCCTGCACTTGAGCAATCTATAAGAACAGCATTGTATCTTCCAGAGTGAGCCAGATCTTAGGGAAAGCAGAGAGGTGGAAGATATGTTTAGTGAGGCAGTTAAATGTAGACTTGTTAACCATGGAAGTGGCAGAAGATTCTGAGAAAAAAGGGAGCCATGGTTTGGGTGGACGTGGAGAGCAAACTTTGCCCTGTTCTGGGTCACTCCATGATGTATAGACCAATAGTTCTCAGACTGTACCTAATCCTGTGTTACTCTGTTTGTAAAGCTGTAGTTTGCCATAAGCTACTCCATTTCGAGATTAAGTGCTGAGGTGGAATGATTCTACACCTTGTTTGTACAAGCAAACAACCACCATAAACATGTTTGGTCTGTTAATGATGTAGCTCATTCATAATAGTGGTATAACTCAGGATATCAGAGATGTGTACAGATAGTGACTAACATACTAAGATTTACATGGTTTAAAAGAAGTTCACTCAGAACTACCGAAACTATATCATCAAAGGTATTCCCATCAATATCTACTATGAAATCCATAATAATATGGTACAAATGGATAATTAAATTAACCATACTAATATAAATTACCATCTGTGAACTTACCAAATTAATCAGAAGCACATGGATGCATGAGCATATCAAACTCATACTGGAAAAACCAGGCCACTGAATGAAGCAACTCTTCACTTAAGACTCATAAAAGAAGGAACACCCTGAGACTGGACACTGCACCCTGATCCCATCACCTGGTCACTTGTCATGAGCCTTGCCCAGGAAAATCACCACAGTGATGTAGATTGTGAATTTTTTTTTTTTTT